>CP045899.1:14712488-14772929 GCA_013387185.1 Caligus rogercresseyi
TTTTAAATATTTGCTTTTTAATGTCTTTGTAACCTCTTTTATCTTATATTTTAGCTGTCTTAGAGACATGATTTTGACTATATCAAGAAATATTATTTCGACATATCAACAAGTCATCTTTATCGAACCTTATAATTTCAATAAAATTTTTTGTTACTTTGGGAACATTTTATATGACTTAAATGTTTAAAATAATATACAGGGTGTGGCGATCAACAACAGCAACACATACCAGCTGTATTTTTCTACATAAAAAACTACCATGAATAGGCAGTATATGGCAATTGACCGTAAAAAATCTAGATTTTTTTGGGAGCAATGTTGTTATACCAAAATAGTTCCTAGGTATATATAACTCGAATCCATGGCAAAATAGTATATCCCGATGACAATAGGTTTTAATATTGTGTCAAAAATTATACGGTGGACTCATCCTTTTGTCGCTGGCAATTATTGCCAAAAGTATGACTTCATCGCCTCACTCAAACTCAAAAATAGCTGTCATATCTTCTGTAATATAATTGTATCAATTCTAAAGATCCTTGGATTTAAAAATATGTCTACTATTTTCGTATTTAAACTTATTTAGGATTTTCAGAGCTTGCTCCACGTATTTCCTCATGTAGGTGGAGGCTTATTTATTGCTTTTGAATCTTAAATGATACATATTTCTCAGAATTGTTGTTTGAAGAACTCCCCCAATTTCTTCTAATTGGTGTTTTGGACTTTTTCAATGGCTCTCCGTTTTTGGCCTTCGATTGACTGACAACTGCGATAGCTTTTTTCATATTCAAACACATGGCAACAGCATGACTGATGCTATGACGCCATTTTTTGGCACAAAGACGATACCTGTTTTTTCTGTTGACTTGCAACATGTACATAATATCAAATATTTCTAGACAACTCTTTAGTTACATCGAAAGTAATAAATTGCAAAATTGGTTTGTCAAATGATGATCACAATTAAATTATTAAAAAAATAGATAAATTATTATTTAACAATAAGGTTCTATTACTCACTTCACAATAACATACGAATCCAAATAATTATATATCTATATATTGTGAAATATTCCTCGGTAACGCTTCAGTTAAATTGAATAGTAAGATTTTTTTTTTACGATGATATAAATAACTTTAATATTAAATGCATATGAAAATTAATTTCCCTCTTAGTTTAAATTGACGTTACACAATCTGACAATTTCCTAGGCAACTCCTGAGTTAAATTAATCAAGAAGAAAAAGTAGATGATGCACCAAGACGTCGTCCTTTGTCATCTGTCTCTGATCATAATTCACTAATGCTCTACTGATAACGGCATTCTCTTTGATTTAAAGGGGTGGATGACTCATTGTACAATCAAAAGAGCCTTTTCTTCAGCCCGCTCACATCAGCTGATAAGGAGTTAACTCATTGAAGTAGTACACCACAATAGGACGTCACAACGCTATATATATATATATATATATATTATATATGTAGTGATGGAATATAGCTGGAACTTTCACCTCATTATTGTTTGATCATTGTTGGCATTCATCCTTTGTTTATGGGGGGCATTGTGTCCATTAACTCTTGGTTGTACGGTTTTTAAACACCAAGAACTTTTAAAGGAGATCTCAGTGCCTACTATTAATTTTTTTTTAAATCAATTATTTAAAAAACCATAATATATGAAAAGAAAAGCTGTATAATCGGATGACCTCTTTTAAATAGGGAAAACGATTGTGAGGACATTCATTCCTTTCGTTATAAATAAAACAACACTTCAAAATAGCGCAAGTTTATTAATACCCATAATAAAACGAAAAACATAAAAACTGATAAGATAGATGTGCAATAAAGTGATATATTTATTGCAGGCACATGTATCAATAACGTTTATTTCGACCGCAGACATGACACAGCCCTTCAATGATGCGAAGTCATCATTTATTTATTACATAAAAAACCTTGCTACAGCGATTTCATATAAGAAAAGTAAGAATAAAATATACATATATAAGAAACATATTTCTTACCAATCAAAATAATTAGTTTTTATTAAAGTATGGTGGTGAGTTTATTATGTGTTCCCCTTCAAAAGAAAAAATAATTATATTTATATAAAATATTTTTGTACATGATGCGACTTTATTTTTTTCTATGATGTATATTTAACTCCAAGCTTTTTTGTGCCTAATTGCTTCGACAGAATTGCAATATCCGGCAGTATATAAATAAGCATTATAGCATTTGTCTATCAAACCTAGGACCTTATCAATGAGGTAGACCAAAAATGCTCCCCCAACATTGAAAGTTCAACACACCTTAAAAAAATATGGCTATCACACTCCCTTCCAGCTTTTTGTGGATTGTGGATTTGTCCCTAACCGGTCGAAAAAAGAGAATTTCTTTGAACTAGTGTTTTACTCTTAATGTTCCCTTGAAGTATCAATGAACTAAATCAGCTTGCCAATCAATATTAATATAAATCTGCGATTCACTGACACAAAAAAAATAATTTTATAAAATGATGTGCCTTAAATCTGATTAACGGCTTTGAGTTAGCGGTGTATTGACAACATGGGTACCGTATTTTCTGCACCAAAAGGTGCACCTTCAATGAATGACACATTTTAAAACTTTTTCCATATATGCATCCACTAGATCAGGGGTCGGTAACCCAAAATGTTGGAAGAGCCATAACGGACCCCAAAAAATTAAAAAAATGTGTCTGGAGCCGCCAAAAAAATAATTCCTTACATAACGTTCATACGGTGCACATTTTGGTCATATATTTTCCTATTTTCTAACGTTTTTGGAAAAGCTCCAGGGATCCAAAAAGGCAGCTCTAAAGAGCCGCGGGTTGCCGACTCCTGCACTAGATGGTGCTGCACTAAAGAGAATGTCAAGGAAACAATCAGATAAGTCAGTCAAACTTTATTAAATTATTACAAACCAGCTTTTTCGGAAATCCAAAATATATAAACAGCTGTTTTATTACTATTTTCCCCGAGGTATTTGAAGTATTTGTATTTTCGTGACACATTTTATCCTTTAACAACAGCCAGATATAACATTCAACTTTTCCTCCATTCAGATAACACGTAAAAAACGGTTGGATAAATGTTACCGTAAATTAAACATATCACTCAAATTCCTCTTCTCTGCCCGAATTGAACAGCTCGGCGATTGCGGCATCCAACACGCCCGGCTCCGTCTCATTTAAGTCATCATTAATCGAGTCAGTGTCGCTGTTGTTATCTGGCAGCATTGATCCATATATAAGGCGCACTGGATTATAAGGTACATGATCAGCTTTTTTTAAATAATAAGGCTCCTACGTACGCCTTATAGTGCGGAAAATACGGTGTGTTCATTTGACTGACGGGGTGCAACAACAGCTGTCCATATTTTAGTACAAAACATCCCTTATGTGTCTCGTACTAAATTATATTTTTTTTATTTGAACAGAAATACAAAGCCTCTGTATTGTCAACCATTTTCAAGAAATTTGAAGCCATCTATATTTTACTAAATTTTCTAAACTTTGATCTCGTTGAACAAGTGGAATGCAATGCCCGATTTAGTTCAAATTTGCATGTCCTTTTTTTTACAAAGAAACAGAAAATGAAGCTTGCGACTAACATTTTAAACATTTGAAAAATAAGAACATCCCTACTGTGCAGCCTTTATAAGCAGGGCTGGTGGAATCTGGTAAATTCATATTCATATTCCCTGGCTCTCTCTTGTTATACTTAAATATGAAGTTGCTTTCCGAGATGTCTATAATGATGTTCATAATTTCCTTAAACTATTTGGCGGTTTTTTGCGCATGAGGAAAGAAGAGATGCTTAGGAGGTGCAAATTTATTTTCCACAGAAGTGGCATTCTTTTAAACTTGTGTTGTCTCACTAAGAGAACAAGCTCATCAATTCACGAACTGGGATAGGATTGTCACTCTTACATGTAAAGTTTAATGATAATGCAGCTCATAGGATAAAAGTAGTGTTTTTTTTGTTCCCTGCATTTGATTACTTCTTGGCTCTTCAGATGAACAATAAACTTTTAAATCCCCTTCCTTGCTAGTGAACAAAGGCATTTTGTGTTCATTGAATCCATGTTCGATGTATCTTTGTGATGTTATGTACTTTAGGGATGCTCAAGGATGTCTATGTGACAGTCAGAACATGTAAATAGGGATGTCACGTAATTGGCCCCACTGCCGGTTAGTTAAAAATTCAAATATGTCCTAATAGTAACATATAATGTTGTTATCCCTAAACTAATACTAAAATGCGTGGATCCCGTCTTTATTTTGAGAGGTTGTGTTGTCATGTTGCCAGTTAAACAATATTTGTTATAGAAATCAATAAAAAATTGTCGTATTTATATAATTTAAAAAACTTAAATTAATGTATTCATGGAGAACTATTAGCCGTTGTTGCTCTGTGAACTCGTTAGTCATCGAACCTGGGTATACATATAAAGTAAGTATTAATGGCAGGGCTCTTCGATATGTACATAAGTTATTATTAAAGTAATTATTACTAAATGAGAAATATTAAAAGAAAATATATTTTCTTTAGCAATACAAAATTATTCTCCAGCTTTAACGTTGAGATCTATGTTTATATGGCAACATGACAAATATCAACAATGCAACCTCTCAAAAAGCTGGGATCCACACTTTTTTTATAACGGACATTTATTGCTAATATCCTTTTTGAATCATTTGAAGAGTAGCAGATCCACCTGATAAGATCATAGGTTTGATAATAGTCTACTTCCTGATGCAATACTTGCGTCGATTCAGTCGTAGGTCTTTTATATCTATATTTTAATAAGGGGTACATCATTTGACACATTTTTGAAAAAGTTCCCTCACATTATTTGACATATTTTTTTAAAAGTTCCCTCACACTATTTGTATAATATGTATGTCAGGGTCAGGATATGCATATTTGTGCATTCTTATCTCTATGGCCCACAATGTGTAGTAGGCAGCCAGCTCAAATGTTGTATAAATAATAACTGAAATTCCTGATTTTGTTTACTTGCATAAACATATAGAAAATTGATCCGTGATAGCGATGTGGATGAACGCATGCTCATCAACTGAATTTTAGAGGATATACACGCCCTTAACCCCATGATCAATGCATTTAAAAGAAGTACAAAGATTATTATGAACCCTGGTTTTGATCGTAGTGTCATGACAACGACATAATCATCTAGGAATACGTGAATATCTTATCAAGTTTTTTTAAGGTAAATGTTTTTTCTTTAACTTAACTGAAATTATATATATATACAGGGTTTGCAAGCAAATATTGGACTCTACATGTACACTCAATTAGGTCTTCCTTGTTGAAAATAAATGCCCTCAACCGGCAGCCAAATACTTGCAGTAGATGATGATTAATTTCAAGGACAGGTTACTCCATTTTTTCATGATGGCGGCTCTCAGGAAGTCATCGGTAGATTGAGATGTCCGATTATTACACTATGTAACAGGATTTTACCCCTGGGCTGAAATCTCTAATTCAGTCCCATTTTTACGTAGATTCCAAAAATGCCGCTCAAAATATCGTCCGAAAAAAGGTTTGGACTTTATGACCTTTTTTGAAAAATCATGATTTTCATCATTTCTAATGGTTCAGGCCCAGTTATCTTCGTGCAAAGAACTTAACTGAAATTATATATACAGGGTGATTCATTGATTTGCAATTATTATTGTGATTTGTTACGAAAAAAAAAACAGCTTTTTTTTATTTATATAAATTATTTACAATGTGAAAATAATTTTATTTTTTTAGAGAGTTACTGTATTTGGAAAATTGCATTCCAATGATGTTATCAAATTATTTAAGGAACTTGCAAATAAAAGACAAAGCTGTTTTTTTTTCTCGTAACAATCACAATATATTTTTGCAACCTCAATGATTCACCTAAAAGTTTTATATATGATCAATACTTCGTCCTACTAAATTGATATTTTCTTTACTTTCATGCCAGATATCGAAATTATAAAAACTGTTCTGAAATGCATTGACATATACCAAAAATATATTAAATATGAATTATAGTCAAAAGATTCGAAACAAAAAAAAATATAGCCGCTTAAATAGAACACTAAAATATGGTCAACTTTTTGAAATATAAAGCCTATTTTTCGATTAGTACGAAAGATATATAAATTATAAAAACGGATTTGAAATTCATAGATAAAATAGAAAAATAAATACAACTGACATTTGTGGTTATTCTTACTTTGCACGAAGATAACTGGGCCTGAACCATTAGAAATGATGAAAATCATGATTTTCCAAAAAAGGTCATAAAAGTCAAACCTTTTTTCGGACGAAATTTTGAGTGGTATTTTTGGAATCTACGTAAAAAATGGGACTCAAATTAGAAATTCAGCCCAGGGGCAAACAAAGACCTTAATTTTGTTACATAGTTCTCAAAAGTGCCATGCATAGGTCAACGGATTCTAATACGGCAAAATTGATGGCCGTATATTATTGGATTGAAATCAGCCATACGTCGGGCCTGAACTTCTGGCATTTGGCTGGTGTGGGTCGATCGATTTCTTATATAATTATGCAACACTGTTCTCTGGGTAAATTGCCTTGAGTCATGGCAGTAGGATGAACTAAGCTCTTTTTTATAGGCCTCCTCGCCGATTTTCTCCTCGGTCTCAGAAAAGTACAGTAGGCGCCCACATGACACCCACGACCATGTTTTAGATATTTTTGTACGGAAGACCTACTTGGCATCCTTTAGTGATCCCCAAAGATCGCTTCGATTGTTGTAGACCTTAGCAACGGTGTAAATATTCTTTTAGGCTTTTTTAAATTTCAACTTTGGGTTTGAAGATCTGATATCCTCAGCTTTTTGTTTCTTACTTTTAGAAATTCTTCCTTTTTATGTACTTATACAAAATAACAGCAAAACTGAAAAGACAACAAAAAGTTACACAATAACTAAACCTTAACTAAGTAATTGACAATTAATATCAGTCCACATTTGCTTGCGACCCCTTTATATATATTATATATATATATATATATATATATATTAAAATATATACCGGGTGTAGAAAAAATCGAGGACAGTTTAGTGAAAAAAGTAATCATGGCCTTGCTGAGGCTATTAGTTATCATACAATAAAAAAATTATAGTTTTTTTAGAAATATAAAAAATTATAATTTAATCGATATATCCCCCTTCTGCAGCCACAACTCGCTCCAGTCGGGGTCTGAAACTGGCGCAGACATCACGGATGTGCTCAGCAAGCAAAGAGACCCAGGCCTTATTAACGGAACGTTTGAGGGTTGAAACATTTTTACTGCGCTTTTGGCAGGCCTTGGTCTCTACGCGCGCCTATATGGAGAAGTCCAAAGGGTTCAAATCTGGGCTCTGGGGAGGCCACATATCCTTTGCCCAAAAATTTAAATTTTCGTCCATGAAGGCTTGAGTGGCTTTGGAGGTATGTGCAGGCATCCCATCCTGCTGGAAAACATATGGACGATCACCAGCAACCTTCTTGATCCAAGGAATGACTTTTTGACGCATCACATTAATGTAATCCGCTGACGAAAGCCGGAATCCAGCAGGGAACCAAATGGGGGGAGGATATCACCCGTGGATGCAACTACACCAAGCATCATCAGAGAAGCTGGGTGTTTTGTAGTCGTATGGAGCCTTCTTGAATCATCCTCTTGTGTATCCTCAAATACAACAAAACGATCATTTTGACGATTAACGAAGGGATTGACGGTAAAAGTCTTTTCGTCTGAAAAGAAGATAATGCGGCCTCCATTCGACTTCAGTGAATTCAAGAGCTTCTTGGATCTCTGCAACCTCCTTTCAAGTGTTTTTGTGTCAACAATGGCCTCTTTACAAGCCTAAGACTTTTTCCACCTATCTTTTTGACCTCTTTGGACACGCTGGTCTTGTGGATGCCCAAATCCTTGGCCACGGCGGACATTGACTTGGTTGGGTTGCGTTTAAGGAGGTTTTTGATGATGGTTGGGTTATTTTTTTTCGGCCGGCCACTCCCAGGTTTCCGTTTAAGGTATCCGATTCGTTTTTTAACTTTGCAACCTTGTATACGAAGCTCTTAGCCCATTTGAAATGGTTGGAAATGGCTGTCTTTGTCCAACCCGCGTCAAGAAGTGTGGATACTGACATACGCTTGGCTTCCCTGTCGTGTTTATAAGGGTCGTACAATAAATGTTTATAAACAAAAAAGTAGGGCAAACTTCTGAAAAAAACACGGTCTATATAAAGTTTTCTCTACAAACCTCTCAATTTTAAAAGAAAATGACTCAAAGGTACTGTCCTCGATTTTTTTCTACACCCGGTATATATATATTGGTGTGTAAGCATTAACCACATTGATAAGTTAAAGAAGGGTCGCAGTCATAGAAATAAATATAGGTATGTATTAAGTACTTATGGAAAATAAACATGGAAGCCTTAACAAATTACAATATTTTAAAATCCTAAGGATCCACACAATGAAGAGCATTAATAAAGTTAGGAAACGTGATGAGCAGGGCTGTTGGAATTTGGAACAAAAACAATGCTCTATATGCCCAGTAATATGCGGGAAAAAATGACTAAATATGCGAAAAAGGGTTCGATAAGCAAAAAAAAGCCTTTATATGTTGAAAAATAATGTACATTCAAAATAATAAAAATTATGTCATGTAATCATTGTTCCACTGAGAATGATCCTTACATGCCTCTCTGTCAGACTGCTTCGCTGGTCAGACAAGAGAAACTTTAGTTTGGAGATGACCCTTTCGCAGTCCACAGAGGTAATTGGAGCGCACGAGAAGAGGAACATCCTCTTTGGATTTGGGATCATCTTTGAGCTCCAATGTCTCTCTCTTCAGAATTCTGGAGTAGAATTTAATTTTTCGATGTCCGGATTCTTCTCAAGGACACTGTTCAACTTGCTGGCAAAGGGCTCAACGGTCAGCTGCATCTGCACCATCTCAAGGAATCCAATGCTTTCCGTTAGTGGAAGGCGCTCTGCCAGGCTTGAAATGTTGAGTAAAGTTGCCCTTGATGAATGCCAGCTAACCCGGTAGTTTGGGTCCTTGAACAGTTTCTTGGCTTTGACGATTGTCAAGCTGTCGTCATTGAGAGATTCTATGAAGTGTCCAATCCCCTTGAAATGATCGCCCGAGCCGTTCAAAAAACAGCCGGGACCCGGGCTGGGTACCCGGTCGTTTCCTGATATATATATATATTTATCAGAAAACGGCCCGACCCGGGTCCCGGCTGTTTTTTTAGCGTCCCGGCCCGGTGGCCCGGATTTTTATATACCGGGCCGGGACATCAATATTTTCTCAATATGTCGCTTGTCATTAAATTTTTAAAAAAATAATCACTTCAGAAACTTTTTGGGGATTCTTTCCTAAAAAAGTCTTTTTTTTAAGACTCTTTTCTTAAAAAAAAACGTCGTCACTTTTTTTGGAAATTCTTCACTTGAGAATGTCGAAGGAACGAAAATATATTATGTCCCGGCCGGGTCCGGCGAAAAAAGGTGTCCCGGTCGTTTCTTGATATATATATATCCTCAAAATTTGTTCAAAATATGCGATAAATATGCAGAAAACGGCCAAATATGCGTTATATGCGTTAAAAGGTCGCCCAGAAAATTTATTTACCAGATTCCTACAGCCCTGGTGATGAGTCAAAGCGTATAATATTTATTTTACTTTGATCAAAGGGACACTAATATATTATGTTATACTTTTTGTGACTAAAAATACAAAGTATCTTATGTTTTAATCCTATCGGCAAGACAAACACCACCTTTCAACATTCATTAAATTTATTATCTATTAAATAATATATATCCATATCCTTCAAACCTCACACTTTACAATAGAATCCATCTGCTTGACCATTTTTTCTATAGCATATTTCCTTACACTATATATATATATAATACTTTTTCCGTATATTATTTCTGAATCCTATGCATTATGGCGTCTAATGATTTCCCCCTTCTTTTTCACAGCCTTTGACCTTGGCGGAAGATCCCTATGAGTTCGAGAGTGCCATGTGCATCCTCTGTCCTCGCCGCTACGACATCCCCATTCGTCCAGACTACAAAAACCCAAGCTCTTAGCCCAATTCGTCTCTCCTCACACGGGACTCGTATACAAGCCTCACATCACTGGCTTATGCCAATCCATGCAGGAAGAATTGGAGATCGAGGTCAAAAGGGCACAAGATCTAGGTTAGACAACAACATTAATAACAAACGGAGTCTTGATATTTATGCGTTACATACAAAATTACAGTCAAGTTAGTTAAAGCGTTTAAGTAAAGTAGCGCATGCATAACATAAAATTCTTCCTTTTTTCCCCCAAAAAATTGGACTTAATATTAGTTCTTCTTAAGTCCGTAAGGGGCGCTTTTATGCTAGAGCTCTTTGAAAATAATAACAAAGTCCTTTTATTATTTATATTTGGAGACGTTTTTATCTTGTAGTTATTTGATATATTTCAAATCATCAAATTTAATCCCTTTAAACCGGTTTTTAATAGGATTGTGACGTAATTTCATGGACAACGACATCTAACGTTAAAGGAAATTACAAAATTTTGGCCAATTTTGTTTTGTTTACTTTTTCCTTGCATGCGCTACTTTACTTTAACGCTTTAGTGTTAGTAACCGTTGAGTCACTTGCGAATATTTCCAACATTAAAAATAAGTCTTATTAACCTGATATATGGCAGCCACCTCTTAATAGGGCCACTTTTTTTTGGTTAACTTGAGTAGCCACTATATGTATATAGATTTGACTGTAGATTTAGCAAATATACATTGATGACACTAGTGTGGAGCTGGGATAAAACAATAATCTGTCGGTATCAATGTCGTTAGGTACTTGTGTTCAAACGGTATAATTCTGTATACGAATCTTGTGCTTAAAGACGGTGTCGATATTCGGTAGATTTCGAAAAGGAAAAATATTATATCTATGTGCAGGAGGGGATGCATTTTTTTCATCCAGAAATCAATATAAAAATATAACTCTCACCCCTGCTATTCATTTACGAGAAATCAAGACTCAAATAAAATGATTAAAATAAAACGTGCAATATTCAGCTTTATTCTTAAGTTATTTTTAAGTTGAAAATTATCAATTTAGGTAGAAAAAATATAACGACGGTAGTAGTATTCTACCCAAGTACTCAAATTCATTTGGTTGTCCCACTTCTATTTTTGTTTATTTATTTTATGAAGTAAATACGCAAGTTCCTTGATTTTAGGGCATTTACTGAATAAACAAGGCAACTTTTATCTACTTGCCTAAGGAATCCTACGCCTTACCATTCAATGTCTTTCTTAATTGACTGATAGTACTTCTGCTAAAGTAATTTTTTTAAACTCTAAAGCCTCGGACTCGGAGATTATCCGTCCCAGTCTGTTTAAAAAATTACAATAGTTAATCTCCATTATTTGTCCTGTCACATTACAACTCAATTTGGTATAAAAGTATATGGAATAATATATAATTTAATCCCTGTATTTTCTAACAGGTATCATAAGCATACCTATTCCTATATGAATTTAAGTGTCATGAAGTCGAGTCCACCAAATTAATGAATTACATACATTTACTCGAGTGTAACATCCTTTCAATTTATCAAAGATGGACTCAGATGCTAAAATACTGTTTTCAATACTTGTGGACTAAGAAACCTTGTTCCATTAAAGGGCTGTTATTAAAAAATAAATCCCGTGTGTAGCATTAGTGAACTATTTTAAAGCTATTTATATAACCAATGATGGGAAAAGAAAAAACCTAAGTGCTATAAAAATATTTTTAATTTCTTGTAAAACATCTTTCGTCCATATATTAGATAACTTTCAAAATAAAGAACATGTAGGGGGCGTCATTTTATTGCCCTTTTCACATATATACAAATCAGAGATTCCGCTTTTTCCATTTCTGAAGAGGTGCCACAGACACCCTTATGACTACTGATCATAACTCTTAATCCCTAAGAATAGATCTTATCAGTATTAAAATATGAATAGATACTTCAATTATAAAAATTAATTCCTCTATTTCCTAAAGTTTCTTATTTATAAAATATGATTTTAAATGGATCTTACATTGTAATTCGTTTTAATCTTGGACGAATGAGCAATACATAGAAGTATTTTGGCTCAATTGTGATGTAAATGTTAAAAATAATCATGACGTCAAATGCAATGATTAACAATTGCTTAAATTTGGTGCCTCTGACGTCAATATTAATTCTACAAGAGAACTGTTTTTTACTGATAAAGAATTTACATCATCACATCAATGTATTATATTGCACATTAAAATCTTATTTTTCATATACGCAGTAGTACCAACAGATTTATAATATAGGTATTATGCTCAATACATAATTACATCGTATTGATTTTAAAATACTTGAACGATTGCGTTAGTTTTTGAGATAGCTTTTTCAAAAAAATTGGGTAGAAAATTATTTTTTGGCTCATAGTTTATGAAATCTTTAGTTTAGTCTTGATTGTATAAAAGAAAGCATTTTTGTCCTAATTTAAAACCTAAATACTTTTTTATCTAAAAACACACATACACACACACACATACATATATATATATATATATATATATATATAATATATTGTTAAGTATATAGGCAAAAAAGGAGAGAGCGCGATAGCCGTGGCGTTAAGGTGTGTTCAACTCTCAATGTTGGGGGCGCAGATTCGAATCCCGAGAGGGGATAGTCAATTTTTGGTCTACCTCATTGATAAGATCCAAGGTTCGATAGAGTCATTTTAATGCTATAATGCTTATTTTTATCCTATGGGATGCAATTCTAGCGATCCAATTAGACACAAAAAATAGTATAGCTATTAAACAATACAACTTTCAATCTCAATTGTCATTTCAGATCGAATAAAAACATTAAAGTAGCGATTTCATAATCTAAAAACACACTTTTTTGTGATTGAATGGATAAAAGTAATTCTTCTAAAATGACGTAACCGCCGGAAATATATTCAATTAATAGTTTTTGTTGTTCTCTTGTCGGAGGTAATTGATCAACCTTTTTTTCTATTCATATCTAAGAATAATCAAAAGAGAGTTATTGTGTGATTTGTTTTTATTAGAGTTGAGTTCATATCATGACGATATAAATAAATGAAAAAAAAAATGTTTTCAAGGGTCAATCAAGCGTGAGAGAAAATAAATATATTTAAGAAATTCCCCAGATGAAGGCTCATACAAAAAGCTCTCCCATAATACAGATATCGCTCATTCTCATAATTAATGGAGTTGCCCAACTTCTTAGAGGACAAGGAGGATGTCATGTTGTACAAAATATGATTCTGGGTTTTTTTTCCTACTCTTTGGTAAGATTTTTTTGCCTATTGGATTCGATGGAAAGCCATCCGTGACGGATATGAATAAGAATTGTAGATTTAAAATTAGAGCTTAGGAGATACTCTTTTCAACGAAGTTGATCAAAGTTCACCTTCCCCGCTCGGGATATTACCGAACCCGCATCCTCAACATTGAGATTTGAACACTCTTCCATTGAGCCATTGGTTTTTTTGTAGATAGTAACAATTTATTTATTCACTACCTACAAAAATTATATATATATAAGATTTGTTGACATTCGCGAAAAATTGTCATTCGTTTGTCGTTCACCAAAAGTTGTCGTTCATCGTCGGTTTGTCGTTCGTCATTCTAAAAAAGGAAATTATGAAAAAAAGTGATGACGTTTTTTTAAAGAGAGGTAATTTTCCCAAGAAAAAGATTTTTTTGGGGGGGAGCGCCAAAGATAAACCACAGGAATTTGTTTGATGTTGGTTCATCGTTCGTGAACGACGAACAATTACAAATGAACGACAAATCAACAAGTCTGATGTATATTATATATACATATAGATAGATAGATTAATTTTAATATTTTTTGGTCAAAAAAAAAACATTTATAAAAATTAATTTTTCAGAGCAACTTCGTCAGAACGGTTAGCAGCATGTTAGCTCAGTTGAAGTGTACTCGACTTTCAATGTCGAGGGAGCATGTTCAACTCCCGAGAGGGAAAGGTCAATACTTTATCGATATCATTGGAAATATTCTAGGTTCGATAGCTTTATTTCTAGGCTATACTTCTTAATAATATCACCGCCTATATTTCAATTCCATTGAACCAAATAGGTTACAAAGTATATTGGAAAGTTTAAACATTTATCTATGTTTAGACATTTTATTGTAAATGTTATATTTTGAAAATAGAAAAAACTAAAAAATATGTTAAAAAATATGTCCGTTTGTTTTGTTACCACCTACATTGATAACATCTACTGTTTCGTCATCCACGTAACGACTATCCTTCTTAATAACGGGAACTTGTTTCTAATAGAAAATATAGTGGCAAAATAAAAAATTAGGATGAATGCCTCAACTTTACTTTCTTAAGCGTAATTACTCCGCCGAAGGAGGTTTGTTTTCACTGGTGTGGTTTGTTTGTTAGTTTGTTTGTTTGTCAGCAGGATAACTCAAAAAGCGCGGAACGGATTCGGATGAAACTTTGGGAGTTGTTGGAAATGCCAAAAGGAACAAGTGATTAAATTTTGACATCTCTGAGTGCTTCTTTAAGATGCAAAATGAGCTAAATACTACTAAATATTTCAAGTTAGCCTACTCTGCCAATAGATGTCGCTGTGCTGTGCTCTCCTCTTTGATGAACTGGAACGCCCCTATAATTCAAGTGTGTAGAGTTAAAGGAGAAGTATGTAGAGTAAAAGGACAGTGCGTACAGGGTTGGAAATGACAAAAAGACCAAGTGATTCATTTGGTGGGGATCGGCGGAGGTTTGCACTCTCTGAGTGTATACACTGCCTCTAGTTATTTATAAATTAGTTGAGGTTCCCCTCCATAGATGGTGTATTTTTAAGCTCTCTCATGACTAGGGCTGGGCAAAAAATATGCGAAAAAAAATCTGGAACCAAAACACTTTTTTTAAATGATTCTCATATTTAGCAATTTTCTAGTTTATTCACATATTTAGCAATTTTTCTTGTTTATTCGCATATTTTGCAATTTTGTTCATTATTCACCCACATTTATCTCATTTTTAGCCTCGTTGATTGACGAATGTAGGGAAAAAGTGGGCAGTCGACCCTTGTCGGAATCTGGCTCCCTAACATATATAAACATGCTGTCATTCATAAATTAGATTTAGCAGGGAGGTTTCTATTATTATTGTATCATTCAGGTGTGTTTTGGCGAGAACATTGGGGCAGGCTTTTCTAACAATCCTTCAGATTGAGAATGCTCAATTCTGGAATCCTATATTTTATGTATAAACAAGGATGAGTCCTCCCTTCTATCTCTCAATATGTATTCAACCCTCATTCAGCATATACTATACAGGGTGGAACGCAGAAATTGTTACACTCTTTAATCTCTAAATTAAGAGGTTTTGAAGACAGATTTTTAAGTAGTCCAAGTATTATCAAAATGCAACAACAAAGAAGCTTGCCTGGTGAAAATTTCAAGTTGATTACTCAATCAGTTCACGAGAAAATTGCTTCAGAACGAGACACACGTGTAAAAGTCTACGCGCTTCTTGATGCTGGGAAAACACCAACAGAGATTTCGAGGCTGTTGGGCGTAGCCAGAATGTCTGTGTACTGAATTAGCAAGAAGGACATCATTGAGAAGAAACGTGGAAGTGGTAGCAAGGCCAAAGTGGACCTACAGGTCATCAAGAAGGCATTGGAGGCGGAACCACTGAAATCAATGAGGGCTCATTCAAAGGACATGGGATCTCGCACACAACGATTGTGAGATCGGTCAAAATGCTGGGGGGAAGAGTTTGGTGAGGGTGGAGAGGCCACTTCTCACTGAGAGAATAAAAGCTGTCCATCTCCAACGTTGTCAAGCTCTCCTCAACAACCTGAAGAGTGCAACAGCTGGCCACGTCATCATCTTCTCCGATGAAAAGACTTGGACTGTTGATCCAGTAAGAAACCGCCGGAATGACCGCTATCTCAGCTTTGGGGAAATTGATGAGTCTGCTCGGAACCTGACCACCACAAAGCACCCTGCAAGTGCAATGTCCTTGGGATTTGTGGCCTCCAATGGTATCGCTACACCACTCATTTGGTACCTGACAGGATTCAGGCTCAAGGCAGCTGACTACATCAAGGTGCTGAAGACGAAATTCCTTCCATGGGTGAGGGAGAATTTCCCTGATGGCAATGGGGTCTTCCAGCAGGATGGGGCACCCGCATACACCACCTTAACTGCCCAAAATTGGCTGAAGAAGCATGTGGAGTTCTGGCCTAAGGACATGTGGCCGCCCTACAGCCCAGACGCCAACCCGCTGGATTACGCCTTCTGGCCGCACATTCAGTCAAAGGCATGTACACTCCGCCACGCAAATGTTGAGGCCATGAAAGCCTCCGTTAATGAGCACTGGACCTCCATGTCCAAGGAGTACATTACAAAGACCTGCCAGGCCTTCAGGAGGCGTCTTGAGGCCATTGTGATAGCTGACGGCGGCTACATCGATGATTGATGTAATATATATGCCATAAAACTATATATTAAAGCTTTTTCCTTAAATTATGAATATTTACTGAAATATAAGTAGCTAAAGTTAAAACTACAAAGTGTAACAATTTCTGCGTTCCACCCGGATACGAGGTATGATCAAAAAGTATCTGACTTTTGGTTTTATTGGTCAAACGAACACAGCTATGGGGGCGGGACTTGCTGTATGGTTGGGAGCATGACTACTGCGCATGCTCATTTTTTTCTACAGCTCCAATACAAGTCAGTCGGCGTCAGGCCATTCATGATTGAACAGGTGCAAGTGAGTGTCGTCGGATTTTATTTTCTTTAAAATGTCAGAAAAAGTCGAACAGCAAAAATTGATTGAATGGAACCAAAACTAATATTCACCTCGTCTACAAGTTCTCTGATCGTGATTCGGCGGTCTGCATCACCAGGTTCCTCACTGATCAATGATGGCATCGTTTTTCGATGTTGAGGGCCTCCCGGAGCGTGGTTCACTTTCAACTGACAAGCGGCCATCTTTGAAGCGGTTGTACCACTCCTTTATCTGTGTGGTGCCCATCGCTTCATTTCCAAAACACTTTTTTAATCTTGCGAATTGTTTCCACTTGCGAATCACCAAGATTAAAACAAAATTTTATGCAATAACGCTGTTCGACTTTTTCTGACATTTTAAAGAAAATAAAATCCGACGACACTCACTTGCACCTGTTCAATCATGAATGGCTGACGCCGACTGACTTGTATTGATACTTTTGATCATACCTCGTATATATATATATATATATATATTCATTTCACAAATTATTCCTCTGTACATTTATATCACTTTTGGCACATTAGAGAATATTTTAAGCTTGTTTAATAATAAAATCTCTCCAGAAAGAAAATTAAAAGTACGTATAAATACAGTGAGAGCCATAATGCCGAAATGCAATCCGATATTGAAATTTCTTTCTTATGTATTTATGGTTTGTTAGTCACACAATATCTTTATTTTACTTTATATATTATGTATCATCAAAAAGGGTATATAAACTCTTAATGTATATATGAAATAAAAAATATCTAAATTGTAAAAGAAAATTTATTCGCATATTTGATAAATTTTTTCCGCATATTTCTTAGTTTTTTGTTCCAGATTTTTGGGCTATAAAAGGTATTTTTTTACTCCTGATTTGCCCAGCCCTACTCATGACACTTGGATTCACTACTGCTTGATGTAAACATGCCTTTATCAGTAATATTTTGTGGAACAAATTTACATTAATTGCTATCAATCAAACATTTGCTTAATGCACTTGATACCTGGGGAAACGTAAGTGGAACCGTTTAAAGTTCAAATTTAATCTTTGTCCTGCTTCTGTAACTGAAAATCTCTTATAGCCATGTTTTTTTGTAGTATATGATTATAAGGATTCTAAAATACACCAAAAGGAAGTTTTATATCTTATAATTGAGATAAATACCTAAAATCATAAAATGCAATATTGATTTAAAAATATGGAAATCTAAAAAAGAATTTTCATTTATTACATGAGAGTTTTTATATTATATTTTTTCGCGCCATTCGTCATTGTAGACAAAAGCTTTAATTGAGGAAGATACTTCCTATATCTTATAATGAGATAAATACCTAAAATCATACAAAACAATATTGATTTAAAAATATGGAAATCTAAAAAAGTAATTTTCATTTATTACATGAGAGTTTTTATTATATTATTTTTCTCTCGCACAATTCGTCATTGTAGACAAAAGCTTTAATTGAGGAAGATACTTCCTTATGTCGTGCAACCAAGAGCAATGAAATGTTATGGTATATCAAACATCTCTGCCATTCGTTGTAATGATTTGTTTTTTTCTGTGCACAGTTGTATGCAAGTATTTAGTAGGAAATTCAATTTCTAATCCTTTCATATCCACTTGTATTTGAGTGCATACATAGAGTTATTGTCTGTGATGACCGCCCTTTATTGCACCTTATATGTATTATGCTTCATGGAAGAGGTAGATCGTATAATATGATATATGATATCCCCATCACTTAATCAGTCTGATATTGCAAATGCACTTACTCCAGACATTTCTGTATCCCCCTCCTCTTATCATTTCTCATGTCGTTTGCTCAGGCAATGAGAGGGAGGATAAATAAAAAAAACTCTTGGCTCCGACGCTATATTCAACTATAGTTATTTGACCCATGACCCGGAAAAGGGGGTCTGCAACCTAGTTCTTGAGAAAATGAAATAGTTACATGTCAATGGAATGGATGTTTGATGAATTTTCTTTGTCAGCAATAACATATTAGCAACAAAGGTGTATTTTCATTTTAATCAAAATAGTTGGTCGATTCTCAGGGACATGTACATGATATTTTATTAACATTATTGAATGTTTTTGGAAAAGTATTTTATTTGATTTGGCAGTTAGATGTTAATTACGTGATACAACTACTTGGCTCCTTCATTACATTGGACACTAAAAGCATTACCACCCATTATGATGTTCATAGACCTTTGCTTATGAAGTTTTTTCTAAGTGAATCTCTTTGACTTATTTGAATACATCTGAGATACAATGAATTAGAAATCTTTAAAAAAGAACTATAATGTTTCAAATATATCAGTGTTCAAACAAAGCTTTCTTGTGCTAAACTAATACATATATATATATATATATATATATATAATTTTTCAAATTAAGGACTCCAAATTTCACTTCATAAAAGCTCAAGACGAAAATATATTTTAAATTAATAGTGATGTTTTTTATTGCAAAGAAGTGAGTGAATATTGATATATATGTATATATTTTGATATGAAACACATAATCAGAAATAGGCGCCATAATATTAATGTAACGTACTTATCTTTTCTAACATGAACTTATTATAAAAACATTTTCCTTTGGAAATTCAAGCCTACACTCTTGACATGCCAGTAATGCATTTATTCCGTATTTGATTTACCCCTTACTCTCTTCTCGCAATAGGTTTGCACGAATACGCAATATAAATTTGTCTTGTGGTAACCATTATATTCCTCTTCCTTGTATAAGTGCATAATAATAGGCGTCCCTCTGCCAACGTTCTCTGTCTTTGTATATTGCGTTTTTGGAATATTACGAGGGGATGATTAATAAGGATGCCATCTTGGTAGTACTACCACCGACATGTAACGATACAGAGTGCTTACCTACACCATAAATTAAATGTTCCATGCCGAAAGGATCATGACATACGTTATTTTACAGTTGTAACCATTCAAAAATAGTTATAAACGATTAATAAATTAATCCCTTGGTAGTCTAAAGCAGGGAGTGCTATAGTGTACCTGGAATAGGAACTCCCTCCTTTTTATATCAAAGTTTAACTACCTTTGTAAAAAGAGGGAAAAGGAGGGAATTTCCTACTAGGAAATTTTAACTGTTTTTTTTATTATTGTGGCTTCTTTCCTTCCCACCGAATACGTTCCTGAATAAAGTTCTTTTTTTTCTATATGGTTCGATAGAATTGCATCCAACAGGATATAAATAACCATTATAGAATTAAAATTAATCACTCGAACCTAGGAATCTCTTATCAATGATGTAGACCACAAATGACACTCCCCTCTCGGGAGTATTCGAACCTGCGCCCCCAACATTGAGAGCTGAACACGCCTTAAGGCACACGGCTATAAAGTTCAAGTTTGTTATCCTTGGCAATAAGTGATCCTCTTAATCATCACAAATAAATGTAATGTAATGATGAAGGTGCAGGTTCGACTCCCCAGAGGCCTATTTTGGTCAATCTTGTTGAATACAATTAATCTAGGCTCGATAGACTAATTTACATTCATATCCAATCGGATACTGCAATCCTATCGAACCAAATGGGTAAAAATAGTAACTCATAATAAATGAAAATCTAAGTGTGTTATCCTAAAAAAATACTACACTAATTTAATTAACTTAGTAAGTAAAGAGAGAAGTAATAGACATTAACGAAGGAGGATATCGTTTAACAAGAATGTAAGAAATATGGTTATTTCAAATTATGAAGGTTTTCAAATAATTTGCATTTAAGCAAACTACTAGTTAGGCCTTTAAGAGGGTGTGAACAACAGGAAACGAGAGTGTATTTTGAGTGGATATACGGGAAGGAGTTGTGAGCTAGGTAGTTTGATGCTTTAGACATGTTCTTATATATTCATGAAACAAGGCATTGATATTATTGGATGTATATTAGTTCAGTTTAAAGACTTTCATTGTTAAGCAAGCTTGCTGCAAAATGACATGGAAGTCATCTGTGGGGGCAATTTATATGCCTTCTATGACAGTCCTTACTCACAAACACTTAGTTGTATTCGTTTATTAGACAAACAAATAATTTATGATGCTCAGACGATATCCCCCCCCCCCCCCGCCCCCGAGGTACTACTTGAAAACAATCTGCCCCTCAGACCTGGCATCCCAGCTCTAAAGCATTATACCAACTTTTTTATTGGTATTTTAACTCCTTTTCTTCAACAAATCACGCTCTAGAACAAATCACTCAAAATGGCAGCCTTTATGATGAAATCCACCCTTCTGAGCTCGATGAGTCATCATCTATTTCTTAGTAATTGCGCTACCGCAATGTGGAAACCTTTTTTGAACATTCTTCATTATTTTGAAGAAAAATAACATCGTATATTCCTTTAGAAGAAACCTATGAATGTCTTTCATAACGACCTAAAGTTGAATTATGAAGACGAATGCCTCTGTCCTAGATCCTTAAATAAATATTTGAATTCTGATGGCCTTTGATATCATCACACTTGGGGTCATTGGACGCAGCGTCCCATATAATCCATTCTGCATTGGCATTTTATTTTTGGTTTTTTTAAACATAATTTTATTGTTTTTATTAATTTATTTTAGACTACTTACAATTATAACAAATATACTCGATTACACACTTGGCATCCAAGGGGAATGAGGGGTGTTGATGTTTAAATTTGATTGAGTATTTGCTTAGTCATGACTAAACAATGAATGTTTTTTATTGTATTCGCCTATTACATATTAATTAATATATACATACAATTGCTATCTGGAATTTGCCCACAATCCCCGCCAAAAACCATAAGGCATCTATATAAACGTTAGTATCTACCATGGAATTTTATGATCTTGAGCGCCATTTTTCATTAAAACTGGTATTTAATTCTACAAACCAAATTATTTACATAAGATTGAGATATAAAGGTACATTTTATTTTCTCTCTACTGTAGCCAGTGTTTTATATATTTATAATTGTGTATTCCTATTATCCATTTGCGCAACATATTCAACTATGACATTTAATCTATCTCTTAGGTACGTTAATGTAGCATATTGTCACTTATGAAGAATATTTTTGATTTACTACCAAATGAATATTACCGTTGGGACCCATTCATTTGTCAACTGTAAAAGTCTAATCATATAGAAAAGGATATATAGGGAATATGATTGTCCACTTTTCCCCTTTAAACCTCGGGCTGTAATGACTTAGGCTCAAAGGCTTAATTAGTAAAAACTGACCCTTCTCTTGTTTTTGGGACATTTCTTTTTTACAAGCCATCAAGTGCGGTACACTTTTTAAAACTTAAACTCATTTTTTAAAAATGGTTCAGCAGAGGAAAACCATAGTTTAAAAAGTGCATTTTTCTTGAAGATATTCGTTTTTAGCCAATCAGATTGCAATGATAATTGTATGATACTTTTATTCTCTTTTGAGATTTAAGCTCTGGTTACTTAGGCAAACCTACTTTATTATTGGGTGATGATACCCTTCTGTTTTGTGTAGGAATAACCGGAGACTGGTGGCATTTCTTTGTGTAAGTCATCAAAGCGATTCAAACTTTTATGATGATTTTCTCCGCATAGCAAAATCCTTTTTTATGAGCAAATATGGCTATATTTTAATCCAAATCGAAATTTATTGCTTAAAATTGAGAAATTGAGCCCTCTAAAGTTTTCTAAATATGATAATTTTATCTTTTAATGTCAATAAAGGTCAGGAAGAGGCAGCAGCATCATTATTTATATTGAATAATATATATCATTTAAAAATTTATATACATATTTATACAACATATTAACTCATTTATTTACTGTTTTTTTAAGGATACATGTCAACCATGATGAAGGAGGTCCACTATCTCAAGGATCCCGTCCTCGTAGATCCAACCAAGCCCCTCAAAAAGAACCCTTACTAATGCCCCGGAGCTTCTTCTTCTTCAAAGCTATTATTCCAAGGCCCAGCATAGTTTTCCCCCTTGATTTATTATTATTATTATTTGTAGTATTGTTAAAGGCCTTTATCTATTCTTTTTATGCATATATTGCGTGCTAAATATAGAGGCGGATGCTTTGTATTGTTACCTTGTGCTTTTAGAGAATGCATTTTTTTTGGGGGGGGGGGGGGTGCTACGCTCCTCTTGGGGATTCAAGGTCATAGTTGGACATATTTCATTAGCCTTTCATATGTAGCACTCTTTTTTCTCGCACATGTTGTTTGTGTGAAGGTGTTATGTAATCCAAGGATTATTTCCTCCCTAAACGGCTGGGTCTCTTTTGGGACGAGGATAGTCACTTATTTTACGGGCCAACGTTAATATATAGATTACAGATGATGACTTGCTAGCATATTAATAAAATACGACATTCCACCATACAGTTACTTCATAATAAATGAACTTAGTAAAAAGCAAGTACTCTATATGGTCATGGATCAATATAGGGAATCTATAAAAATATGCTCACTAACGTAGGGAGTCATGTTTTTTTAGCGTACCGTTCTACTGACCCAATTAGCTATGTTTTTATAAGCGAAATATATATTCCGTAAATGCAATAATAGAACAAACAATGTATGATAATTAAAATAAACATATGTGCTTTAAAAATATATAAAATAAGTATTTTAGTCTAAAATGAATATACTTTATGAGACGTCAAATATTTTAAAAAAGTATGTTAAATTAACTTCTGTTAAAATATATTTAATATTATTATTCAATTGTGGGATATTTAAACTGATATTCATATTTAAAAAACCTATTAAATATAAACAAATACAAGTTTTGTAAGACGGTTTGAAACCCTTAATGTGCCATAATTGTAACTTGTTAAATCCCAGCACCAATGAACACTTAATTCGAAACCCCTCTTTGATATTATTGGATGTAGTAGATTTATCAATCATTTGACATGCAGAATCTGAAGGTCTAGGGACGCTTGATTTGAAGCTATCATAAATTTGTAATTGTGAACTCACAATGAACTATCATTGCGCCCTTCGGAAACCAATGACGCAAATCATGACACGATACGCATTCTTATAGTAGCATGTATAATGCACGGACCATTCATAATATACTTTTTTTTTAATACGAGAGTTGGTCAATAAGTCCGTGACTTTTTGTATTTCCGTCCATATAATTTGGTTGTCAACACTGCTCCTGTCAACAAGCATCTATCAGCTGACTTCAATTAAAGTTTGAACACGCTGGGTCTTTTAGTTTGTGTTTGACAGTCTTTACAGACAAACAACTTCGTGAATTGTGTAGAAAATGGAGAAAAGTGAATTTCGTGTGCTCATCAAGCATTATTTTTTGCGGGAAAAACCATCGCTGAAACAAAGGCTAAGCTCGATAAATACTATGGAGACTGCACCATCGATATCAATGGTAAAAAAGTGGTTTACAGAATTTCGTTGTGGTCGTACAAGCACCATTGATGCCGTACGCTCTGGACGCCCAGTTGAAGTCGCTACACCAGAAACAATTCAAAAAAATCATGATATGGTGTTGGCCGATCGGAGATTGAAAGTGCGGGAGATTGTGGAAGCCATAGGCATATCACATGGGTCAGTGGTTTCGATTTTGAAAGATCACTTGGCTATGAAAAAGCTATCCGTAAGATGGGTGCCGCGTTTGCTCACAATCGACCATAAACGCAATCGGGTGACAACTTCGATGGAATGTTTGGCTTTGTTCAACCGCAATAAGGACGAGTTTTTTCGCCGATTTGTAACAGTGGACGAAACATGGATACACTACAACACACCAGAGACCAAGCAGCAATCAAAACAGTGGGTTTTGAAGGGTGAATCGGCGCCGAAGAAGGCCAAAGTGGGTTTATCAGCCAAAAAAGTCATGGCTACTGTTTTCTGGGATGCACGTGGTGTAATCCACATTGATTACCTTCAGAAGGGAAGAACAATGAATGGCAAATATTATACCAGCTTATTGGACCGATTTAATGAGGATTTAAAGAAAAAATGACCCCATTTGACCAAGAAAAAAGTTATTTTTCATCAAGACAATGCAAGAGTCCATACATGTGTTGTTTCCATGGCGAAATTTTACGAATTACGCTATGAATTGCTCCCTCATCCGCCGTATTCTCCAGATTTAGCCCCGAGGACTATTTCTTGTTTCCGACCCTTAAAAAATGGCTTGCCGGAATGAGATTTTATTCCAACAATGAAATCATCTCACAAACAAATACATATTTTGAGGACCTCGAGAAATCTTATTTTTTGAAAGGGATAAAAAATTGGAGAAACGCTGGACGAAGTGTATAGAGCTCAAAGGAGACTATGTTGAAAAATAAAATTAGCTTTTGTCAAAAAAACTTTGTTTCATTTAAAAAGTCACGGACTTATTGACCAGCCCTCGTAGTATGTAATATTAATTATACTCATTGTTCATACTTACAACCACTATATTGATATAGTCCGAATCGGAACGCCGTACCGGCAAAATATTCGAGTCGAGTACGCCACCTAAAACCTTGATAAAAATTGTGTTAAAAATGTAGGGGTTCGGTAGAAACGTTTCAATTTATTACATATTGAGGATATCAAACAGAGGCCTTTTTCTCACACACTATTGGTTGAAATAAAAGAAGAGTAAATAATAAAAAAAGGACTTGAGATGCAATACAGCAACAATTCACTCGCGACTATAAACGTGCGACATAGAGATATAAAGATAAAGAGAGTTTATTGGATTCGTCAGAGAAATACGTCAATGTGTCAAGAATACAGCTGAGCGATGTTTCTCTGCTATTGGAGGGAGCATAGAGATAAAAAGATATAAAGAGCTGACTCCCTTCATCTGTATTTTTGTGTCCAGTATAAACAAAGTAGAGATAGATTCTATCTCTATGATCAGCTTATGATGACGTAGTATAAATTACTTTGTGTTTACTGGACCATAGAGATATAAACATACCTATAGAGAGCTTATTCCTCCAATTAGCAGAGAAACATCGTTCAGCTGATTCTGGACACAAAGATGCATTTTTCTTCCCTCCAATAGCAGAAAGACATCGTTCAGCTGTATTCTGGACACAATGACGTATTTCTCTGAATAATCCAATAAGCTCTCTATATCTTTATATCTCTATGTACTGGACACACAGATTATAGCTGAACGATGTTTCTTTGCTATGTAAGGAATAAGCTCTCTATATCGTTATATCTCTATGGAGGGAAGAGAAATACGTCATTGTGTTCAGGATACCGCTGAACGATGTTTCTCTGCTAATTGGAGGGAATAAGCTCTCTATATGTTTATATCTCTATGAGGTGCGAACATCAACTTCTCATATATACATAAAATTTACAAATCCTTGGAATGGACTCTTCCAATATCATCTATTTATATTAATTACATGAAGCAACTCCGAGGAATAAGGATTGATCCCTTTGTTTCATCATTCTGACTACATATTAGATGTATTAAAAAAGAAAAAGTGAGTTACGAACTGAAAAAGTTTTTGTTTTTTTGCCGGAAGGTATTCCTATATTTCATGGAAATATACAGCAATAGACATAGAGAAAATCATAAACATATCAAGCAAAAACAAAAACTTAAGTGATTTAAACAGTTAAAAATTAGAGAAGTGAGAAAATGGTCAAAATTAATTTAATAAAAGCTGTAAATATCGTGTTGTAATATTTAAAATAGAGTTCGGGATATCTTTTTCCTTCGCTTTTATGCAATACTGTAGTTTTGTAATAACTGCATATTGCAGCATTTTATTTTTCGACGTTAGAGTAAAAAGTCCTCTCTCTCTAGAGAAGCTCCAAAATTCCTTTCAAGGTCTAATTTAAGCATGGAGTAGATGGGACGCAGCTCTTTACATTCGTATACGAGATGAGTAGTTGTTTCCACTTCCACTTTGCAGAACCAACACATTTTGTCTTTGCTTAGAAATGAGGACACTTCCAGAGTCCCGGTGACGACACGATATATGAACCACTTTTCTTGAGGGGTGTTGAGGTGATTTTGATAACTTTTTACTGCTTGTTTCTTAATGTTTTCAAGTTTCTTCTTTTTAAAACAGCCTTTATTAGAGTAAGTGATGAGGTGTTCCACATGTTTCTTAATTCACGGAGTCTAATTAAACACAGGTTTTCTCTGAAAGTGTGCGATGAATTAAAGTTAAAATGGTAGTTGCACTTTTCCTTCTGTGTTGCAGTAATTTTCTTATATGCCATCGATGCGAGTAGATTGGTTCGGAGTTTTAGAAGGTCAATAATATAAAAACAAGAGTTTATCCGTCGTAGCGAAGGATGGAACCCAATGGATGGTCCCTTAAGAGGCGTAAAATTTCCAAATCCCATCTCGATCATATAAAAAGTATTTGAAACGTTTTTCATTAAAAGATCCCAGAACTTCAACGTTGGCTACGGTGCATCGCACCCCATAGTTCGAGTATTGTGCACTAAAACATTCCTCAGAAACTGTTGAATTCCAGTAGTCTGCTCTTTTAAAACATTTTAGAACCCACTCAGCTAAAAGGGATTTCCAGAAACTTATAAAACATAGGGCACCTAGACCTCCAAGGTTTTTGGGAGTAGTGACTCTTTTGATTGATACGTTCTTTTGGGATTTAAGGTCCAAGAAATTCATCAAAACGTCAACGAATTCACATATTCTTAAAAGGTGAGTCACTTTTGGTATCACATGTGAGTTCCACAGCTGAATTCTTTCCCACCTGTGGAAACCAAGCCTCTTGATATGACAAATACATTTCTTTATTCGAATTATTATTTCTTTCTTGTTTAAACCCATTGCACCTTCTCCAATTGTGACTCCGAGGGTTTTGATATTATTTTTTATGTTAAAATCTTTAAATGACTTTATGTAACTATTGGTTGATAAGAGTTCCGATTTATTTACATTGATTTTTAGCCCAGAGATGCCCTCGAATCATTCCATAATTTTCCGAATTCAAGCAGTGATGCAATCGTGAGAACTCGTCCTCCGACAATAACGGCCGATGTGTCGTCGGCATAAGCATATAGAGATTGACCATTGTTGACCCTTGTTCTTCTTAATAGCTTATTCTCACTTGCCGCACGAAATAATGGATCAGTGGAAATGATGAAAAGAATAGATGCTACCGGGTCACCTTGCTTGCAACCCCGCTCAACATTAATTTTTTTTAGCCATAGAATGTTCTTGAGCCAACCAGAAGTGTAGCAACAGCTCGTACCATGAAGTGTCCAAATCCCTTATTTTTAATGGTCTTTATGATGTGAGGTGGGACATTGAGTCAAACGCTTTTTCGAAGTCAATGGTCATTATCGTACAATTTGAAATATTCTCAAAGGCTGTTTGTAAATTGGCTGTGATGTCTTCCATCCTTTGGCCTGCAATAAACCCTCTTTGCGAGGAGTGGATAATATCAGGTAGGGTCTTCTTAAGCCTTTCAGCTATTACATGCGAAAATATTTTGTATAGTGTGTTTTGAAGAGTGATTGGCCTTAAGTTTTTCACACAGTTTGAATATTTTCCTTTTTTGGGAATGGTTACCAGAAGACCATCACTAATATACTGAGGAAAACATCCCACCATTAGGATCCATTCAAAAAGGTCTCTAAGAATTGGAGCAACATCTTCAGCAAAATGGTGGTACACTTCGAACCCAAATCCAGATGGACCAGGTGCTTTGCCTCGTTTACCACAGTTTCTAATAGCTTTTATTATTTCTTCTTCTGAGAAATGCTCTTCGGTATCCTTTACGGATTGAGGTACTTCTTCGAGGGATTTGACTTGAATGTGATCAGCGAAGTCAGCATTCTTTACACTACACTTGATGCACTTTTGGGGTGTTTACAGTCATGAAATTTATAGAGTTCTTGATAATAAGTTGTAACTTCAAAAGGATTGTAATTTAGATCTTTCCTAGGAGATTTTACCCCTGGAAATTTGCATCTTTTTGTTATTTCTATTGATCGTCTCTTCATTCCAGATCTTACATCCCAATAGTCTTTTGTTATGAGGGTATCAATTGCCTGTTTATAATAACTTCCTTGTCCAAGTTTCACGAGATTTAGTATGTTGGCCTTCTTCCGTTTTGACTTCATACACGAGTATTTGATGGCAATTCTTTTCCATTCTCTTTCCATATTATTGATCTCTTTCGAAATATTTGCTCCTTGACTAAGTTGAATCTTGTAGTGTTGATGACCAGTCTCAATTTATCAGAGCAGTCATTCTCTTCAAGGACGAGTGGTTAAATCTCATATTTTTTTCTTTTTTTGTAGAACTTCGGTTCAAATTCAATTAAAATAGAGGAATGGTCAGAAATATTAGTTGGAAGTAATGTGAAGGTAGTTGTTGTATATTGTCCACATCCTTAAGCAAACAAATGTCCAGCCTAGATGTCACGGTTTTATTATTTTTGTTTTCGAAGAAAAGGTGTGCAAATCCTTGCAAAGTAACTCAGCACAATCAATGATTTTTTCTTTGCCATGATCCATCGCATAGTCTTTGAAGCTTTATGGTTTCCCGATCCTGTAGAGTCCTCCTTCTTGAGACGAAGATTAAGGTCACCTATTATTATTATTGTGCTATTGTTTCCTATAAGAGGAAGAAGTTCACAGGCTTAAAAGTTCGTACGTTCCTAATATATCAATGACAGAACACCCACGTCGAACCTGAACATAGCATAAATTGCCACTATTGTGTGCAAGGACCAATTTCGGTTTAAATATATATTTTACTAAAATGGCAACGCCGCGCTTTGAAGAAGATGAGTTGGCTTCTAAAACCTCATAGCTAGTAGGGATACCATGAAAGCCTTTAATGGTTGTCCTCGTGTCCGTCAGAACAATGATGTCGGGCCACCCTACATACATCAAATACTTCATGAGCTCTGACTTTCTAGAGTCAGAGATTATAGAATTTACATTAATAGAAAATACTGACAAGGGCATAAAAAGGAATTAAAAAGTAGGATTTACTATGAGGAGACCGATGTATTGATGTTTCGCTTAGATTCGAACTGAAAAAGTTATGTTTATTGATGAGCTTGTGAGAACTACCCTTTTGTTATTCTGGTGCGTTAAATAGCGCAGCTATCCAATTAAACCCCTTGTTGACTATTTTTTGACGCAGTATTGATCATATCACGCCATGTTGTGTTAACAATACGGTCAAATCCCTATACTGGGCCACTCCGGGGAACCAATAAAATTTTCCGCTATACACAGTATAATGCATCGTTTTTATTCTGCAGGTATAATTTGGTTAATTGCTATCAGCAAGTGACCATTATAGATCTAAAATATAAATATATTTTAGGATTTCTATAGCTATCAATGAATATCTATTTCAAATTCAATTCAAAATATCTTTGTCTTAATTTGCTATTTCTACATCGTGGTCATGCTTTTCAATTCTTTACATTGCAGTCCTACGTAACTTCAAGCTATATATATATATATATATATATATATATATATTACTTTGGTGGACTTTAAAGGAGAAAAATTATAGCTTGCAAAAAAAGGAGGCAACGATAAGAAGGATTCACAAAGTGCGAGTAATCTCCTTTTGTAGTGTGCGAAAATAGCAACGTAGAAAATCATACTGAAGAGGCGGAGAAAGAAGGAACAAAGTCAATTTATTTAACCATCAACCATAGGCTTCTACTTTGTTTATTATTTTATGTATGACATGGGATAGTAAGGAAAAAATGGTAATGGAACACAAAAAGTACTTGAGAGATTTGAAGTATTCCAACACACTTAAATACTTTAGCATGAAACGGCTCCTATTCACATTAAATTAATTACATCTATTGTAAACTTAATTATATTATCCTAATCAATTACTTGTAATTGAGAAATTACATTACTTAAATACTTTTTCAAAAATCCATGGATCCAATTGTTTGACCATTTTACCTTTTCTTCCGTAGTACACCAGTGCATTAGAAATAAAACGTAAATAAACTAACACATAAGTAAATAGTATGTATGACCCTAAAAAAAGCTTATCTTCGTCTATTTAAACGAAGGAATATAATACTTTTATAAAACAACAATATATTTGAAACCCTTGAAATGTAATCCCAAAAAGTTAGTAAATATATTAAAATATGTAACTGTCGGTGATTAAATTTGGTTGTTCCCGATAGTTCCCGATAAAATGTGCATTATCAGTGCCGATTAATGGGCAAACCAATATATATGTATATATATATATATATCAGGCTTGTGAACGGAACGCAAAATTGAACGGCGTTCAGCTGAACGCACGTTCAATGACGGAACGCTGAACGGAACGCAACTTTTTTTTGAACGCTGAACGTTGAACGCAAAAAAAAAGAGTTTTACGTTCAGCGTTCAATTTTTCCAAACATTTCTTGGACTTTTTTTCGGAAAAACATCATCACTACGCAGTACTTTTTAGGGAAATTCTTTAAAAAACGTCATCACTACGCATTACTTTTTTGGAAATTCTTTTCTAAAAAAAAAAAACGTCATCACTACGCAGTACTTTTTTTGGAAATTATTTTCTGAAAAAAAAAAAACGTCAACACTACGCAGTACTTTTTTTGGAATTCTTTTTTAAATATTTGAACGCTAACGGAACGCTGAACACAAAAACATTGAACGGAACGCTGAACGGAACGCTAATTTTTTTTGAACGCTGAACGCAAAAAAAGCTGAACGCTTACAAGCTGAGATATATATATATATATTTACACAACCTGTTATGCAGATTTCTTAAAAAACAATTTTATAATTTATAAATATAATAATTATTACAAATATAATAATTATATGTTATATACTTATATTTTTCTTGTCACATTATTAAATGTTGTTTACAATGGCTTCTGTGTTAGGTTTTTTTATAACTTGTAATAACCATAAGAAAATGTTTTTCTATCTTGCTATAAACAAAAAAATCAAAGCTCAACTTGCGAAAATATTTTAATATATGAACTTGCAACAAACAAAATGTCAAATGGCCTTCATTTCCCTTCAAAGATGATAATCCATTTTTTTACTTTATCGTTACACTTGCGATAAGGAATGTTATTTACACTTAGCGATCAACGATAATGATAAAAAGTTGAACCTAAGACATACATATACAAGTCGTTCATCGCTCACTGATTCATCACTGAGCAATTCAACAAATCAAGAGTATTTATGTATACTTATTTCACCTTAATTCAATAGTTTTGTTATTTAGGGCGCAGATATATATTATATAATATATGAGAAGAAGCGTAGCGTTCCGAAAAGAGCACACGTGGTACTGCTCTCACAAAAGCGTTTGTAGAGTTACGTACCACATTCAAATCTGTCTCATGTTATATTTTTGGTGTTAGTTTACGTTACTACCATACATCTGTTCTTAACGCACTACCTAGACAGAGTGACTGGGTGTGAAGTCATTATTTATAAGTGAAAATAAACAATTAAACATATGTCCCAACTGATTGCATGTAAATACATTGGGTCTCCTCTTCCAATTTGATTCTGCAGAGAGCATCCTAGTTATCGTACCTCAACGAAAAACCAAGGGGGAAAATCAACATAGATATTGCCATACTGACAATAATTACCTCCGCCGAAGGAGGTATTGTTTTCACTGGCGTTGGTTTGTTGGTTGGTTGGTTTGTTTGTTTGTCAGCAGGATAACTCAAAAAGTGCGGAACGGATTCGGATGAAACTTTGTGGAGTTGTTGGAAATGCCAAAAGGAACAAGTGATTAAATTTTGGCATCTCGGAGTGCTTCTTTAAGATGCAAAATGAGCTAAATTCTGATAAATATTTCAAGTTAGCCTACTCTGCCAATAGATGCCACTGTGCTGTGCTCTCAAAGAGGAGAGCACTGTACAGCGACATCGATTGGCAAATGACACAAAGACCAAGATATTCATTTGGTGGGTATCGGCGGAGGTTTCCACTCTCTGAGTCCTCTAGTTCTTATTGCGTATACTTGATGCAAAAAAGCCCCCAAAAAAATACCTTAAAAATAAGCATAAGTGACGCTTTTTTATAAGTTTTCATTGCTACACATCCAAAATAACATTTTCAGAACGGGCACATGCAAAAAATATGTAAATTCACTTATGGTGCCCTCGCAACGATTTCTTCTAATGATGGTGCACAGTTGAGCCATTTTCAATAACTGAATTTGCCATTAACTTATATGACGCTTGCAATTCATGTAAATGGAGATTTAAACAAAAGTTGTTCCCATTAGTTATAAAGAATCAGTTTTAATAGTTATGATAACTTATATTTACACAGTTTTGTATATGATAATTAATATAATGTTAATGCACTTTACGTTCATTAAAATAATATTTTATTTTTCAGTACTGCATTGATGATTTTAAAAATAGAATGCTATGGTATATTTCCTCAAATAGTCTATAATTAATGTTAATTATAGGGTAACTACCTTAGCCGATCCATCCCTGGTGAAACCAGAGTGGCTTTATACTGACTTTTGGCATCTTTTGATATTATGATGACATATATTTTCATCTTCTCTATGACAATAGACTTCATCCGATAGCTATAAATAGTGCGATCGATGGTCAGCTTTATCCCTCCCTGTAAGCATATAATAATAGTATCTTCAAAAGCCATATGCCACGTCAATTGATGTGTTGCTTAACACATGGATTTTTCCATATAATCATCATTATTATGTATATTCCCATAATTAACAGCAATTGTCTCCTAATTTACGAGCATAATGAACTAGTTCTAAGTATATTTTATACACATTCTGAGAACGGACTAAACCACATATGATTACATGAAAATTCTACACTCTTGCGTAGAAATAGTGTCACGATGTCTGAAGAATCTCTTAGAATATGTATTCAGTTTGTTTTCCTCAATGTACTTAAATATATTAATATTTTGTTAAATTATGTTTTTTTAAATTAAATATTCTTCCCCACAAAGAAGTCATTGCTACAGCTGTATTTTTCTTTGTTTAAAGTGCGTCTGTATTTGAGGAATACATTTGAAATCGTGTTTTTGAAACACTTTATGTAATATTGAGGATCAAAGCATGTTGTGTCGTTTGACGTTTGTCCTGTTTGCATTCTCTCTCTTTGATTATGATGACAGATGCGCTGCTCCTTCTTGCTTCACATAAAGAAGCATGCTTAGACACAAAAAGAGGTCGCGCCAATTTTTCTCCCTTCTGTCAAGAATAGCAGCATGAGCAGCAGCAGCAGCTCCGTCCAACAGCTGCGTTCAGAATCATGTCATGAACTGTCATACTACTACTACTACTCCTAGAAGGAGAAGAAGAGGAGTTAAAAGATGATGACACTTTCACCCCCTCTCCTAGCACACACACACACACACAGGGAGAGAAAGACTCCCAACCACCACCAAGTGAGCGAGCACATTCAAGTGTTGACACTTACGGAGTGTAGAGCAGCAGCTTATTGCGTCTACTTTGACAGTTAGACTGAAACAGAAGATGAGACCACTCAAATGCCTTTCTCCCCCTGAATCTCTCCTCTGATTGGTCGCTTCCTCTACTTTTCATCTGCGTGGAACAATCAGAGGGCAGGAAATAGTCACTTTGTCTTCTGTCTCTCTCTCTCTTCAGGCACAGCTTAGGGGAAAAATGGGAGTCACGCATACACGCCCGCCTTCAAGCCAGACTGCTGAGCTGCGCTTTCCTTCTCTCTCTGTCTATCTTTCTCTCCCTCTTCAATCCGTCCCATGAAAAATCCATTCAAAGCTTTGCCATTTTTAAGATGGAATAGTGTAAACATAAGGCAGAACGTCGGGCTCTTTTTAATCTAAAGTATCTGTATACACATTCATTTGAACTTTTTTAACTCATTTTTTACGAACCTATTCCATAAATAGGTGTGTTTCTATCTGTCAACATACTTATTTCGGAATGCGCTTTTTGACACCCTTCTTTGACGGGTTTTTGTTGGATTTTTTTTTCAATTCTACTCTTGAACTGGGGGAAGAGCGCTCTCTCTCTCCTTTCCCTTCATTTCTTTTTTTTCCTATGTTGGCAGGGAGAACAAAAGAAGTTGTTGGGCAGGCGCGTTGGCGTTTAAGAGAGAGACAGAAGGGGGGAGCGACTCCTTCGAAGTTAGTTGTTTGGAAACACTTGCGCGTGACGCAACCCCCTCCTTGTCTATTACACTCACGCTTTCGCTCATTTTTTCTTTCTCTCTTTCTTTCTTTCTCTCTCTCTCTCTCTTCCTCTTTTCTTTCTTTCTTTCTCTCTTTTTCACTCATTTCAATTCATCATCATCATCATCATCCAATTCTCAGTGAGTCCCTCAATTCATTCGTTTTGACACATTCTTGATTCATTTCATCTCATCTTCATCCCAATCCCTTTTTCTTCTCCCCTCTCCTTCGATCCAGTCCTAGAAGAAGAAGTGAAGTGAAGTGAGTCGATCTCCCTTTTGGTTCCCTCGAATTCGTTCCTTTCTTTGTTCTTGGACACTCCTTCCTTCCTTCCATTCTTCCATTCTTCCTGCTTCCTTCCTTGTTTCCAGTCATCCAGTCATCCAGCCAGCCAAATATGAATATCGAAGCCTTGATTCGTGCCGCAGAGTATTTGGAGCGCAGAGAAAAAGGTATGTATTCAGATCTGCCTGCCTGCCTCTCTCTCTCTCTCTCTCTCTCTCTCTCTCTCTCGTCTGTCAAGTGGTGGTTGACAAGTTGCTTTGGTCTAGATAGAAGACTCATATTCCTCTTTGTGTCTCCCTCATTAGAATCCGAGGAGCATGGCTACGCCTCCCCCTTCATCCAGAGTAGCAGCTCCTCAAGCTCCTCCGCCTCTTCTCCGCGCGCCATTCCACCTCCTCAGGGATCGCCTTTGCCTGGTGCTGGCAGTGGCGGCAGCGGCGTCTGTCATCCCTCGAGTAGCTTGATCTGCTTGAGCAGCAGTCGACCCGGGAGTAGCCCACTGGCCCTGGGACTCGCCACCACCTGGACTGGCCTTCACTCTCAACCTCCACGGCTTCATCCTCACTCTCCACTTCTTCTTCCTCTTCATCCTCCTCCTCCTCCTCATCCGCTTCTTCGGAAGCCAAGAAAAGACTGAGCAAAGCCGCACGGAAAGGAGGCTCCAATGCGAACAGGTGAGCACAGAGGGAGGCTGGGAGGCTCTTCTCTTCTCTGAGAGATAGGAACACACTCGACACTGACTCCTTTTCTTTCTTTCTTTCTTTGTTTGTTTGTTTCTTAGGTCCACGCATAACGAGCTGGAAAAGAACCGTCGAGCCCACCTGCGGGACTGCCTGCAATGCCTCAAGAAAATCGTCCCCGTGGGATCCGACAGCTCACGCCACACCACGCTTGGACTACTCAACAAGGCCAAACACTTTATACGAGTAGGACACACGAAAGCCATCCGCTTCGATCGCTATCCAAGCACACACTCATCCCGGATTTCTTTTCCTTTCAGACCCTGGAGGACAAGGATCGAAAGGTCTCGCAGCATAAGGAGACGCTCTTGCGGGAGCAGCGATACCTCCGAAGACGCTTGGAACTCCTCAGCAGCCAAGTGGACGCCTTGTACCAAAAGAGAAGGTCCCTCTCGGAATGCTCATCCTCATCCACGCTTAGCGGAAGCTCAAATCTGGAATCGGGTAAGGGAATCCATCCGATGGGCACACATCATGCAGGCAAAGAAAGAAAGAAAGAAAGGGAACGAGAGAAAAAGGGGTGAAGAAGATCATTCTATCATTCTCTTCCTCCTCAAAAAAGGGAGCTCAAGACAAGGGAAAGGGGGAATAGATTGGGGGGGAGGAGAAAAGAAGAAGAATCCGAGTTTCAAAGAGATGAGGATGGACTTGGATAGTGAATAAGCAAGTCCTTGTGGGATGACACCTCACTAAGTAAAACACACATCAGGCGGCATGCAGGAAGAAGAATGTTCTTTTGTCCTTGAGAGAAGCTGCATGTCAAAAGAGCCTGACTGACATGCCTACGCGTTACGTAGTAGCTCTTGCATAACACACACTTCGACAATCGACTTGATACGACGAAGACGACAATGAGTAGTAGTAGTGCTCCTCTTCTTCTTAGCCTTTGTAAATGTTCAAGTTTTATTTAAAGAAAAAGAAGAAATAACCCAAGGAATAATAATGATGGTTAGAAACGCGCAGACCTTGAAATGCATTATTTTCCTAAATTTTATTGCGTATTGGGAATCCAGAGGGAGAAGAAGAGATAGTAGGAATAGCGGCAGCAGCAGGTAATGATGAAAAGCAATGCAGCAGACAAAAAAGGGAGATATAATAAAAACTCAGCTAAAACACCTCTGATTTCTTACTATGGTGTCTTGCTTGCTTACTTGACAATGGGCATCACCACCATCTCTGTTTCCTCCTTCTTATTTTCGTTCATCTTCATAATAATAATGATGATGATCCATGCCCTCTTCGACCTCAAATCATTGTTTACTACGTCTTTCCATGCCTCAAGGTGAATGAACTTAGGTGGTGTTTCTACCTTCTACTTGTGATCATGACAAATAGGGTTTGCTTAAGTAGTCGGGGCCCTGAGGTGATGAGGCGTTGATATGAATTAAAGTGCATTATATACCCTGGTTTATGTAGATACACATTTCTTTCAACTTATTTGCTATTGCGGATCGACACTTTATTTGAACTGGAATTATGAGCGAAAAATATATATATATATATATTCCGTAAATGATCTACGCCAATCATTTTATACATGTGTAAACAAGCTCTTACATACACAGGGAGAAATAATATTTTTATCTTTGACATAGTTTATTGCTCATATACTCCTCATGACACTGCACATTGACTCCCTTTCCTTCTTCGACTATTCTCTAGAGAGAAGGCTTTATGGTGTAGACCATGATTTTTGATCAACATGACATTTATTTTATGTCAAAAAAATATATTTATTTTTGAGAATTACTCTATTATCCATAAGGATTCATTTTATTGTCAATTGTATTTTATATTTTAATTACATGTCAATTTGTAATACCTCAAAATAGTATTTCTAGCAGAGAGTACTAAGTTTTGTTAAGCAATTGATTCCATTGGCGGCCCAAGTTGTTTCATTCCTTTTTTCTTTATACCAAATTAATCTAAAAGATTGTATAGAAACACAAGATAATTTTCAAATAAGTGTTTCGCACATATTCACACACACACACACACACTGATAAACAGTGTTTTTTGTGCATAAGCAAATATTTTGTTACTAAGTCGTCCTTGCCACTGCAGTTGTTGTTGTTACTCCCATTACCTATCATCATCCTCATCAAGTATGACTACTACTTCACTTTTGCGCATAAGAAAAAGTTATCATTTTCTTTCTTTACCTAGACATACTGTATTACATGTTTTACTACTTCTACCCTTCCCTCTCTTCCCCCCTTCCTCTCTCCCTTCTTTCTTCAAAGAGTCCCCGACGTATGCATGTGTGTGTGTGTACTTATATATACACACATACGTACACCTACCTTTCCTGTTCTTCCTTATATATATATAATATGAATCACATGGGAAGTCACGCTCCTGCATGCATGATGATATGATGACGATACTGAGACTTTTTAAACCTTGTACACATTGTACTACTACTTATACTAATAGTCAGCTTGAAAAAGAAGAAGGAGAAGATGACAGTTATGCAGGAGCTTCAGTTTCTCTACGCAATATAACAACATGATGTATGCTGGAGGAGGAGGAGGAGGAGTAACCTTGTTATTAGTAGGGGGAGAGGAAATGGAATATGAGGAAGTGCCCGGAGGGAGTCTTACTACTATCTATAATAGAGGGGAAAAGAACCTGGAGTAGACTAAATGTGTTGTTGTTGTTGTTGCTGAGGCCACGTAGGACATCATGGATAATATATAAGGCAGTATGCCAAATGGTGGGGGTGACAAATATATATATATATACATTTTGTGGTCTGAATCAAAGTTAAGCCACGGCTCCCACCATTATTTCTTCTTTTTTATTTTAATGTAAAAGAGGATTTCCCCAATTCCTAAGAAAGTATGTCATAAAATTGCTATATGCAGATCATATGCGTAAAGGAAGTAGTAGTAGTAGTACATCATAGATCTCTTCTGAGCTATGTGTATGTATGTTAACATCTTAAATATACTTACTAATTTCAATAAAAGTATGTCATAATATTCAAATGACTGAAGCTTCGACTACTACTCTGTTTTTAATTGGTCTGAGGAACTGCTTTTAAGCGTAACGTCATTCTGCTGACTTGACTAAAAGTGTTCTTGTGTAACATATTTTTGCGTCTTTCTACTTATAAGACCAGTCTGGGGAAAACTTTCTTCTATCCGATCAAGAATTGAATGCTATAATAACCCTATTATAAAAATATACAACCCGGTAAATTCATTACTTTTAATTTTTGGACTTAATAACGAAACTGGCAACAGTACCTGTTATTTTCTTAAATATATTTATTAAATAAGCTCATGTTATTATATCATTAGAATTTGTTTTCCATATAATGAAATATTGTTATAACTTGGATAACAAGTAAGCTGTGACGACGTTTCATAACTGCTTTCATTAACAATAGTTATTTTTCTCATCCGTGTAGTCTGTATTATGAATACAACTACTCCCCCTTCCATTCAAGCCTTTTTACCTGAAAGTTAAAAATTATTGAATCGTCACAAATCACTGCATCGTCGTATTTGAAAGATCTCTTAAACAAATTTACATATGGGAGTAGTAGTGTGTCATTATCCATGGAGGATTGAGAGTTTTCTTTTAAGAGTGTATGACACTTTTATTACTTTGTCTCGCACCTATTCTGCGTTCCCTGCGTATGTATACATACATCACTTTGCCCCACAACAGCATGCCATAAGGAGAAGGAATGATATTTCAATTGACGTCACATTCTTTTAAACGTCTCTTACTCCTGAATTAAGTGTAATAATGGGCAATAAAGGAATTGATTGCTTAATGAATATGTCCTTATTAGGGATGATCATTTTCCTGCCATGCTTAGGCAATCACTTTCCTTATATTTTATTATTATTATTATATTGTTTGTGAACTTCAATTGCTGTCTGTCACACCCCCCTCTTTGTTGGAGTGCTTAAAATTAGCCTTGCTTATCGTATGCTAATATTTATGGTGTTTAAACAATAGAATATCCCAGCCAGGAGTTCATTGTGCGGTTCAAATAGTTGAATATTTAGTTGTCTCTCCAACTCATTGTATTTATATAACTCTGTCACACTTGTAACTTTCACGATTTTTACATATGTTTTTAAAACATTTCATGGATTGAAGAGTTATTTCCTTACTATTATATTAGAAATATCAATCTCATGTATTTATAAGACATAATAGAGGGGCAATTAATTATTCTATGCTATCTTGTTATGCTCCATCAGTTGAAAACAAGTGGATTACGCATGCCATGAGTTAATTAATGCACATTTTCTGCTATGCGTCGGGATAACATGCAGAATATAGGCATACATTATGCCCTTGATGGGTGATTATGAAGCCTCATTTACTTACATGTCATCAATCATCATAATTATATTTTAGGCTTATTATATGCCATTTACATTTGCGAGTATAATATTCCTTTGTCTCGTGTACTCTCTTCATTATAGAGTACAAATAAACCAAGTTGAGCGACATAACTGTTTGCAACAGTGATATGTTGTGTCAAATTAGGGTCTATAATGGGACATTGTTTGATTTTGTACAGTTCAAGCTGTGCTCTTTCGTTCACTATACGTGAATAAGTATAAATGGCTTTCGTTTATCAATCTCAAATAATTATTATTACTATTTTGTTTATGATTAAGTGTTCCGGCGCTCAACCTGCTTGCTGAACTGATGATTTCCATTGACCACAAAATATGATTCGTCTTCTTTTTCTTAGTATTTTCCGAGTCTTCTTAGCACAAGAAGATGTGCGTAAGAAGTATGTAACTTGGAGAAGCTAAGTAGTTGTATGTACAGTAAGGAAGAAGGAGGGAAAGGTAGTCAAATCTGTTTTACATGTAGGATACGCGAGGGGAGAACAAGGTCTAAGGAAACATATAATCCAAGCAGCAAGAGAGATATTGACGTCATTTGAGTAATAACAACTAAATTATATGTATTCATACCTAATGAATATATGCATCCCATGATTGAAGTTACTACTTGGAGTTATAAAGCATTCAATGATGTATTCATCATGAGAAATGACTTGACTCTCCCTTTACAATATATGCATATATTCTATACATTACTTTCAAATGACTTTAACCAAGCTTCTTTTTCCTCTGCAAGGTTCAAATGTCAATCTTGAAATCACTTGTTTCAAAGTACAGCCTGGGCGAATGACCTTTTTGGGTCTCGCTTATTTAAAAAACAATAATAACAACTTACATTATGTATGTCAAGAGTAGGAGGAATAGGAAGGGGGGCCTAACTTACAAACTAAACAGATTTTGTTTAGATAAGGGGGTGATCTATTTTGTCTAATATTTACAATGATATTAGGTATTTCTATTGAAAAAAACCACTATGGATGTTGGATTTTCTTGTCGATTCTCTCTTTTTGATACTCTATTGACATATTAGCTTCATAGTTAAAAAGCAGTTGCTTTTTTGTCAAATCTATTGTTGGCCCTATATTTATTTCTTGTTTCTTTGTTTTGCAGACGATCATGAAGTGGACGTCATCGGCTACGGAGGCACGAGTGATGACGATCACTCCTCCATTCGATCTGGGGCAAGTGACGGCGGCGTAGCCATCACGACCTGGAGACACCTCAATCTCAACGAAGAGAATCTATAATAAGGAGAGGAAGAATGTGAGGGCTGCTGCTTCTTCTTCTTCTTCCTTTCTTCTTCTTCTTCAACCTTCTCCAAAGTAGCAGCAGCAGCAGTAACAACAACCTCTCATCACATTATTCAATGATGGAATGATGCTTGAATCTGTGTCCTCTCTCTCGTGTATGTTTGTACGCCTACGTGAGCACGCATGTGTGTGTGTGTATAATCTACACAACCTTAAGGACCATCTCCATTATAAAGAAGAAAGAAAATTACACAATCTCTCCTCCTCCTCCTCCTGCATAAGAAACATGATCATCATGAAGTGATAATATAACTGTGACTTTCGTCTCCTTCGAAGGAGTAAAAAAGTGATTGGCCATCATACACTGCATTATATCCTCTCCATTTATAACATGTGTGTGTGTGTGTGATAGTATTGTGCCTGTGAAAGTGAGTGTGAGAGATATATGTGTATTCGAGCAGCAACCAGCCTATCCCAACCGCTGCAATCATAGTTCGTCGTCGTCGTCCTCGGAATCAACTACTTCTACAACCCAGAAGAGGAATACCTCTTACTCCAAATTATTATTATATAGTGATATAACGCAAGAAAAATACGGCCGGAATGAATTCCAACCCTCATAGTGTCTAGTCATGTAATAATACTATTATTATTATTATTAACAATATAAGAAAACCAATGTGACAAACGATGAATAACTTCTAAAGAAAATCAAACAACACACACATACACACATATTGCTTATATTTACAACATCATCCTTTAAGAAAAACGCAAGTAGAAAAAAATAATACACACAGTTCAAATATATATATACATATATATTTCGCTGGTACCTTTATTTTTTTAAACTCCTTCTGAATGCGGCGCGTGTGATCACTCTTTCTTCTCAATCCCACCACCCACTCACCTCGTCTTCTAACCCTCTAAAAGACCAACATCCATGTTTATTATTTATTTCTACCATTAATTAAGTCTGGTAAACCCTCGTTTTATATTTATGTTGTTGTTCTTCTTTGAAAAACAACAGAACCCTCGTTTCTTTCCAAAAGCTAAAAAATGCCACAAAAAAGCAATATAAATCACTTCATATTTACAAAAAAAAGTTATATATTTTCGTTTCTTTAATAAAACATAATAATAATACATACATACATATTTAAAAAGGGATATGTTTTTGGGAGATTTAAGGCGGCGGCGTACACAATGGAGGATGAAGATAACTTCGTCAGAATGTATTTACTTCCCCCCATTTAATCCCGTACAAAGAAAAATTCCTCATGTAAAGAGTCGCAACTCTTTTTTTAATATATATATATTCCTCATCCTTTGTTGTTGTTGATGTTGCTGCTATAGAAATCTCTCCTTTAATGAAGGATCCTCCCTGTTTTGACTGAACTACATACGCCACACACACACACACACATCACGCCCCTCAGATATCTATTATAATATTAACGATGATGATGATGATGAATTTGATAAGACAACAAAAAAGTACAACCAAGTATTGAATGTAAGAAAGAGCCAACGCTCTTTTCTTCGGCAAATATTTATATATATATAACACACATATATTTTTAAAGATTATATTGATTTTCAAGTCAGCCTGTTTCAAACTTCTTTCCCTATTTCTAATTCCTTCGTTCTACTGAATATTATTAATAATTATTCTACTACTATTACTTCTACTACTACTACCTTTGTCATTAATAAATGTAATGAATTAGATTGACTTTTATAAAATTCGATATTTGCGCGCGCACCCCCCCCCCCTTGTTATTATAGTATAAGCAAACACTTTTAGGGCCTCCTCCTCTTCCATGAGCATCATTGATGGTGTAGAGAGTAAATAGATACAACTTGTGTGTGTGATTCTACTTTGCAAATAGCGACCCCCCCCCCCCCCCCCCCCCCCCAAGTCTTAACAATATTTTGTTTGTCGTCAATTATAGTCTGATTTCCCTCTCTACATCTCCTCTCTTCTTCTATCCCTAACCACCCACCCACCAAACACTCTTCACCTTCTACAAAAGCCTCTTTTATCGTCATTATTCATTTGTATCTCTTTCTATATGAGTATATAGATATACATATATATAAAACGGTTCTTTTTCAAGAAAATTGAGAAAACGCGAAAATAAAACCTGATTGTCTTTCATTTTTTAAACTACCCATTATTCCTCCTCTTCATTTTTATATTAATTTATTTCCTATATACTTATTTCATTTGTTTTATGTTAAACATCAAATCACTTCTGGTCTCAAGAAGGCTGTCACGTAAAGGGTGTAGGGAAGAAGAACCCCTAGCCAATTATCAGATATGATTTCAAAAGGATACCACTTTCCATTCACTCTAAAGTGAACAAAGTTACCTGGCATATGCAAAATAATTGATTCCCTTGGCCCCCTGATGGAATGGACTCTTGATGCATCCATTCATTGATACATCAAATATATGCAGTGGATTTTACATATTATATTCTCCCTACATCTTTATGTAAAGCCATGAAACATTTCTTATGAGCCCAAGTTTTCTTCCTATTTGACTTTCGCATCATTTAACGAAAATCAGCTGGGACGAGGAAAAATATGCATAAGGTAGGAAGTGGTCGTTCCGAGTACATTGGGCATATTTCTATACATAATAGCTAAGGACAATATTTGTAATGAATATACAACAGTCTGGAGTGAAGATATCACAATTCTTAACGCTGCCGAATAGTTACATGCGATAAAGAATTTGCTGCTGTCATTAGATGGGGTAAATATTGATCGCGTACATATTGCATTTGTAACATTTCAAGAATATTGGCGTAACGGTATAGTTCTTAAAAGGTTATTAGTTTAGTTCTCTTGTGTTGATTACTTTATCAGAAGTCAACGTATTTTAATGGGTCATGTTGTTAGCGTAAATGCTGTCCTAAACAATATTTAGACATGTCACACTTCTTATAATAACAAAAATAAACCTCATTCGTTTTAAAACAGCCAAAAGATCCCTTAAGTACCAATTGAGCAGCCTCAAGAAACTTCCGAATTGTAACAGGGCGAACTTACAAGATACAGTTTAAATGAACTCCTTCCTTCTTTATGTTAATTAATTAGCAAGTTATCTTAGGATCAGTTTACACTTATTTGTTGATTCCTATATTCTCTATTTATTTACTATTGTTTATTATTTTCTTAGACAACAGAAGTTTGAAAAGAAAACAACATGCCAACAACACCATATATTTTTTGTATTTTTTTCTTGACCTCACAATTGAAATTGCTCAGTGAGATCGCACGCCAGCCGCAGTAATTAGTTTGACGCCTACTAAAACACGATTTGTCATCAAGAGATATTCAAGGAGCCACTTTGCACCTATTTGACTCTGATATTTACCTTAGGTAATTATAATAATAACTAGAGGCATATATACACTCAGAGAGTGCAAACCTCCGCCGTCACGGGGTCCTTATGAGCCTTCCGAGGCGGATTTTTCACGACTGGGGCGGCGTAGGGGACGGGGGAGGGTTCCCCTCGACGGAAATTCCGAGAGGAAGACGCTCCCGGCACCCAATTTCACAGCACAGCGACTCTATTGGCAGAGTAGGCTAACTTTAAAAAATTAGTAGTATTTAGCTCATTTGGCGCCTTAATTCTGCACTCAGAGATGCCAAAATTTAATCACTTCTTCCTTTTGCACTTCCAACAACTCCACAAAATTTCATCCAAATCCGTTCAGTACTTTTTGAGTTATCCTGCTGACAACCAACACAACAACAAACGCCAGTGAAAACAATACCTCCTTCGGCGGAGGTAATAAACTATTGGAACATTGTTTTTGTGGCTCCAGAATTGTTGAACCATTGTATAGTGTTTTGTTATTAACAAAGGCCACATGCCTCTTACGGAAATCATTGAGAGAAACTACTGGAGTAACCCAGCGTTCATTGTAAGAGGGTCAAATATCAGGAAATGAGAGTGAAAAATATCATGGAAAATATAAAATATCGTAGATAAAAATGTAGAATTCATGAAATATATTAAATAATAGAAGTGTTTTCTTAAGTTTTTTAAAATTGCCTGCTATACTTTTTATCTAGTATCAAAATATGTTGTTTTTGGATACATTTACATACTTTTAATGTTAAGTTGTATATTAGGAAAAAAATGGTCAAAAGTCAATGAATATTAGGAAATGCTTAAAAGCAGAAATGATATATATATATATATCATGAATTATTAATAAATTAAAATATAATGGGTTATATTGACATTCATTAATAGCAATTATAGTACATTTATATATCCAATCAATTACTTGTAATGGATATATTGCAATCACCTTAAATAATGCCTCCGTAATCGCTCAAAGTCAAAAAAAAAATTTGCAAATAGTTTAGCACTTATTTTAATATAGCTCTTCTACTTATAATTTTTAAAATCCTTTTAGAGGATTCGATTGAATTCTTTTATTTGACCGGTTTTTTTTCATTTACCATTTCTTCCAAACACCAAAAAAATATATTAAATTAAAAATGTTATATAATTCGTCAAACATCAAACTATAATAATTTAAAAATCCCTAGTGACGACTTATAAAAAAGGGGGAAAACTTTACTTCTTTCCGTCTATAATTAATTAACGCCTTTGTTTTACAATTGAATGAGAAATGACTCTTTGCATTTGCTAATCAACTGACCATTTTCATGCTATTATCAGTAATTGATGAATTAATGTCGAGCATGTGCAACTTCTGTATTATTAATACATTTGTCACAAGATCTAATGATGTTATATATAGTTTTTTTATCAAATCTTTTTATTATTACAGAGGCATGAAGTAAGCAAGTTAAATTTTTAGGAGTGACTAGTTTTTGAGCGTAGTGTCCTGCAGGTGAAATGATTTCTCCCCCCTTAAAGTTTGTTTGCATTTAAACAATTGTGAAATCGGGGATCTTTTAATTCAAGTCATGGCTACTTGAATCCCAAAACGTTAATGCGCATGATCACTGGCCGTCCACTATACTACCTGGATACTCAACCGTAAGGGAAAAACACCATTCTACTTAAATAGCTCTTTGACGACGTATCGCTTGTTAAAGTGACTTTCGATGAAACAATTTAGTCATGAAAATAGAATTGTCATCCTCCCGCTTATGTCCTTTAGACCAGTGGTGCCATGGTGGCGGCCCGCGGGCCGGAACCGGCCCGAATGGACATCTCATTTGGCCCGTTAGTTAGTGGTTGAGAAGTGTTTTTATAAATAAATATATATATGATACAATATCAACAAATTTAAATCTACTTTGTTTAGTGTTGCAAGGCCAAAAATGTACCGGTAATTTGGCCCCCCGAGGTCCCACTTGAAAACAGTTCGGCCCCCTGACCGATTTCACCCTGGCATCCCTGCTTTAGACTCAGTATTGAGACTTAGCTCACGGAGAACAAATGATCTCTCCTTTTGTTTGTTATTTTTGTTGACTTTAAGTATATATATATATATATATATATATATATATATATATATATATATATATACTGAAACTCAATATATTGATTGAGAAGCAACAGCATGTCTACGAATAACGATGAAGAAGAATCCGAATTTGGTCTATTCATCCCCTTATTAAATAACTTTTGATTTTATTTGAGATCATGCATGTGAACTGTATTATTTATTTGTCACTTCATTTTTAAATTACTTTGTTGGCGAGCCTTTTTGTTGCAATTGATTCGTAGCTGGGTCTTAAGTAAGTTTTGTTGGGTCCTCCTCAGGTTAATTGATTTATTTAACACATAAAAGGAAGGTAAATAAGGGGATGGTTGCTAATTATTGTGTGGCCAATATTGCTCACCTTTGTTCTTTGTACATACATTCCTTGTATCTATCGTAACTTCCAATAGATATATTTTAGCCTGTTTGAGGGTAGGATCCAATAGTACTACGAATTGAAGTCGAATCTTGGATCCAAGGAGGAATCGAATACACGAGAGTCCTCGCCCATTCCCTGTTGTTTTTCTCATTCTACCTCAGAAAGAGATCAAACGAGTAACCAATGTGATTCCTAAGAAACTGGAATCTGCTTTAGCTCTGGAGGATGTTGATTAATGCAGGACAAAGTCGCGAGACGCCAATGCTTGTTACCTATGATAATTAGGTTTCCGCCACCTGAAGATTAGTGAGGGTCGCCAGTCTCAGGATTGTTTTGGGGGGGGTGCGGATTGAAATTTTGAAACCCATTTAAGCATTTTGAGCCATTCTTCTCTTTCAGACAAAAGAAAATACACTCAGCCAACAAGTGATACGACAAGATACTGTTTATAGCAAAGCAGGAAATTATTGATATATACTATCTATTTTGGTCCATGACTTGCTATTTATTCTCAAGATCAATGGCCTAAATGACTTACTAGATATTTTGGCTAAATTAAAATATTAAAATTTTAAAGATGGTGAAACTTTTAAACAATATATATATGTTTAAATATACTTTAATAGATTCAAATAATTATATATATAACGTTATTTTTCAAAAAAGTATGACACATTAGAGGATAGCCGAAGACTCAAGTGCTAATATTGTACTCTGGTCAGGTACTTATTTTCGAAATAACCGCTATGAGTCCTAAGTTTCCTCTCTTGCAGAGGAGCATCTCAATTTTTTCTGGAGTCTCTTCAAAAAATATCCCCGAGAGGATGATTTATATCATATTAATACTTAGTTCTTTCAGTATATGATTTAATAAAACAGAATATACATATTTATTTAGCAAATAGTTTAACTACATTATATCTTCATTTTTAGCCAGGATTGGTGTGTATAAGAAGGGTATATTCTTGTGGATATGAAAAGGATTCTTGCATTATATACAGTTCAGCAGCAGTCTAGGATATTTCAACGAGGCACGTCAATATGAACCAAATAGACCAATGATGATATAGTAGACGAATTAAAGGCTTTAAATCGATTTAATCTTGCGTTTTTAATTATGTATGCGTATTATCTGTCTGTGGTTCATTAACTCATGTATTTTAAAATTCGTTCAAATCATTGTTACAGAATTCATAGGGTACGAAATTTTAGGTCTTTAAAATGGAAACTATTACCAGAATGTTTTTATTTATGTTATTTGTAAAAGCACAATTTCCTATTTTACTATTTATTTAAGTATGTTACTTTTGTCACTTAGATAAAGAAAGGCCTTGTGCTAGAGGAAAAAAAAATAATTAAATGCTTAGATTCAATCAATAATTATTATAATTAATCAAACTAATCGATAATCTCATATATATTTGCCTTTAAAAAAATATGGTAGAGTCCATTCCATGACTTAAGGAAAAAGTGTCAGCAGTAGATTTAAACCCATGAAGACCCCCGACTAAGCCCGCGAGATTAGGTCTACAAGTAAAAATAAATAGCGCGGAAATGCTTCACTACAAAAAGCTTCACGACAAAAAACCCATGAATAAAAAGAAGGTCACCATATAATGCTTCACTAAAAAACCATCGTGACCCAAATACCACAAGAAAAAAAAGAACGAGGAAATGGATTGACTATAAAAGAGCAAGCGATGTAAATACCCACAAAAAAATGGGTCTAAATAGATCCACAACAATTTTACGCGTGATAAAATTATTGGACACGGATAATCCTACTACATCTCTGCTCGGAAGGATTCGAATCCCCGCAGTAATAACATTTGAAAAGTACATTTCACTTACAAACACACCACCTCATAGAAAAACGTGTTCTAAACTAAGTTAAAAATGGAAGGCGCTCAGGTTACCTTGACCGTTTTTAAAGGAGGATCCGTTTATTACACCAGCGGCAAACCTGACATATTCCTTCAAAGTGTGAAATACAGAAAATGAAAAATATATAATGTCCTTATACGTGTTGTTCTCATTATCTCTTTATATTCTTTTATGAGTCATAATGAGGGATTTTTATGTGTTTTATCAGTTTTTTACCACCTATCTGCCACATAATTTTATTATGTGTGTCTATTACTCTCTATATATTACTCAACTAAAAAAAAATTAGGACACCACAAGAGTTTATTAACATTATTATATAAAAGCCCTCTTATTCATTTTGACAAAAATGTTGTATTATTATTTGTACATAATAAGCGCTTTGTCCATCGACAGCTCCTGGAGTTTGGTCGCAAGCCACATAGTAAGACCCTTTCATCCTTATCAAGGGAAGCCCCGTTCGATATTCCACATCATGAAGGAAACTCACTTGCTCCCCTCGAACCTCCTCAAAATACGATATCGTAGAGCTACGGCATAATGGGTTATTTAAATAGTACACACTGCACATCTTGGTTATATGTAAGAAGATAAAAAACAATACCCCCTCCCCTAACAAACCATAGACAATAGGAGTATAATAAACGAATAAAATGTTTAGAATGATAAATATATACTTTCTGAGTATATTTATATGTAATTTTAAAATGGATTTCATGGGGCCGTATAAGGAATCACTTTTTTCGCGTGTTAACTTCCTACTACGGTTCTGCTTCGCATGGCTCGAGGATCTCTATACGAGGCTTAGAGAATTAGTAATGCCGATGTAACGATGGGTAGCGCTGAATATCGGTGTGGTGTCCAGTATTTTATGCGCGTAAATCCTCCCTCGTTGACCCTTTTAGGCCCTTTTTGCCGTGTAGTATTAACCCTCGATTGCTCTTTTCATTTTTCTTCGTTTTTTACGCACGATGAAATTACAGTAGAACGTATTGGGTGTGGATGTGTGCTCCACCATTGTTGTGGGAAAAGGACAGTGAACACAAGAACCATGAAACATATGATAGATTAGTCAGCAAGAAAGCAATTCTAACCAAAAATGAAAAAGCCCCGTAGTTTAAGTCTTTACGTTATAGAAATGACTGTCAATATTTTGAAAGTATTTTATGAGCAATTGCGTATATTTTTACCTTGCAAGACATTTTCTATTTCGATAAGCATGCGCACATTTTACCTCTGTTGAAACTATTGTTATAGCAACATGGCTCCGATATGATCCCTCAAAGATAGTCCCTTCATAATGGACAAATTGGATCTGTTGTAAAAATCGTCAGCTTCTCTTCTCTCACACTCAAGTGTGATTGGAAACATGTGGAATCCATTGTTTCTGTACATACTTGTCTTATTCCTGATTCATACAGTACCTACATCAAATCGTTATAAATAGAACTCACAATAGAGGGTTTAACTGCCATCATTAATTCAATTTACTAGCAAGGATTTGCAATATATAACAGGAGGCAAATGAGGTATGTAGATTGACCCAGATATGACCTCATTTAGCTCAGAACCTGTTATTGTATCCCTCGGTTGCTAGGCTTCTTCTGTTGCAAAAATGATTAGGGATACAATGCAAACAAAAAAATGATTGACAATTTCCCGAATTTATTTGCTTTTTTTTTATTTACACTGCTACAGGTGAATCATTATTTTCTTTATCGAACAACTACGCTTTAATCTACGATGTAACTGTATTATACATAGTAATAGGACATTGATTATTATAATTGATTGAAATCAAAAGTAAATAATCAAATGAGAGATCCTGATTCCACAATTAAGACATGACATTACGAGCAACAAAAAAAACAGCAACAAGGCGAGATTCCCTAGGCTGTTGAATTCATTATACAGTATTAGTTTTTTATAAAATAACTTAACCTTATCGGATGTCAAGTGATAAATCTTGTGGAGCATGATGGTCACTCACTGTAATGTTTGGTAGTGTTACTGCGCATCATACAAGTGACGTGATGCTATTATTTTTCATTTATTTATCTGCTGAGTCACTCAACAAGAGTTACATTCCCTTGGACTTCTCCTCCAAAGAATATCCGCTTTCTTCATTCATTCCGAGTTCTTCAGCATAATCTTATCAAAAACCTCTGAATTGATTAATTTTCAGGGAAACTGTATGATTCATTTATGAATCTCACTTTTAGCTTGTTCATTTATTGTATGACGTCAACGAAATGTTATAAATATTATTTTGTGTACCTATATAAATGAACCTAAATCCATACGATAAGTTGTCAAGACCTCAGAAAAAAAGATTTAAAACAGAAAATCCTTGTCACTAGGGGGCGGAGGTGACATCATTCATGTACGCTTTATATTTTGAGTTATATGTGATATGCTAAAATACGATTTTATGGCTCTTGATCTTAACTCTGATCCCAGGGATTGGCAACAATCGTGTGTGGAAACCATGAAGAACTTGCTGTTGGCTTATGCTAAACAGGGCTGCAAATTTCCCTAAAATTTCACTTTCTACACTTTCACATGGGGGGTTTTCCCGTGAAAATTGTGGATCTATAAGTGATGTACATGAGCGTTTCCACCAAGACACTATAATGATGGAAAAGAGACATCAAATGAGACGAGATGTGACATCAAATGAGTGCAAAGACACACGCAAAAAGACAGAAAACCAGTAGCTAGGGCTATAAATCATCCAAGTGTCTCATGTGGCAAGGCTATCTTTTGTTGCCTTTTGATGCTGGAAAGTGTGTTAATGTATCAATATCATTATTTATCTTTTGAGAAAAAACCCGTTTTTTTAAATAAAGTATCTAAAAAATGAGAGCCAATCAAAAAAAATCAATTTGATTCGAAATCAGCTCAAAAAAAAACTTGGTAGAAATTGGTTAATGTGGTTCCGGAAGCAAACGGCTTTTGAAAATTTGCTTTATAGGGTAATCTATATATCATTTGATATCATCTTAAACAGATTATTTACTTTTTAGGACATTATGCTTCTTCCTGCTAAACCTACTAAATAAAAACCTTGACTAAGTCATTTTTGTTGGGAAATCATTCAAGGTTGATATGTCAGATTATGGCATTTTCAAATCATTTATATTTTTCTGCTCAAGGGTGAATTTTTGAGGCAGAAGATCAAATATCCGAATCCTTGCATTAATTGTGATTTTTAATTAAATAATAATAATAATTTCTTGCATGCCTTACTTCATTGCCTCATTCTCAAGGTAAGGAGCCATTTGTGAAGCTCAACGTGTGTGGTGATGGGAATGAATCTTCAAATAATAATAATAATAACAAATACCTTTCTTGCAGAAGGTAGCCTTATAATACTAAACACTCCTTCGTCTCAAATCCATGGAGCTTGCACTGCACTTCATTAGACTCACAGATCCTCTTAAGATCTTATGTGGAAATATATCATTCTTATATGCATATAGGTATATATTTGTAGAGTCAGTAAGCAACAATGTTGATAGAGAGTGCAAGGATGCCATTCGAACCTTTGATGAGTGATTGACCCACCTCATTTCAAAAGAGATAAGGTATTGAGTTTATTAGATTGAAATTTCTATTACATTGCTTAAGGGATCAATAACAGTAACCGTATGTGATCCATTGTAAGTGTATAAATTAGTTTGTTATCGATGTGATTAAATGTTTACATGAAATATAGTTGTACTTGGTACAAAAAAAATAAAAATCATTTCGACTCTAAACTCCTTTCATTTAATTAAATCATAACAACACTTTTGAAAGCAGAAAATTCAAATTATAAAAAAACTCAACTGAATCCTATCGTTAACTGTTTATTGTCCACAAAAAATATACAAAATTTTAAAAATGTATTTTAAAAAATAAGAAAAAAAACTTATTAATCTTGAAGGTACACAAGAATTAATATATTTGTTTCTTAGGAGTTGAAAGATACACGTGTTTTACATAAAGGAGTAAAGATTAAACATTTTATATAAATTTAATTATCAAATAAAATCATTTACAATGCGTAACATTCTTTATCATAGTTAATATCGTATCTGTTAGAGGGACGGGAAGTATTTTATTTCTTTCGACGCATAAATCCAGGAGTCCAACAAAGGATATTTGTTTTTGCTTCATCATCAATTAATATAATAATATTGGACAAGGTAATCAAATTGAGATTCGATTAAAATCCTTAACATCTAATTAAAGTAGACTAATGATGACTAAAAATATATGTATTTCCAGTAGTTAATTGATTTCTCAGAATCAAAATCCGATTGAACAATTGAAGTATATTCAAGAACTGATACTCCTTTTTGAACAATGAACCTAGTTTTCAATTAGACAAAAATCATACTATAAATCCAATGGACCCTGCGTGAAGTTTATTGTCTTTTGTTTCTTTGTTTTACTAAGAAGCAGGAACTTATATCTTCAAGTGGACCATAGTTCAGGGACCTTTTCTATTATGCATCCTTGGATTAATTGGATATAATTCTTGAAAAGTATTTACTTTCAACCAATAAGGTTGTTATGTCTCTGCATGCAAATATAACTAGAGGCATATATACACTCAGAGAGTGCAAACCTCCGCCGTCACGGGGTCTTATGAGCCTTCCAGGCGGATTTTTCGCGACTGGGGCGGCGTAGAGGGACGGGGAGGGTTCCCCTCGACGGAAATTCCGAGAGGAAGACGCTCCCGGCACCCGATTTCACAGCACAGCGACATCTATTTGCAGAGAAGGCTAACTTGAAATATTTATTAGTATTTAGCTCATTTTGTATCTTAATTCTGCACTCAGAGATGCCAAAATTTTATCACTTGTTTCTTTTGGCATTTCCAACAACTCCACAAAGTTCATCCGAATCCGTTCCGTACTTTTGAGTTATCCTGCTGACAAACAAACCAACAAACAAACCAACGCCAGTGAAAACAATACCTCCTTCGGCGGAGGTAATCATGGAGACAAGTAATGTGCTCGAAGGGATCTGGTAGTCTGGGAAAACTTTTTGTTAGGACTTTGACTTTTGTTTTTTGTAAAATGAAAATCCTATTTACCCAAAAAGCTCACCAAATATATACCAATACCATTGCAAGAGTACAGAGCAGGTATATTCGGTAAAGGAAATGGGGGGCGAGGTAATGACGTCATCAGGATTCATGTATGCAAATCTGTCTGATGACGTCATGACCTCCCATAGCCCTCACCACACGTGTCTAGTAAAGAAAGAGTCTCCTTGACACTGCAACATACAGTGTACCAGACGTCGTTTTCTGAAAAGCTTGCATGATAAATGAGTCCCTATGAACTCATTTGATCCTTGACATTATTGTATTTAATTCCTTATGAATGTAATTCTTATGTTTAAAAGTTAATGATTGTATGTCCTATAAGATTTTATATGTTTTATACCTTAAATTAATTATATGTTTTTTTTAACAAATATTGATTACTAGCCATTCAGGAGGACATATAACACAACAGTCATGTAATATAATTTTAAACATGTCAAATGTAGCAGACTTTTAAATAAGTATAATTATTTAGATGTGTTAAAAAAGATGGAAGAGTAAGATCTGAAAATAAACAATGATTCTTTAGTTTGTATTTAAATAAATCATTGGCATCACATGCAAAAAAACATATATTTCAAATCTCAAACCAAATAAGCAAATAAATAATAACAGTACAAATCAACGTCAATGTGCTCCAGGAAGCTATAATAATTTTTAACAATATTGTTATTATTGGACATAAGTTTATTGCCCTTTTTCTAAACTATCGTCAAAAATATTTGAAGAATGGGCAGGCCATAAATATAATTAAACCAGTTCATTAAATGGTTGAGGATTGTCAAACATGTACATATATTGAAAAGACTTCTCCCGCCCACCATGACTCCTTACTGACAAACCTATTTATGGGATAGGTCACTGCCGAGGAGTCTCTTTGCACTTCCTGGTAACGGTTGTACCTTTGTTAAAACATATGCATGATTACTCACAAGTTGCTAAAAAAGGAATAAGACGTAAAATAGTAAGAGAGCACTATTTTGGATATACAAAACAACTATCAGGACACTTGTTAAGAGGAAAAATGAGATATGGTAGGATGCCTAATTATTAGAGTTGTGTTGGTCCCAATTTATTCGATCCGGTCTAGTCTTAGGACCGGTCCTATCCGTCGTTGGGACCCGTCCTTGAGATTGTCTTTTGTCAGTCCTTTAATTTATCATAAAATGTTGAAAAAGTATTTATTTAATACGTTTAACCTCTAATATTATATGTATATATTATATTATAACTTGGCGTTAATTCAATAGCAACAGAAGGGTTTGATAATATTTATATTACAACAGTTCTTTCTCACAATATACTATCTTTTCAGTATACGATCTTCGTTTGTTGCACATTAAATGTTTCTGTAAAAATAATTCATTCACAACCCTTCCTTTCAACCACTATACGCTAATTTGTAGGTATTATTAGGCTTCGACGATTTATTGTTGCATTAATAATAATCAATATTTAATACTTATTACTAACATAAGTAAAAAACGTTATTCATCATCAAATCATTAAAGATGTCTATTTCCTCATATAATTTTTCCTTTTCAAAGCATTAAGAAATATTGACAACATGACTTGGTTATGACGTCATAAAGGAACAATTTTTCCTTTTTTAAGGACTGATAAAAAGGACTGGGACTGCAGTCCTCGGGCCTAGATAAGGACCGACACAACGCTACTTAATTTAAATTTTTCAGCTGGTAAATGAATAATCGTTCTTTTTCAACGTCTTATCGTTCGAATAAGGATCGATTTATCGTAAAGGACAAAGGAACCAAAAACATTCATTCATTCCCTGAGTGTGAGAAGTTAATGTTTATGTACATTGAATATCAATAGGTAATATTGAAATATTTTATTTAACAATTCGTAAGGACCACATGGATCACAAGAAAAAGACATCTGATAGTCCTAGATGGTATACATATCTCTGAGTTGATGTGTCCACCTCAACAGCCCCCAACAGTGTGAAATGATTCACTAACTTATTACAGTATTAATACAATAATAATTATAATATAAAAATCTATATAATAATCCATCAATCTCTGTCCGTCCGTCCGTCTGTATGTCCGCACGCTATCTCCTCCCACATTTATGGTCAGATTTGAATTTTGAAGGTACCTATGGAATCCTTGGGTCAAGGTGGACCTAATAAACTATTTGCAAAGTGATGGGACTAGAAATGAAAAAAATGTCATTGGATACACCTTTTTGATTTTACAACCTACCTAGCATTTTATCTCCGTTTGTGTGTTTGATCAATTTTTTGACCCCCTTCCTATCAAGATATTTTAAAACTAAGCACAGATTTGGACTCCTTGGGCCAAGGCAAAGGTACCTTCAAAGTTCAAATCTGACCATAAATCGAACATATGGGCGACGTAGGCGCCCAAATATGCGAGTAATTATAATTATAACAATACTGTAACACATATGCCCAGTGTGGGCCCTGATCTTTAGTTTGTTTTATCTATTGGATTACAATAATAAATATAACCAGGGCTGTAGGAATTTGGAACAAAATAATGTCGTAGTTGCTCAGAAATATGTAGAAAAAGTAACTAAATAGGCAGACAAATAAGCAAAAAAGGTTAAATATACGAAACCAAGTATGGAAATATTCATTTGGGCGAAAAAGTGACGACGTTTTGGTTTTTAGAACAAGGAAGGTAATTAAATGTTTGTTAATTCTTTCTGGATAAAGTAACAGCGTTTTTTATAAAGTACACAAAAAGTCGCTCTCGTGGAGTCTTTTTTCTTAGAAAAGAAGTTTTGCACCCTCCTCAAAATTTGTAAAAATATGCAAATAAGTCATATATGCTTGTGATATGATGTGTTAAAAGATAGTTATTGCCAAGAAAGTTGATTACCCAGATTCCTACAGCCCTGTCAATGACTAACATTTTCATAATGTCAACTGGTTTTTTTACATTAATGACGCTCCTATTCTTTTGAGCAAATCAGGTTCTAGAAAAATGTGATCTCCTTAGATATATGCTTGACAATTATAATGCCCCCTTTGGCGTTATATATTTTTTTTGCATTAATTGCTTTGACCCCTCATAAGCCCCACCACATTAGAACTGCATCCGGTAAACAAAGATGTTCATTATTCATTAGCTTTAATACAAAAAAATAAAATAATAATTCGGTAAAAGTTGATTTTCTTCCTTTTTCAGACAAATCCATCGTGAAGTTGAACTGTTTCTGCATTTTTAAAAGATATGTACCTTTTCAGCTACATACCAAATATTTCTTGGATTCTTAAAATAAATGAGTTTTTGCTTGATGACAATATTTTTCAATGTTAGGGAGTTTGCCGATTGAGAGGATTGCTAAGGACGGATTCACTCATGATTGGTAAATAATTACAAAATATTCCCTCGACAACTCTAAAATGATATGCAAAAACATACTATTTATTGTTGGTTGACGTGGATATTAATAAGAGCTGTTCAAGAACAAAGGGTTGAGTATACTATTTTGCATAGCTGAGACTACCGAATGTAAATCGGTATTTAGAACTGGAAGCGTTGTTACCTGGTGTGAAGAAGTTGAGCTTTGGAAAATAAATAAACAACTCCGGAGCTGAAAGCGCATTTAATATCAAACAATGAATAACAAAAGACAGTTAAGGAAATAATTTATTTCCTATTGCCTTCCATTTCCTTCAAATTCCGAGTGCATATATGATTGATATAAAAATAGCGTGTATTAAATTTCAGATAATCTCTAAAAAAGTTATAACAAATTATGTACTTAATGGTCTTGTGTTATAAATTGTCCGATACTAAATGCATATGAAGAAGTCACAGAGCAGATACATAAATACATTTCTCTGTCTTTCTTATCTACCGCACCGATCGATGATCGGTATTCGGTACATATATAATAAAATCTTCCTAATAATTAATGATCAAATTGTTTAATGGTTGCCAAAGGTTTTAATCATGTTTGTTAGGGAAAAACACATAATATATTTTTTTTGTATTTGGTTCGATGGAATCATGAATGTAACATTATATTTATTCGTTTCAACCCTTTATCGTTTCAACGAGGTGGATCAAAATAACCTTTTCCTTTCGGGAGGAGTCGCACCTGCGCTCAACACATTGAGAGTTTTAGCACACTTCCAAGAAGCAAACACACAAATAGTTGAGTTCAAAAACCTTTTTGAATAATAATTATTATATATAATCTCAAAGAGAAAGAGGTCGTGGACTCGACTCTTGAGAGAGGACGAAAGAATTTGAGCAACCTCATTGAACCAATACTAGGTTTGATAAACTAAGGGTTATTCTATAATGCTTATTTACAGACTTATTGACGTTCGCAAAAAATTGCCGTTCGTCGTTCGTTTGTCGTTCACCAAAAGCTATCGTTCGTCGTTTGTTTGTCGTTCACCAAAAGTTATCGTTCGTTTTAAGATTGAATCGTTCGTATGTCGTTCGTCGTTCTGAAAAAAATTGACGACGTTTTTGTAGAAATGAATTTTTTTCTCGTCATTCTGAAAAAATGATGACGTTTATTTTAGAGAGGAAATTTTGAATTTATATTTTTTTTTACGTCAAAAACGAACGGCGAACGATAGGAATTTCGTGTTGTCGTTCGTCATTCATCGTTCGCGAACGACGAACGATTACAAATGAAAACAAGTCTGTTTATTTATATTCACATGGATGTAATTCCATAGAATGAAGTAGACAAACCATACAATTTGCTCTATTGTAAAATACATCTTTCGTTGACGAGGCTATTATTAGGGACTGTTTAAGATCCTATACAGATGTACCATATTCTTAAGCTAAATGATCTTCTTTTAGCTTTCATCTAAGATATCTCACACGGAAGTAATGCCATCATATTTTTTTGGCGCTTTTATATAACTTAAAAACAATATTTAGGTATGAATGTCTTTGACGAGGGAACAAATCAGGTTTGAGAAACATTCAAGATAAATTCAGCGTGAAATTAAATTCATTCATTGTTTTCATATATGTTTCCATTGATGTAAAAAAAAAATGGCTGATAATTGCAAATATCAGTGGAAAATATCTATATATAAAAGTTTTCCGTATTGTATTTATTAAACTTATTGCCTGTATTGGTTGTTTATTTTAATAATTGTTGACCAAAATGGACTTCCGAGCGGGGAAGAAATTCAATTTTGGTCAACCTCTGATAAGATCTAGATTCGAGTGGCTAATTTACACACTAACATGCTTATTTATATCCAATCGGATGCTGTAATTCTATCGAGCCAAATAGACACAAAAATCAATGTTATATTGAATTTCGTTATTTGTTCTGATTTAGTTCTGTCAAAAATAGGAACCTTAAAATAAATGTTTCATGATTGCACCACTTGAGTGTCAAATAACTGACAAGCAGTCTACAATATTGTCTTGAATTGGCTGAATGGCAAGCTATTTATTGGGCTCAGAATATTCAGCGTTCAATTAAATTCAGTATTCGTTTTTGATCTGTTTCTATTTATTCAAAAATAAGGGACTTTAATAAACTTTGTATGATTAACCAATTGGTTGGCAATATCTTTCAAACAATTTAGATTATGTTCCTCATTTATTTTAATGGCAAAATGTCAAGTGTATATTTTGACACAAAATTAATGAAATTATTTTTTTCTTATTTGTCTCTATATATGGAAATAAAATAGAAAATCCGTAATTAAAGCTTTGTTCAATTCAATTCTAAATATTCAAAAACAATTATAAATATAAAAAAACAATTTAAATAAAATTATAATATTATATTTTATATATCAAATATTTATTTGTAAAAAAGAAAGAAAGAAGGAAATTAATAACCAGAGCTAAGAAAGACACACTATGTATGGAAAAAAGGAGTTCGGGAG
>CP045899.1:14773029-14791230 GCA_013387185.1 Caligus rogercresseyi
ATAACTTTTTTCGAAGTATAAAAACAATATCAACTTTAAATATCTATTAAAAACACAAATATCCTGCGGTATAGTGCTCGTGGAATTAAACATATCGCTCAGGAGCCTCTCTAAATATTTCCATGGAACAATCCCCCATTAAATGAAGGTTTATTGACACATATTGTCATAGATTCCGATTTATATATCCTAATAATAACATAGGACCAATAATCATTATTTTCATTTCCATACATGTTTGAGGCCGAAATGTTTTTTTCACCAGGTGACCTCCAATCTATTGTTTGTAACTCTTCTTATAGGGCTCCGGATTAACTTACGATGACGTAGATCAAATTACTTTGTTTATATTGGACAATGGCGACAGCTGAACGACGATATTTCTCTGCTAGTGAAGGGAATAAGCTCTCTATATCTTTATATCTCTATGGCTCAAATGAGTCCATCACCTCCTAAGTACAACCAACTCAGACCCTTTTTGTCTGTGTGTGTACAGAGAAGAATACTGTAAATGGTGAAAAAACACATAAAACTTTACCCTAATAATAAAATCATGATTGCAGATTATAGGAAACATACCCTTAAAGTGCAGAAGGGTTATAAAATATGAAGAAAAAAATGATTACGAAGAAAAACAAGGATTTCAAAACAAATGATCCCTCACAAGGACAGGATAATACAGTACATATGTTGGGCACAGCATTCAACGTATTTTTCAAATCTATCCATATTTAGAAATTGTATTTTACAAATAAGGAAAAATGAAACAAAATTTACATATTTTGCAACCATGACACTGCATTAGCAAAACCTTACTTTGTCCATAATGGTGATGCCTGAAAGTGTTGATTGCCTTTTTGACAACAAGGAATTGATATTTAAGGATATATATATATATATATATATAAGATATTGATGTATTTTCAAAGAAAATTGTGTTAAATTATGAACTTTAAGTGAAATCTATACTTGTTCAACATTGGATCCTTTTAATTAATATTAAACTTCTCTTTAAAATTATTTCATTTTTATCTATTTTCGTACATCTTTTGCGGTAATTTTAATTCAGAAATCTGGGCAATGTTTTTATTTTAGAAATCCGAATCGAAAGAGTGAGGCAATTTTAATTCAATCCATATGCATTAGACAAAATATGTTGCCTTGTGATGCAACACAAAAAGTAAATAATATTTACAACAAACAGAAAGTATTATTAGCTAGTTTTTGGTTTGTCCTAAGATTTTTGTATTTATATGAACAAACCAAAACTAGGGAGTTAGTACTTTCTGGTTGGTTTGTTTTGCTCCAAGATCAGTATCGCCACTCCAGAAATCAATGTGGTATCAGACGGTGAATAATAATAAATAATAATAAGCGAAAATAAACCAAATTTACACCAAAGATACTCTTTAGATTATCTTCTTCATTTCATTTTTTTCATGTTCGTTTATTATGTAAATAAAATAAGATAAATACATTAAAAAACCAGAGCAAATGCGTAATAAAACATAATTAAACATTTAGTTTAAAATTTTTGCTCTGGGGTGAAACGCACAAAATAAAATAACACATAATATCAGTTAAAGGCTATCAAATTAAGACAATATTTTGGGAAGCAACTATTAAGAATTTTAAAAGATGAACATAATAAATGTAATTAAAACATAATAAAATTATGCTAAGTGCTAAAAATTACTAAATCTTTTTGAAATTTTTTTAGTCTTTGGTGTTGGATGGAGAGGCTTGGATAATACTTAATTATCTTTCCGGTGGACGTCCACGTTCCTCCTTCGTCTGGCGAGGGGACTTTTTTTTTCCTATATGGTTCGATAGAATTGCATCCGATAGGATAGATAAGCTTATAGCATTATAATTAGTCTATCGAACCTAGGATCTTATCAATGAGGTAGACCAAAAATGACCATCCCCTCTCGGGATTCGAACTTGTGCCCCCGACATTGAGAGTTGAACACGCCTTAGCACGCACGGCTATCGAGTTCCCTTTTTTTCCTATATGGTTCGATAGAATTGCATCCGTAAGGATATAAATAAGCAATAATTTCATTTTCTTGTTCGGAGACTCATGCAAATAAGATGGATAAGGGTTTCCTCATCTTCGTAACAAAGTCGGAAAACCGGATATCGTCTATTTACAGATCAAAATTCCATTAAGACAAAACTATAATTATTATGTCCAGCTAAAATTAGTATTAAAAATATACGAAAGTTATATTGATTACTTTAAAATCTAGAAACAGTTCATGAAACATAAATATAACAAGAAAAAATCTAGCAATGCAATAATTTAATAAATAAGTGGTTTCTGCGATAACTTTTTTTTCAACTTGCGATAACGATAAAACGATAACTTTTTTCTCGACTTGCGATGAACGATAAACGGTAAAAAATTTCAAAACCCAACTTGCGGTAAGCGATGAACGATAACGATAAATTTTTTGACTCTGAAGCGAACAAGTCATCTTCTACAGGCGAGTGAAGTTAATTGATACAAAAAAGCTATTAAATATGCTAACATTACACACTCCATTTTTTCTTTGTTTTTACAGAAACTTTGTTTTAGTAAAAAAACATCATATATACGTCTGGTAGTAAATTAGATTTCCTTTAAATTAATAATTATTATTGAAGTCTGTAACGCCCACCATTTTCAAGAAATTGGCGGAAAACTATATTTTTACTAAATTTTTAAAACTTTGACCTCGTTGAGCAACCCCGTAATGTTGACCGATTTTGTTCAAACTTTGTATGTCGTCTTCTTTTATCACCAAGAAACAGAAAATCCACAATGTTGGTAACATTTCAAACATTTGAAAAATAAGAACAGCCCTAATATATATACATAAAAAATCGATATGTATATTAGTTCGTTTGGCCTCTGCATCTACTATAACATTACTACATCAACACAGTTCTATGGATAAGTTTGGGGTGTCAAGGAAATAGTAGGCAGGGTTGATATTTCCCGTAAAATCCTGCGAAACACTGAGCAGCATCCTTATTATTTGAATAATAATTTCAAACTAAATAAAAATAATATAATACTTTATTTAGTTTTTAAAAATTATATAGACAACTTTATTCAATAGTATAAATGGATTTATAAGTATTAGAATATTAAAATTATCTTTCAAAACAGTAAATTGTTTATTTTATTTTTGTAGGGGAAGGAGACTTAATTAGTTAATATTTAAATAACAAAAATGTATTCTAGAGAATATATGTATATATATATATACCGGTTGTACAAGTGAAACTTTTACTCTTGTATTTAGTTAAATGCTAGGTTTCGTGATCTTCTCAGCTTCTTTCGGACAAATACGAAAATAATATTTGCTCGTCATCTTTAAACAAAAAAAGTAAAAAAAATCGGTCCATCGACTCCGAAGAAATGTCCCAGGAACGTGATGTCTGAATTCGCGTCCACGCGCTTCTGGAAGCCGAAAAAACACCGACGGAGATCTCGACGCAGTTGGGCGTCAGCAGGCCACCGTGTACAGGGTCAAGGCCACTGACATTGAGAGGAAGGTCGGGTCGGGTGTAAAGAAGTCTCTAGACGGGGAGGAGGTGAAGCAAATCCTCATGGCGGACCCGTTGAAGTCGATCAGAGCCAACGCGGCCGACATTGGCGTTCCACATTCCACGTTGGCCTTGGCAGTCAAGAATTCGGGCGGGAAGAGTTTGGTGAGGTTGGAGATGCCGTTGCTAACCCCTGCAATGAAGGAAAAACATCTCCAACGCTGCCAAGCTCTCATCAACATCCTCAAGAGCTCTGGGCCAAGGACTTGTGGCCCCCCAGAGCCCCAACGTCAACCCCTTGGACTATGCCTTCTGGCTGCACATTGAGTTCAAGGCCTGCAAGCTTCGCCACCCAAACATTGCCGCCCTGAAAGTCGCCGTCAACCAGGAGTGGGCCGGCATGGACGAGGACTTCGTGGTCAAGGTCTGCCAGGCTTTCAGGAATCGCCTCATGGCCATCGTGGTCGCCAACGGCGGGTACATCGAATGAAAATGTTCAAAATATACCTTTGTTCTTTCATATTGTAAAATTGGGTTTCACGTGATTATTCTTGCTGCTGTACTAGATTTCAATAAAGTTTGACCTATTAAGTGTAAAAGTTTCACTTGTACACCCGGCATATATATAATGCATTACAATACATTATAAAAAGTTATATGAGTCTTATCTTTTTGGATGAATGATGGGTTGTTGGATATATTCACATCATGTAAGGGCCTTAACAAAGATTATTTCGTGATTTTGATTGCCTTGGAATTATTACTCATAATATGTTTTAAGATAGAATCAACAAAAATCCTTGAAAAATGATGAATCAAAGATTCTATGAAGAATATAAGGTAAGGGAAGGTGATTTGTATGTAATATATAACGTGTATGAGAAATTACTTTTGAGCAGGATCAAGATATATCGAAATCCAGATACGTTTTTTTCATGTTTGTATTATGGGTAAAACGTCATAAATCTTATTATCATTTATGATGTATCAAATATACGTTTTTTGATAACGACATTACAAAATGCTATTCCACCCAATTTCAGATCTGACGTCAGTAAAAATCGCCGACAACCGAAAAGTCGGCCTTCTTGGCCATATAGGCGTACTTTGTTTTTCATTACAACCTGAACAGATGAAGAAGGGAAATTAGCGACGTTTATTTTTTCCTAAATGTTTTTAATTTAATAATAACATTATTATCACTCCCAGAAGATATCTATAGAGGACTATTTTTTTCAATATTATTCTAAGGGAGAAACGAGACAAATCCATAGAGATAAAAATATAGAGAACTTAACCAGATAAGTACGTTAGTTGTCTGCTGTCGAGGAAAGAGGCTCAAAACAAACAGATCTTCTATAAGTAAATAAACACAGAAACATAAATCACAAAACCTTTCATATATGGATAGTATCATAGAGATATAAAGACATAGAGAACTTATTGGATTCTTCAGAGGAACACGTTTTTGAGCCGAATATAAATAAATCTTTTTATCTCTATGATCAGCTTACGATGACGTAGTATAAATTACTTTGTTTAGTTTGGGCACAGAAAGTAGCTGAGCGATGTTTCTCAGCTATTAAAGGGAATAAGTTCTCTATATCTTTATATCTCTATGGAAAGTATTCATTTATTTGTTATTGGACTCGGTCAAGAGTTGATCAATTCTCAAAATATTACTTTGTTATTGAAAAAGAAAGTATAATATAACTAGAAGAGCAGCTCTGCATGCCTGGGAGAATTGGTGCTCTTACTAAGAGATAAAAAGCTTAACTGCTTGGGTTTTTCCTTGTATGTAAGCTAAAGAAATGTCACTTTACTTAAAGTACATTCTTCTTAAAATCACTATATGAAATCCTCTTTGCTCCAAATTAAATAAGAAAAAATTATTATAAAAATATCAACTACATTAAACACATTGAAACTTAAGAAAAAGGTTTGTTTTAAATATATGTTTACCAAAATATGTCGTCTTATTATTGTATTAAAAAGGCTTCTTGTACACAAATGAGTCAAATGAGAGTTTAGTAATTGCATTATTTAATATAACCAGAGCTGCGACTACCGAATGTAAATCGCTATTTAGAACAGGAAGCGTTACCTGGTGTGATGAAGTTGAACTTTGCAAAATAAATAAACAACTCGTGAACTGAAAGCGCATTTAATATCGGACAACGACTAACAAATGACAGTTAAGGAAATAATTTGTTTGCTATTGCCTTCTATTTCCTTCAAAATCCGAGTGCATATATTATTATATAAAAAACATGTGTTAAATTTTAAAAAATCTCTAAAAAAACAAATTATGTACTTAATTGTCTTTTGTTATAATTTGTCCGATACTAAATGCATATGAAAAAGTCACAGAACAGATACATAAATAATAAAAAATATTTATTATCTACCGCATTGATCGATATTTGTAATTCGGTAGCGTTGTCCAATCACGTTTTTTTGCTCCCGATCCGATTCCGATCATTTGAATTCGAATATCAGCCGATTCGATATTTCCCGATCCGATCACTATTTTTGCTCCCCATACATTGTCTATCATTTTTGGCAATGTCTTAAGAAAAAAAGGGAACTAAAACTCAATTAAAATGTCCCAAGTTTATTTTATTATTATATCCATTCACTCCAAATTGGACATATTAACTTTTTTCACTACATCAAGTTATCTAAACAATAAAGCTAATCAGCACTGATGTGCCACAAAATAGTACAGTATATAAAATGTATAAAATAAAGTAGCCTGCAGTGCAGAATAGTCCAATAACAAAAATAAATAGGTAGTAAAAGAGGTAGTATATATATATATATATATATATATATATATATATATATATATATATATATACAGATGTTTGTATGGAAAACAAACAAGGAAGGGTTAGGTCATTAATATTTCCAATCCAGTCGTAACTGAAGTTACAATATAAATTAATTGATAAAGTTTTCAGAAGAAATATACTTGTATGGGGAAAAAATATACATAATTATCATGAACTCTTCCACTAGTTTGCAGACATTTTTGACGCAAGAAGAAATATATTTGCATGGGAAAACTATATACATAATATCATGAATTTTTCCACTAGTTTGCAGACACCATTGTTCCACATAAAATGTACTTGAAAACAGAGCTGTGTAGTAGGACTCGCTAGTTTTTGAATAAGTAGTGAGTCAGGGATTAACAAAAAACCTATTTTTAGTCCTTAGATGCATACCATGCTCATGGTGTATAAGTAGTCGGTTCTCATGTAACTTGTATACATTGGAGTATAGAGAGGTATTTACCTCATAGAGTGAACGTGGTATGAGCTGGGCCGTTGGGAGGCTGTCAACGGCTGTTTATGTTTCTTGAGGCCAGCAGCGTTACGAATGCCCTATCATTTAACTTTATCCAAGAGTCTCAAGTTTCTTCCACTTTTTAAATTTAATCTCCTACAGAGATCTTTGCAAGTACATTTTGAAACAAAACAAGGTATAAAACAAAAATCTACATTCATAATTTCTTTGTCACTTGAAGGCCTCTCTTTGTTCTCAGCTTTAAGTCAAAGCCTTTAAACCCTTATTTAGTTAATTACTACTTCTTTTCCTTTCAGAGTGTATGCATTGACTAGTAAATAGGTCTTAAAGTCTATGAAGTGAAACAAATGGCAGAGCCCGTAGAATACAAAGGAATTAAAATAACAATTACAATTGGATATGCTATGATTTTGTATGAATAAAAAGGGATTAAGATTTAAAAGTCATCTTGATATATGTGAAATATAAAGTGTAACTGTAAGGCTTATATTGATAAATTACTCACACACAAAAATAACTATTGATGTACAGAAATTGAGAAAAACATGTTTTGGGGGGCTGCCACCCAGGTACTCTGCATTGTCTGTCAAGATACCCAAATACAGAGGATGGAAGTATGATCTGCTGAACTGATCAAGTGCTTTCCATTTACCTCACCTAACCTCATAACAGTGAAAGTTATATTTTAATATTCCCTAGTATAATAAACAATACTCTTATTGAAAATCCAAAGCTTAATAAGTATCGAAACAAATGTCTAAAGATGTAATTATCAATGAAAAAACGTTCAAAGTATAATGAATGATTATAAAGAGCTCAATTTTTAGATATATAAATTGACGGATTATCTTTTTCGAGGGATGATGTCAATCCCCTTCAACAAAAATAATGATATTGACTTAATCAAATATGGCATTCCAACATGCAGAGGGTAAAGTTTTATTTTTTTTAAATAAGTAAAAAATTTTAGCATTCACTTATAAGTAATGGAAATCTATTCCGATGGACTAAATTTGACGGACATGCAAGAACTTATATATTACTATGCCCAAAAAGGAAGGTGGCATTCCATTTTAAATCTCCCGTGCACACGGATTTGGAGGAATATTTTTTTTAGGTTGGTAGGACTGTCTTTGACATCCAAAAAAGTTACACTTCATAATATCTGTTATTTTTTGTAATACGTATTGTTTTGTGAGCTGATAAAAGTAAATTTCTCCTTTTTTTTGCAATGTCTGCATTTGTTGACCTAAGAATTTGTATTAAATGTATTTTGCGGATGTTGCAATATGCCATTGATAATACGGTGATGTCAAAACTTGTTTACAAGAGGTACAAAGACTTCCATGAAGGTCGATAACTTGTTGAAGACGAAGAGCGTTCTGGGCGACCATTAACTGCAACCGACAAAGCTCATGTACAAAAAAATAAAGATTTGGCGTTGAAAAGCCGCCGTTTAACCATTAGAAACCTTTCTGATGAGATGGCATATAAAAGAGTTGGTCAATTTGAAGGATGTGTTGGCTCTCAACGCGTACAATCTCCACTAGTGCCAAAATCATTGATTTTTTGGAATTGTTGAAGTATGTGAAACAATGCTTTCCGTCTAAATCGACCAGACAAAATGCATTTTAGCTGGAGATGAGACTTGAATCTACACTTATGATCCCGAACACAACCGATCAATCGAGTGAATATCGTGCCAAAAGTGAGTCGAGACCGAAAAATCCACGCCAATGCCGCTCAAAAATCAAGTTTATGCTGACTGGTTTTTAATTATTATTGTGGTGTTGTGAATTATAAGTTCCTTCCGTCGAACCAAAGAGCCAATAAGAATTATTATTGGAACGTTATGTGTCTTTTGCGTAACGCTATCCGGCAGAAAAAACCGGAATTGTGGCGAAACACTTGGTTTTTCCCCACAACAACGAACCGTGACAAACTGCAATTTTGTGCAAAATGTAGGTAGGATTTCATTTTAGAATTTAGTTTTATGTGCCTAAAAATTTATACGATATATTAAAGTATTGAAATAGTCATTTTTAGGATATTTTGCATAAAGACGACTATTTCAAAACATAAATTTCTCGTTTAATTTTGGATGTATATAAAATATAAAATAATAATTTGAAATCCTTGTAATCATACCTATATTTTGCACCAAATTGTTTGAAAATAGCTTTTTTATTGAGGACATTAGAGGCGATCGAATGGCGGGAAAAATTACTACATAAGTTTACAGCATAACTTTTGGGGCCGTTGAGGAGACACTTCCCATTATTCGATTTCGTTCAAACTTTCACAAGATGATCTCTATGCACTTAGGTAAAATCCTATGGGGTGTCCAACTATCAAATGCGAAAAACTAGAAATAAGTATCACCCTATTATATAAATATTTTATATATATATATATATCAGACTTGTTGATTTATCGTTCATTTGTTGTCGTTCGTCGTTCGCGCAGGAAAATTTCTGATCGTTCGTCGTTCGTTTTTGGCGCCAAAAAAAAGACATAAATTTTTATTTTCATTGGACAAATTTCCTTTCTAAAAAAACGTCATTAATTTTTATTCAGAAATTTATTTCTAAAAAAAACGTCGTCAATTTTTTCAGAATGGCAAACGACAAACGAACGATGAACGACGAACGATTCAATATAAAATAAACGATGAACGACGAACGATAACTTTTGGCGAACGACATACGAACGACAATTTTCACGAACGTCAACAAGTCTGATATATATATATATAACTATTAGGGTTGTTCTTATTTTTCAAATGTTTGAAATGTTAGCAACATTGTGGATTTTCTGTTTCTTGGTGATAAAAGAAGACGACATTCAAAGTTTGAACAAAATCAGTCAACATTAAGGGGTTGCTCAACGAGGTCAAAGAACATGCGGCCCCTTAGCTCCCCCGATTTGAATCCTATGGACTATTTTTTCTGGGGCTACCTTGAGCGACACACCAACCGACTGGCTCACAACACCAAGGCTGCCCTGATCAACTCCATAATGAAGCAGGCCAGGAAGTTGGACAGGGCCCTGGTGGCCAAGGCCTGCTCCTTCTTCCGCACCAGTATCCAGGGCGTCATAGACGCAGAAGGCGGATGTATTGAATAAGAAGAATCTGTAAGAGCATTTTAATGTCTAAATAAATAAAATTGAACAGAAATTAACGATGTTATGTGTATTTTAAGTTGAGAGAAGAAAAACGCCGGATTTGATCTTACCACCCTGTATATATATATATATATATATATATATATATATATATATATATCATAGCAGCATAGAGAGATTCAATAGAATCGTTACCTCTCCTGGTAAAGATCTTATCTTTCTAGGAGAGATGACGACTTAAATATGGAGATAATATTTTACAATGTTGTACAAACAATTTATTTCATTTGCAACTTCTATTCAATATTTTGGTGGAATTTTTTTCATTTTTGCGTTCAAGGAATCAAACGTGACGCAATGTTTTACTAACATTGTATCAATATCACCGACCTATATAAGAATAATTTGATACTCATCTGAGAAGAAATCGTACATATTTAAGTCGTCATCCCTCCTATAATAGATTTCTTCTAGCAGAGTCATTGAAAACAATATCGAATAAATTATCTTGAAATGATAATAACATGCTATTGTTTGAGGTACATGAAAAAAGGCGCTTAATAGGATGAACTTGTCTTTAATATGATGTTTACACCTCAAAATCCATTAGAGAAGTAATGTTTAATTAATATCAACTATTCTTTTAAAATTATTATCCCTTTCACTCTTGCCACCAATAACGCCCAAGGAAAAGGTCCCAAAATTATGATTCGTCTGGCTTAACTATTAAGATTAAAGACAAAGGTCACACTATCGCTTCTTCTTCCTCCTTTATTGTCAATTCAATGTCAGTCCTATCAACCAGGAAGCGACTCCCTTTCACGAACGAAAGCGTAGATAATTATTATTCCTATTAGTACTATTGTTATTTTTATTTAAAAAATATGATTATAAACATTCATATTGTCTATCATAGGGATTGAATTAGACAACGTCGTACGCCTACTCTGTTTATTCTCTCCCCTCTCCATGTATCCTTGATGAAAATCATGAACGTGAACATACAAAGATCTTTTTTATATCTTTATTTTTACTTTCAGTGGGAGAGAGAGTTCCATAAGCCGGGAGGGCGAGTTAGAAAAGGATTCTGACAGAAAAATAGGCATATAAGCGTTAAAAGAAAAAATCCCTACATGTGTAGTCAGTTCCGTGGTTGGAGTGATTCAAATATGAACTCTAAGGTAGGTTTCTTAACTTAACTTTTATCCCACAAACAACTGTTTCTTCTTCCTTCTACTTTATATTGAAGGCTTATTTGTTAATGGAATAATAATAATTTAAGAGTAAATTATGTTACCTATACACGTTAAATGATTATTTTGTATTGTTGCTCCAACGATAAGGAATATATATTCGGTCAATTGAAGGAGCTGTGTGCTATGTTAAACTCTTTTTTTCTGTTCAATTTATGATTGTATTGGCAGACTCCCTTGTGGTCATGCATAGTATTATTATGCCTACGAATTCAACAAAAACGTAATTACTCTCTCAGCGTCATACTTCCTTGGGAGCGATACAAAAAAAACATGCGCACTACACATAATTGAAGTAATCACTATAATATATATTTTAAAATTGTTTAAAAAATGCCCCTTCGTTTGATGAAGACATCTTCGTATCAGTATTTACAATCCCCGTTCCTAACAAACATGACGATACGCTCCTGGACAATGGTGAGTCCCTTTAAAAAAAATCAATCTAAGATTTCTTCTGTTAGCCCTTCCACATTCCATTGCTTTCTAGTCTTTAAAAAATAATGTATTTAAATCAAATCAAAATGTTCTTTAAGGCCAAATTGTACTTTCGTGTATCCACCAAAATATTTTTTATTAGAAATATTCACATTATGATCCGATGTTTATTGCAGTATAAAAATATAGTTAGAATTGTCCTCAGTGATATATTAAATTCAATAGCAATCAGAACAAATATAACGATATTATAAAATGTAGAATTATTTGAGTGTGTTTAAATGTAAAAAAATGTTGTTAATTTTCGTTTATAAAAAAGTGAATTGGGATTCATTTTATTCATATCATATACTTGTTGAATATATATCCTTACGAGATAGACAAAATGTGTATGTAAATCATTAAACTTTTGTACATATGTATAAATGGTATGTAATGGACACCATTACTGCCTATAACTATTTGATTATGGATCGTTGATACTCGATAGTCTATGTTTTAAAAAAGAACCAGAGGTCTGACATCCAATTAAACATATAAATAATTATGTATCATTGTGTGACTCATATGTAAAGAAAATATCATTTTTTATAATATAGAAAAACTATGAGTATCAATTGAAGCATGCAGCCTTTAAATGACGAAATATATTTAAAAATATTATATTGAATCAACTGTTTATTAACAAGACTCTTGAAATCTGATATGTACATTTTGTACATCCATATTAAACTTTTCTTGAAGGGAAATCACTTATGGAAAACGCATTATGATATTTCGATACAAAATGCTTTTTTGATGTGATATAACGACATTTTGCGATGTTGCAATCAGGAATGTAATATCACGTATCTAAATTGATCGCTGAGCGACATCCAAAAACTTCCTAAGTCTGGAAACTTCTTAGATGATAAATTATTATTTAAAGTACTCTTAGATACTTTGGAATTAGCTATATCTTTCATGCAAAAAATGTCGGACGTTTGAAGATTCAAAAGCATTCATAAAGTAGATATCAGAGATAATTTGAAGCCCTTCATTTTTTCTTTGTCCTTTCTCCTTTTTCGGCGCCAAAATTTTGACACTCTTATACGCTTCAATGAATCACTTATATTTGAATACATAAATATTATAATGTTTTTTACTTATGAAATGTAAATACTTCATAGGAAATATGAAATATTTTATCTCAAGGTTTTATAGGTTTTTTTTGTTTATGTCTATTTATCTCGATGGAATTTATCTCTTTGGATATGAATAGGCATTATAGCATATCATTTAACCCTTTGTTTTGAGATTATTGCATATTTTTTAAGAGCTGGAAATACCATAGACAATTTTCAAATATACTATAACACTTTTTACAATTAAAGGACACATTAATTAATTGATTAATGACTTAAATGGTATGCCATTTGTCATTGTATCCCAATGGCAATGATTTGTGTATTAGACATAATTGCTACGTTTTCATGCATATTTAAAAATATCCCATTTGTGCATGTATTTTGATATAATGAATGTGAAAAAAGGCACAAATGTATTTCATAAGTACTTAGCCCCGACTCAACAAAGTCAAGAATGGAGATTATGAAATAATATATTTTTAATCCTTTACTTTCGAAACAAATCGTTTTAGGGCTTATATTTTGAAATAATATCTTATAATGTTGACAAAGAGGTTTATAAATTAATTTATATGTAGGTTTGCACCTTTAAAATCTTTTTTATTGTTTAAAAATACTATTCAATGTTGTTTGTATGGAAAAGTTTTAAAAAATTATGTTGATTTTTAAAACAATTACCCGACTTTCTAACGGATTAACATTTTAAAACCCATGTTCCTTTGTCTACGTGTAATCATAAATCTTTCTTTTTGAAAAAAATATTAACCCAATAGTAGAGAACAAAAATGTACTTAATTGTTCGATAGTTCGAAAAATGGTCCTTACCCTAAGCCAAGAATTTATGTTCATGTACTCCTATGACTTATTTTTCTGCATTGTCAGTGATTCAAAGTTTCTTTATATATTGCTGTATTCTGATTTTATTATTTTATCCATGTGATTTACTCCCATTTTCCCGCCATTTGTGTTGGAATAGTGCGTGACGTCATAGGATGGTAGGTATTAGAGACGATGATAAATAATAGACAAAAAATAATCCTTCAATATAATGTTTTTGCCAAAGTTTAGATAATAAATATAAATAGAAACAATGGGAGTACGATAGCTGCGTAAGTTAAGGCGTGTTCAACTCTCAATGTGGGAGAAAGATTCGAATCCTGAGAAGGTCAATTTTGGTCAACCTCATAGATAAGGTCATAGGTTCGAGTGACTAATCATAACGCTATAACGCTAATTTATATCCAGTCGGATGCAATTCTATTGAATAGGCAAAGAAATAGAAATTGAAAAATCAATAACGTTAATACAAAAGATAAAGAACTTATTCGAATGATATCATCTATATACGATTTGTATTATTTATAAGACATGACTGAAGAATGCATTTTCTCTATATAATTTTTTTAAACTAAAATGTTCATTGATATATATTTCTATAAGTAATTACACAAAATTTTAATAAAGTAAAAAAAAGAATGCAACAGAATGTATATACATTAAACCAATTCTAATTGACATTAAAAGGGCTGTATTACCAATACAACAAAGCCTGTACTATAATGCTTTTTAATATATATTATAGACATCATACAGTATTAAAAATTGACCATTTTAATAAGGGATCGCGATAGCCATGTGTGTTAAGGCGTGTTCAACTCTCAATGTTGGTGGCGCAGGTTCGAATACTCCCGAGAGGGAAAGGTCAAATTTGGTCAATCTCATTGATAAGATCATAGGTTCGATAGACTAATTTAAACAGTATAAATATTATACCTATATATCCTGTCGGATGCAATTCTATCGAACCATATGGGCAAAAAAAAGTATATATATATTAGGGGGTATTATAGAAACCTAATATTAAGATATCAAAATCTATCCCCCCGCGAAAGTTGCGTCATAAGAAACGAAAGATCGTAGAAAAATGGATTTTGGTTTGACCCCCCCCTTACCCCCCCCCCAAATTGCGTTCAAAGGTTTCGTTATGAGACAAAGTTTTTTTGTTATTACTTATTTGGAAAAAATTACTTTTACAAGATTTAGCTATGATCAATTTAGACTTTGTTATTTTTTTGCAAACTTTCGTAAAATATATTTAGTGCCAATAAATGAACATAAGTGCTGTCGCACCAAACATTTTTTAAATAACGACTCCTACTAGGGTTCTTTTATAGTTTCAAGAAGGAAAAAGAAAAAAGGGTACTCATGTTGATGTTTTTAAGTTATTTTTTAAATACGTTTGCTTTTCACATCTTAATTTTCATACAGTAACTCCTTCATATGGTTGAGAATATAAATCTATGATATCTTAATATTAGGTTCCTATAATACCCCCTAATATATATTAATAGTATAATTGTTGCTTTGAATATGACTACATGTTGTCCTCGCTCAAATACAGTCATAACGTCATTAACCTTCATATGCAGCCCTTTTCACATACATAACAAATTATCATTTTGCCATATGTTAAGTCTTGGCCTTTTTGGAAATATTTATTTACGTACCTTCAATATGTTATCTTCTACACAACAAAACAAATGAATTCGCCATTATAATGAAGTGAGGAAAAAATTAGCAGAAGACACTTTCCATTTCTTTTAAAAGTTTTCTTTTTTGCACGATCACATCATACAACTGCTTATTGAAGAAGATATTTCTTTATTATCTTCAAACGACGTTATTTTCTTTTCATACCTCTAATCGTAATACTTATTTTAATGGTTAGAGATTATAACCACAGGTTTATAATCCTAAAATAAATGTATTTATGTATAATTGGATCTTATTATACATATTTTTCAAAGAATGTTGTTAATAAGTACTTTTAAAAATCACGAAATAAAGATATTATGAGAAAATTAGTAAAAAGTTTTGTTTTATGAACCCTTATGGCTCGATTGAATTGTATCCGTGTGGATTTGATTAAGCGTTATAGCATTAAAATCAGACACTTTCTGGGCAGGCACAAATTTTTTTTAGGTATAATCTATATAATAATTCACCAATCTCTGTCCGTCCGTCTGTATGTCCGCACGCTATCTCCTCCCACATTTATGGTCAAATTTGAACTTTGAAGGTACCTATGGAATCCTTGGGCCAAGGCAGACCTAATAAAACTATTTGCAAAGTGATGGGACCAGAAATGAACCAGAAAAATTAACTTTTCCGATTTTACTACTTACTTTTCAAGGTAAAAAGAGGAAAAAAGAAAAAAAAGCATCTCATGTGACTTAAAACATATTCTTTGTACAAAGTCAAACTTTTTATGAGGAATGTTTGTACAAAACAGAAAATCACCTTTTCTGATTTTACTACCTACTTTTCAAGGTAAAGAGAGGAAAAAGAAAAAAAAAGCATCTCATGTCACTTAAAACATTTCTTTGTACAAAGTCAAACTTTTTATGAGGAATGTTTGTACAAAACACGAAATATTGTAACTCATTTGATATTTAGAAAACCTATTTTATCTCCACAAATCCATGATACAAATTTTAAGAAACTTATGTAATAGGAAATATGCGAGTGATGTCTTATTCTTGACTGCTTTTATTGCACTATTTATCATATAATTATTTTTAACAAAAAATGATATATTTATGATTCTATAGTAAGAAAAAAGAATTCCCTTCGTTGATTCTTTCATCTGTTCGTTCGTTTCCCTAAATCCCCCAAAACGATTCAATAGATCTTAACAAAATGTTCAGTAAATAATTATGAGGGCTCAGGGGTGTTTAAGTGTTGGTGATGGAGACTTCCAGGAAAATTCATTGTCGCCATCTTTATTTTATTTGCCAAATTGTTTTTTTTGCGATTTCTTAAAATATTCAAGTTAGATTCGGAACAAACTTTTCTATGGATGACTTTGAATTGTTAAGATGTGTTTTGAAGTATTTGGTTATTACCGGAAAGTTCATTTCCATATGTTTTTTATAATGATAAAACGTTTTTTACGATGTCTTGATAACAGCGTGTTGGACTTGGATATTTTAAAAAATGTACAAGATTTGGAATTGTTAAGATATATTTATGATCGGGTATTTGTTTCCGGAAAATATTTATATACTTATGAAAAATCGACCCTTTATTCTTTGTTAGTTCTATTTATCTCATAAACACTTAATTATATATAAACAGCTTTTCCATGAATAAGTGCCAAGGAAAAATCCAGTCAAAGTGGATATTTCCGGAAAATCCCGGGAACGGCGAGTAGCATCCGCTATTTAACACTATATTTTTAAAAAAGACGTTATTTATTATATAAAAAATCTTCTTCAATAATTATTTTTTATAAATATAATAAGTTTTTTTGTGCTAATTCCAACATGTCAAGATAAGTCAAATACTTTCTATTACTTATACTTTGTAAAGAGAAAGTAGAGATAAGAAAATTCCTTCTGCCTCTACTGATAAAAACATCACTCTTGCAAAAAGTAACTAGAGGCATATATACACTCAGAGAGTGCAAACCTCTGCCGTCACGGGGTCCTTATGAGCCTTCCGAGGCGGAATTTTTCACGACTGGGCGGCGTAGAGGGACGGGGGAGGGTTCCCTAGACGGAAATTCCGAGAGGAAGACGCTCCCGGCACCCGATTATCAGCACAGCGACATCTATTGGCAAAGTAGCTAACTTGAAATATTTATTAGTATTTAACTCATTTTGCATCTTAATTCTGCACTCAGAGATGCCAAAATTTAATCACTTGTTCCTTTTGGCACTTCTAACAACTCCACAAAGTTTCATTCGAATCCGTTCAGTACTTTTTGAGTTATCCTGCTGACAAACAAAAAACCAACCCAGTGAAAACAATACCTCCTTCGGCGGAGGTAATTATGTTAAGACCGCTTTATTTAAAATACCAAGCACTCTTTTTTCGGTAATTATGAAAACATAAAGGATTATTATGGCGTTGAAATGGAAATGAAGGGATCAATAAACTATGAGACTCGTAACAATAGTCTACATTTTATCAATCCTTTCATGGAAAAGAAATATATTCATGATCAAAAGTATGAATAAGGATACAAAAAACGGAGCCTTATCCTCGAATGTGATTGGTTGACAGAAAAGAAGAGGGGATAATGAAAAAAACAATCAAAAAAGTTGGTATTATGAAATGAAGCATTACTTTTCTCGCGGCTGTTGAGATGTAAAATCAATAAGAAGAGGGAATAGCTTGCTTAAAAATACAATTATCTCTTCTTGGGCCTCGATCCGTGTCATTTGCAAATCCTTTGGATGGACTCCTTCAGATTTTCATATTAATTGAATACAGCAACTGCTCATACTGAGGGAAATTATGTTTATTTTTTTCATGTGTCGATAAATGGATAACACCCTGATAACACTATGTAAACAAAATTAAGGTGTTTGCCCCTAGACTGAAATTCTAATTTGAGTCCATTT
>CP045899.1:14791330-14829945 GCA_013387185.1 Caligus rogercresseyi
TCTAGAGAGAGAGGACTTTTTTACTCTAACGTCGAAAAATAAAATGCTGCAATATGCAGTTATTACAAAACTACAGTATTGCATAAAGCGAAGGAAAAAGATACCCGAACTCTATTTTAAATATTACAACACGATATTTACAGCTTTTATTAAATTAATTTTGACCATTTTCTCACTTCTCTAATTTTTAACTGTTTAAATCACTAAGTTTTTGTTTTTGCTTGATATGTTTATGATTTTTCTCTATGTCTATTGCTGTATATTTCCATGAATATAGGAATACCTTCCGGCAAAAAAACAAAAACTTTTTCAGTTCGTAACTCACTTTTTCTTTTTTAATACATCTAATATGTAGTCAGAATGATGAAACAAAGGGATCAATCCTTATTCCTCGGAGTTGCTTCATGTAATATAATATAAATAGATGATATTGGAAGAGTCCATTCCAAGGATTTGTAAATTTTATGTATATATGAGAAGTTGATGTTCGCACCTCATAGAGATATAAACATATAGAGAGCTTATTCCCTCCAATTAGCAGAGAAACATCGTTGAGCGGTATCCTGAACACAATGACGTATTTCTCTTCCCTCCATAGAGATATAACGATATAGAGAGCTTATTCCTTACATAGCAAAGAAACATCGTTCAGCATAATCTGTGTGTCCAGTACATAGAGATATAAAGATATAGAGAGCTTATTGGATTATTCAGAGAAATACGTCATTGTGTCCAGAATACAGCTGAACGATGTCTTTCTGCTATGGAGGGAAGAAAAATGCATCTTTGTGTCCAGAATCCAGCTGAACGATGTTTCTCTGCTAATTGGAGGAATAAGCTCTCTATAGGTATGTTTATATCTCTATGGTCCAGTAAACACAAAGTAATTTATACTACGTCATCATAAGCTGATCATAGAGATAGAATCTATCTCTACTTTGTTTATACTGGACACAAAAATACAGATGAAGGGATCAGCTCTTTATATCTTTTTATCTCTATGCTCCCTCCAATAGCAGAGAAACATCGCTCAGCTGTATTCTTGACACATTGACGTATTTCTCTGACGAATCCAATAAACTCTCTTTATCTTTATATCTCTATGTCGCACGTTTATAGTCGCGAGTGAATTGTTGCTGTATTGCATCTCAAGTCCTTTTTTTATTATTTACTCTTCTTTTATTTCAACCAATAGTGTGTGAGAAAAAGGCCTCTGTTTGATATCCTCAATATGTAATAAATTGAAACGTTTCTACCGAACCCCTACATTTTTACACAATTTTTATCAAGGTTTTAGGTGGCGTACTCGACTCGAATATTTTGCCGGTACGGCGTTCCGATTCGGACTATATCAATATAGTGGTTGTAAGTATGAACAATGAGTATAATTAATTATTACATACTACGAGGGCTGGTCAATAAGTCCGTGACTTTTTAAATGAAACAAAGTTTTTTGACAAAAGCTAATTTTATTTTCAACATAGTCTCCTTTGAGCTCTATACACTTCGTCCAGCGTTTCTCCAATTTTTTATCCCTTTCAAAAAATAAGATTTCTCGAGGTCCTCAAATATGTATTTGTTTGTGAGATGATTTCATTGTTGGAATAAAATCTCATTCCGGCAAGCCATTTTTTAAGGGTCGGAAACAAGAAATAGTCCCTCGGGCTAAATCTGGAGAATACGGCGGATGAGGGAGCAATTCATAGCGTAATTCGTAAAATTTCGCCATGGAAACAACACATGTATGGACTCTTGCATTGTCTTGATGAAAAATAACTTTTTTCTTGGTCAAATGGGGTCATTTTTTCTTTAAATCCTCATTAAATCGGTCCAATAAGCTGGTATAATATTTGCCATTCATTGTTCTTCCCTTCTGAAGGTAATCAATGTGGATTACACCACGTGCATCCCAGAAAACAGTAGCCATGACTTTTTTGGCTGATAAACCCACTTTGGCCTTCTTCGGCGCCGATTCACCCTTCAAAACCCACTGTTTTGATTGCTGCTTGGTCTCTGGTGTGTTGTAGTGTATCCATGTTTCGTCCACTGTTACAAATCGGCGAAAAAACTCGTCCTTATTGCGGTTGAACAAAGCCAAACATTCCATCGAAGTTGTCACCCGATTGCGTTTATGGTCGATTGTGAGCAAACGCGGCACCCATCTTACGGATAGCTTTTTCATAGCCAAGTGATCTTTCAAAATCGAAACCACTGACCCATGTGATATGCCTATGGCTTCCACAATCTCCCGCACTTTCAATCTCCGATCGGCCAACACCATATTATGATTTTTTTGAATTGTTTCTGGTGTAGCGACTTCAACTGGGCGTCCAGAGCGTACGGCATCAATGGTGCTTGTACGACCACAACGAAATTCTGTAAACCACTTTTTTACCATTGATATCGATGGTGCAGTCTCCATAGTATTTATCGAGCTTAGCCTTTGTTTCAGCGATGGTTTTTTCCCGCAAAAAAATAATGCTTGATGAGCACACGAAATTCACTTTTCTCCATTTTCTACACAATTCACGAAGTTGTTTGTCTGTAAAGACTGTCAAACACAAACTAAAAGACCCAGCATGTTCAAACTTTAATTGAAGTCAGCTGATAGATGCTTGTTGACAGGAGCAGTGTTGACAACCAAATTATATGGACGGAAATACAAAAAGTCACGGACTTATTGACCAACTCTCGTATTAAAAAAAAAGTATATTAATGAATGGTCCGTGCATTATACATGCTACTATAAGATGCGTATCGTGTCATGATTTGCGTCATTGGTTTCCGAAGGGCGCAATGATAGTTCATTGTGAGTTCACAATTACAATTTATGATAGCTTCAAATCAAGCGTCCCTAGACCTTCAGATTCTGCATGTCAAATGATTGATAAATCTACTACATCCAATAATATCAAAGAGGGGTTTCGAATTAAGTGTTCATTGGTGCTGGGATTTAACAAGTTACAATTATGGCACATTAAGGGTTTCAAACCGTCTTACAAAACTTGTATTTGTTTATTTTAATAGGTTTTTTAAATATGAATATCAGTTTAAATATCCCACAATTGAATAATAATAAAATATATTTTAACAGAAGTTAATTTTAACATACTTTTTTAAAATATTTGACGTCTCATAAAGTATATTCATTTTAGACTAAAATACTTATTTTATATATTTTAAAGCACATATGTTTATTTTAATTATCATACATTGTTTGTTCTATTATTGCATTTACGGAATATATATTTCGCTTATAAAAACATAGCTAATTGGGTCAGTAGAACGGTACGCTAAAAAAACATGACTCCCTACGTTAGTGAGCATATTTTTATAGATTCCCTATATTGATCCATGACCATATAGAGTACTTTTTTTACTAAGTTCATTTATTATGAAGTAACTGTATGGTGGAATGTCGTATTTTATTAATATGCTAGCAAGTCATCATCTGTAATCTATATATTAACGTTGGCCCGTAAAATAAGTGACTATCCTCGTCCCAAAAGAGACCCAGCCGTTTAGGGAGGAAATAATCCTTGGATTACATAACACCTTCACACAAACAACATGTGCGAGAAAAAAGAGTGCTACATATGAAAGGCTAATGAAATATGTCCAACTATGACCTTGAAATCCCAAGAGGAGCGTAGCACCCCCCCCCCCCCCCAAAAAAAAAAATGCATTCTCTAAAAGCACAAGGTAACAATACAAAGCATCCGCCTCTATATTTAGCACGCATATATGCATAAAAAGAATAGATAAAGGCCTTTAACAATACTACAAATAATAATAATAATAAATCAAGGGGAAAACTATGCTGGGCCTTGGAATAATAGCTTTGAAGAGAAGAAGCTCCGGGGCATTAGTAAGGGTTCTTTTTGAGGGGCTTGGTTGGATCTACGAGGACGGGATCCTTGAGATAGTGGACCTCCTTCATCATGGTTGACATGTATCCTTAAAAAAACAGTAAATAAATGAGTTAATATGTTGTATAAATATGTATATAAATTGTTAAATGATATATATTATTCAATATAAATAAATGATGCTGCTGCCTCTTCCTGACCTTTATTGACATTAAAAGATAAATTTATCATATTTAGAAAACTTTAGAGGGCTCAATTTCTCAATTTTAAGCAATAAATTTCGATTTGGATTAAAATATAGCCATATTTGCTCAAAAAAAGGATTTGCTATGCGGAGAAAATCATCATAAAAGTTTGAATCGCTTTGATGACTTACACAAAGAAATGCCACCAGTCTCCGTTATTCCTACACAAAACAGAAGGGTATCATCACCCAATAATAAAGTAGTTTGCCTAAGTAACCAGAGCTTAAATCTCAAAAGAGAATAAAAGTATCATACAATTATCATTGCAATCTGATTGGCTAAAAACGAATATCTTCAAGAAAAATGCACTTTTTAAACTATGGTTTTCCTCTGCTGAACCATTTTTAAAAAATGAGTTTAAGTTTAAAAAAGTGTACCGCACTTGATGGCTTGTAAAAAAAAAATGTCCCAAAACAAGAGAAGGGTCAGTTTTTACTAATAAGCCTTTGAGCCTAAGTCATCACAGCCCGAGGTTTAAAGGGGAAAAGTGGACAATCATATTCCCTATATATCCTTTTCTATATGATTAGACTTTACAGTTGACAAATGAATGGGTCCCAACGGTAATATTCATTTGGTAGTAAATCAAAATATTCTTCATAAGTGACAATGCTACATTAACGTACCTAAGAGATAGATTAAATGTCATAGTTGAATATGTTGCGCAAATGGATAATAGAATACACAATTATAAATATATAAAACACTGGCTACAGTAGAGAGAAAATAAAATGTACCTTTATATCTCAATCTTATGTAAATAATTTGGTTTGTAGAATTAAATACCAGTTTTAAGGAAAATGGCGCTCAAGTCTATAAATTCCATGGAGATACTAACGTTTAATATATCCTGCTATGGTGGCGGGAATTGGGGACAAGTTAGATAGCAATGTATGTATATATTATTAATATGTAATAGGCGAATAACAATAAAAAACATTCATTGTTTAGTCATGACTAAGCAAATACTCAATCAAATTTAAACATCAACACCCCTCATTCCCCTTGGATGCCAAGTGTGTAATCGAGTATATTTGTTATAATTGTAAGTAGTCTAAAATAAATTAATAAAAACAATAAATTATGTTTAAAAAAACCAAAAATAAAATGCCAATGCAGAATGGATTATATGGGACGCTGCGTCCAATGACCCCAAGTGTGATGATATCAAAGGCCATCAGAATTCAAATATTTATTTAAGGATCTAGGACAGAGGCATTCGTCTTCATAATTCAACTTTAGGTCGTTATGAAAGACATTCATAGGTTTCTTCTAAAGGAATATACGATGTTATTTTTCTTCAAAATAATGAAGAATGTTCAAAAAAAGGTTTCCACATTGCGGTAGCGCAATTACTAAGAAATATGACTCATCGAGCTCAGAAGGGTGGATTTCATCATAAAGGCTGCCATTTTGAGTGATTTGTTCTAGAGCGTGATTTGTTGAAGAAAAGGAGTTAAAATACCAATAAAAAAGTTGGTATAATGCTTTAGAGCTGGGATGCCAGGTCTGAGGGGCAGATTGTTTTCAAGTAGTACCTCGGGGGCGGGGGGGGGGGGGATATCGTCTGAGCATCATAAATTATTTGTTTGTCTAATAAACGAATACAACTAAGTGTTTGTGAGTAAGGACTGTCATAGAAGGCATATAAAAGAATTGCCCCCACAGATGACTTCCATGTCATTTTGCAGCAAGCTTGGTTAACAATGAAAGTCTTTAAACTGAACTAATATACATCCAATAATATCAAATGCCTTGTTTCATGAATTATATAAGAACATGTCTAAAGCATCAAACTACCTAGCTCACAACTCCTTCCCGTATATCCACTCAAAATACACTCTCGTTTCCTGTTGTTCACACCCTCTTAAAGGCCTAACTAGTAGTTTGCTTAAATGCAAATTATTTGAAAACCTTCATAATTTGAAATAACCATATTTCTTACATTCTTGTTAAACGATATCCTCCTTCGTTAATGTCTATTACTTCTCTCTTTACTGACTAAGTTAATTAAATTAGTGTAGTATTTTTTTAGGATAACACACTTAGATTTTCATTTATTATGAGTTACTATTTTACCCATTTGGTTCGATAGGATTGCAGTATCCGATTGGATATGAATGTAAATTAGTCTATCGAGCCTAGATTAATTGTATTCAACAAGATTGACCAAAATAGGCCTCTGGGGAGTCGAACCTGCACCTTCATCATTACATTACATTTATTTGTGATGATTAAGAGGATCACTTATTGCCAAGGATAACAAACTTGAACTTTATAGCCGTGTGCCTTAAGGCGTGTTCAGCTCTCAATGTTGGGGGCGCAGGTTCGAATACTCCCGAGAGGGGAGTGTCATTTGTGGTCTACATCATTGATAAGAGATTCCTAGGTTCGAGTGATTAATTTTAATTCTATAATGGTTATTTATATCCTGTTGGATGCAATTCTATCGAACCATATAAAAAAAAAGAACTTTATTCAGGAACGTATTCGGTGGGAAGGAAAGAAGCCACAATAATAATAAAAAACAGTTAAAATTTCCTAGTAGGAAATTCCCTCCTTTTCCCTCTTTTTACAAAGGTAGTTAAACTTTGATATAAAAAGGAGGGAGTTCCTATTCCAGGTACACTATAGCACTCCCTGCTTTAGACTACCAAGGGATTAATTTATTAATCGTTTATAACTATTTTTGAATGGTTACAACTGTAAAATAACGTATGTCATGATCCTTTCGGCATGGAACATTTAATTTATGGTGTAGGTAAGCACTCTGTATCGTTACATGTCGGTGGTAGTACTACCAAGATGGCATCCTTATTAATCATCCCCTCGTAATATTCCAAAAACGCAATATACTAAGACAGAGAACGTTGGCAGAGGGACCCTATTATTATGCACTTATACAAGGAAGAGGAATATAATGGTTACCACAAGACAAATTTATATTGCGTATTCGTGCAAACCTATTGCGAGAAGAGAGTAAGGGGTAAATCAAATACGGAATAAATGCATTACTGGCATGTCAAGAGTGTAGGCTTGAATTTCCAAAGGAAAATGTTTTTATAATAAGTTCATGTTAGAAAAGATAAGTACGTTACATTAATATTATGGCGCCTATTTCTGATTATGTGTTTCATATCAAAATATATACATATATATCAATATTCACTCACTTCTTTGCAATAAAAAACATCACTATTAATTTAAAATATATTTTCGTCTTGAGCTTTTATGAAGTGAAATTTGGAGTCCTTATTTGAAAAATTATGAATATATATATATATATATATTTAGCACAAGAAAGCTTTGTTTGAACACTGATATATTTGAAACATTATAGTTCTTTTTCTAAGATTTCTAATTCATTGTATCTCAGATGTATTCAAATAAGTCAAAGAGATTCACTTAGAAAAAACTTCATAAGCAAAGGTCTATGAACATCATAATGGGTGGTAATGCTTTTAGTGTCCAATGTAATGAAGGAGCCAAGTAGTTGTATCACGTAATTAACATCTAACTGCCAAATCAAATAAAATACTTTTCCAAAAACATTCAATAATGTTAATAAAATATCATGTACATGTCCCTGAGAATCGACCAACTATTTTGATTAAAATGAAAATACACCTTTGTTGCTAATATGTTATTGCTGACAAAGAAAATTCATCAAACATCCATTCCATTGACATGTAACTATTTCATTTTCTCAAGAACTAGGTTGCAGACCCCCTTTTCCGGGTCATGGGTCAAATAACTATAGTTGAATATAGCGTCGGAGCCAAGAGTTTTTTTTATTTATCCTCCCTCTCATTGCCTGAGCAAACGACATGAGAAATGATAAGAGGAGGGGGATACAGAAATGTCTGGAGTAAGTGCATTTGCAATATCAGACTGATTAAGTGATGGGGATATCATATATCATATTATACGATCTACCTCTTCCATGAAGCATAATACATATAAGGTGCAATAAAGGGCGGTCATCACAGACAATAACTCTATGTATGCACTCAAATACAAGTGGATATGAAAGGATTAGAAATTGAATTTCCTACTAAATACTTGCATACAACTGTGCACAGAAAAAAACAAATCATTACAACGAATGGCAGAGATGTTTGATATACTATAACATTTCATTGCTCTTGGTTGCACGACATAAGGAAGTATCTTCCTCAATTAAAGCTTTTGTCTACAATGACGAATTGTGCGAGAGAAAAAATAATATAATAAAAACTCTCATGTAATAATGAAAATTACTTTTTTAGATTTCCATATTTTTAAATCAATATTGTTTTGTATGATTTTAGTCTTTATCTCAATTATAAGAAAGGAAGTATCTTCCTCAATTAAAGCTTTTGTCTACAATGACGAATGGCGCGAAAAAAATAATATAAAACTCTCATGTAATAAATGAAAATTACTTTTTTAGATTTCCATATTTTTAAATCAATATTGCATATTTATGATTTTAGGTATTTATCTCAATTATAAGATATAAAACTTCCTTTTGGTGTATTTTAGAATCCTTATAATCATATACTACAAAAAAACATGGCTATAAGAGGATTTTCAGTTACAGAAGCAGGGACAAAGATTAAATTTGAACTTTAAACGGTTCCACTTACGTTTCCCCAGGTATCAAGTGCATTAAGCAAATGTTTGATTGATAGCAATTAATGTAAATTTGTTCCACAAAATATTACTGATAAAGGCATGTTTACATCAAGCAGTAGTGAATCCAAGTGTCATGAGTAGGGCTGGGCAAATCAGGAGTAAAAAAATACCTTTTATAGCCCAAAATCTGGAGCAAAAAACTAAGAAATATGCGGAGAAAATGATGAAATATGCGAAAAAAATTGATCAAATATGCGAATAAATTTTCTTTTACAATTTAGATATTTTTTATTTCATATGTACATTAATTTTTGATGATACAAATAATATATAAAGTAAAAATAAAGATATTGTGTGACTAATAAACCATAAATATACATATAAGAAATAAATTTCAATATGGGATTGCATTTCGGCATTATGGCTGTCACTGTATTTATACGTACTTATAAATTTCTTTCTGGAGAGATTTTATTATTAAAACAAGCTTAAAATATTCTCTAATGTGCCAAAAGTGATATACATGTACAGAGGAATAATTTGTGAAAATGAATATATATATAGTATATGCTGAATGAGGGTGGAATACAGATTGAGAGATAGAAGGGAGGAACTCATCCTTATTTATACATAAATATAGGATTCCAGGATTGAGCATTCTCAATCTGAAGGATTGTTAGAAAAGCCTGCCCACAATTGAAGAAGTACTGGCTCGACTAATCTTCAACTATATTATTGTATATATTATTTAAATCTATGTATTATAATTATTACTAATAACTCGTGAATAAGAAAAAACCTAGAAGACTGGTTCAGGACCGAAGGGATTCATTCCATGTAATTAATTATCTATATTATTCATGTGCTCTGTTTATCATTTATTTATTTCAGATTAAAACATCTCATCCAAAATACGTTATTCATCGACCGAGAGGATATTTATTCACAATGTTCTCGCCAAAACACACCTGAATGATACAATAATAATAAAAACCTCCCTGCTAAATCTAATTTATGAATGACAGCATGTTATATATGTTAGGGAGCCAGATTCCGACAAGGGTCGACTGCCCACTTTTTCCCTACATTCGTCAATCAACGAGGCTAAAAATGAGATAAATGTGGGTGAATAATGAAAAAAATGCAAAATATGCGAATAAACAAGAAAAATTGCTAAATATGTGAATAAACTAGAAAATTGCTAAATATGAGAATCATTTAAAAAAAGTGTTTGGTTCCAGATTTTTATTCGCATATTTTTTGCCCAGCCCTAGTCATGAGAGAGCAGTAAAAATACACCATCTATGGAGGGGAACCTCAACTAATTTATAAATAACTAGAGGCAGTGTATACACTCAGAGAGTGCAAACCTCCGCCGATCCCCACCAAATGAATCACTTGGTCTTTTTGTCATTTCCAACCCTGTACGCACTGTCCTCTCCATACTGCTCCTTTAACTCTACACACTTGAATTATAGGGGGCGTTCCAGTTCATCAAAGAGGAGAGCACAGCACTATTGGCAGAGTAGGCTAACTTGAAATATTTAGTAGTATTTAGCTCATTTTGCATCTTAAAGAAGCACTCAGAGATGTCAAAATTTAATCACTTGTTCCTTTTAGAATTTCCAACAACTCCACAAAGTTTCATCCGAATCCGTTCCGCACTTTTTGAGTTATCCTGCTGACAAACAAACCAACCAACAAACAAACCAACGCCAGTGAAAACAATACCTCCTTCGGCGGAGGTAATTACGCTTAAGAAAGCAAAGTCGAGGCATTCATCCTAATTTTTTATTTTGCCACTATATTTTCTATTAGAAACAAGTTCCCGTTATTAAGAAGGATAGTCGTTACGTGGATGACGAAACAGTAGATGTTATCAATGTAGGTGGGTAACAAAACAAACGGACATATTTTTTAACATATTTTTTAGTTTTTTCTATTTTCAAAATATAACATTTACAACAAAATGTCTAAACATAGATAAATGTTTAAACTTTCCAATATACTTTGTAACCTATTTGGTTCAATGGAATTGAAATATAGGTGGTGATATTATTAAGAAGTATAGCCTAGAAATAAAGCTATCGAACCTAGAATATTTTCAATGATATCGATAAAGTATTGACCTTTCCCTCTCGGGAGTTGAATATGCTCCCTCGACATTGAAAGTCGAGCACACTTCAACTGAGCTAACATGCTGCTAACCGTTCTGACGAAGTTGCTCTGAAAAATTAATTTTTATGAATGTTTTTTTTTTGACAAAAAAAAATTAAATCTATCTATCTATATGTATATATAATAAATATCAGACTTGTTGATTTGTCGTTCATTTGTAATTGTTCGTCGTTCACGAACGATGAACGACAAAAATTTTGACGACCAACATCAAACAAATTCCTTTATCTTGGCGCTATTCTTTTTCTTGGGCGTCATCACTTTTTTTCATAAAGTCATTTTTAGAATGACGAACGACAAACCGACGATGAACGACAACTTTTGGTGAACGACAAACGAATGACAATTTTTCGCGAATGTCAACAAATCTTATATATATATAATTTTGTAGGTAGTGAATAAATAAATTGTTACTATCTACAAAAAAAAAACCAATGGCTCAATGGAAGTGTTAAAATCTCAATGTTGAGGATGCGGGTTCGAATATTCCCGAGCGGGGAAGGTGAACATTGATCAACTTCGTTGAAAAGAGTATCCCCTAAGTTCGAAGCTCTAATTTTAAATCTACAATTCTTATTCATATCCGTCACGGATGGCTTTCCATCGAATCCAATAGGCAAAAAAATCTTACCAAAGAGTAGAAAAAAAACCCACTGAATCATTCATTTTGTACAACATGATATCCTCCTTGTCCTCTAAGAAGTTGGGCAACTCCATTAATTTATGAGAATGAGCGATATCTGTATTATGGGAGAGCTTTTTGTATGAGCCGTCATCTGGGGAATTTTCTTAAATCTATTTTTTTCTCTCACGCTTGATTGACCCTTGAAAACATTTTTTTTTTCTTCATTTATTTATATCGTCATGATATGAACTCAACTCTAATAAAATAAAAATTACAAATCACACCAATAACTCTCTTTTGATTATTCTTAGATATGAATAGAAAAAAAGGTTGATCAATTACCTCTGACAAGAGAACAACAAAAACTATTAATTGAATATATTTCCGGCGGTTACGTCATTTTAGAAGAATTACTTTTATCCATTCAATCACAAAAAGTGTGTTTTTAGATTAATGAAATCGCTACTTTAATGTTTTTATTCGATCTGAAATGACATTTGAGATTGGAAGTTGTATTGTTTAATAGCTATACTATTTTTTGTGTCTCATTGGATCGCTAGAATTGCATCCCATAGGATAAAAATAAGCATTATAGCATTAAAATGACTCTATCGAACCTTGGATCTTATCAATGAGGTAGACCAAAAATTGACTATCCCCTCTCGGGATTCGAATCTGCGCCCCCAACATTGAGAGTTGAACACGGCTTAACGCACACGGCTATCGCGCTCTCTCTTTTTTTGCCTATATGCTTCGACAAATTGCATCCTTTATATATATATATATATATATATATATATTATATATATATATATATATATATATATATATATATATATATATATATATGTGTGTGTGTGTATTGTGTTTTTAGGATAAAAAGTATTTAGGTTTTAAATTAGGACAAAAATGCTTTCTTTTTATACAATCAAGACTAAACTAAAGATTTCATAAACTATGAGCCAAAAAAATATTTTCTACCCAATTTTTTTGAAAAAGCTATCTCAAAAACTAACGCAATCGTTCAAGTATTTTAAAATCAATACGATGTAATTATGTATTGAGCATAATACCTATATTATAAATCTGTTGGTACTACTGCGTATATGAAAAATAAGATTTTAATGTGCAATATAATACATTGATGTGATGATGTAAATTCTTTATCAGTAAAAAACAGTTCTCTTGTAGAATTAATATTGACGTCAGAGGCACCAAATTTAAGCAATTGTTAATCATTGCATTTGACGTCATGATTATTTTTAACATTTACATCACAATTGAGCCAAAATACTTCTATGTATTGCTCATTCGTCCAAGATTAAAACGAATTACAATGTAAGATCCATTTAAAATCATTATTTTATAAATAAGAAACTTTAGGAAATAGAGGAATTAATTTTTATAATTGAAGTATCTATTCATATTTTAATACTGATAAGATCTATTCTTAGGGATTAAGATCAGTAGTCAGTGTCTGTGGCACCTCTTCAGAAATGGAAAAAGCGGAATCTCTGATTTGTATATATGTGAAAAGGGCAATAAAATGACGCCCCCTACATGTTCTTTATTTTGAAAGTTATCTAATATATGGACGAAAGATGTTTTACAAGAAATTAAAAAATATTTTTATAGCACTTAGGTTTTTTCTTTTCCCATCATTGGTTATATAAATAGCTTTAAAATAGTTCACTAATGCTACACACGGGATTTATTTTTTAATAACAGCCCTTTAATGGAACAAGGTTTCTTAGTCCACAAGTATTGAAAACAGTATTTTAGCATCTGAGTCCATCTTTGATAAATTGAAAGGATGTTACACTCGAGTAAATGTATGTAATTCATTAATTTGGTGGACTCGACTTCATGACACTTAAATTCATATAGGAATAGGTATGCTTATGATACCTGTTAGAAAATACAGGGATTAAATTATATATTATTCCATATACTTTTATACCAAATTGAGTTGTAATGTGACAGGACAAATAATGGAGATTAACTATTGTAATTTTTTAAACAGACTGGGACGGATAATCTCCGAGGCTTTAGAGTTTAAAAAAATTACTTTAGCAGAAGTACTATCAGTCAATTAAGAAAGACATTGAATGGTAAGGCGTAGGATTCCTTAGGCAAGTAGATAAAAGTTGCCTTGTTTATTCAGTAAATGTCCCTAAAATCAAGGAACTTGCGTATTTACTTCATAAAATAAATAAATAACAAAAATAGAAGTGGGACAACCAAATGAATTTGAGTACTTGGGTAGAATACTACTACCGTCGTTATATTTTTTCTACCTAAATTGATAATTTTCAACTTAAAAATAACTTAAGAATAAAGCTGAATATTGCACGTTTTATTTTAATCATTTTATTTTATTAGAGTCTTGATTTCTCGTAAATGAATAGCAGGGGTGAGAGTTATATTCTTTATATTGATTTCTGGATGAAAAAAATGCATCCCCTCCTGCACATAGATATATATTTTTCCTTTTCGAAATCTACCGAATATCGACACCGTCTTTAAGCACAAGATTCGTATACATAATTATACCGTTTGAACACAACTACCTAACGACATTGATACCGACAGATTATTGTTTTATCCCAGCTCCACACTAGTGTCATCAATGTATATTTGCTAAATCTACAGTCAAATCTATATACATATAGTGGCTACTCAAGTTAACCAAAAAAAAGTGGCCCTATTAAGAGGTGGCTGCCATATATCAGGTTAATAAGACTTATTTTTAATGTTGGAAATATTCGCAAGTGACTCAACGGTTACTAACACTAAAGCGTTAAAGTAAAGTAGCGCATGCAAGGAAAAAGTAAACAAAACAAAATTGGCCAAAATTTTGTAATTTCCTTTAACGTTAGATGTCGTTGTCCATGAAATTACGTCACAATCCTATTAAAAACCGGTTTAAAGGGATTAAATTTGATGATTTGAAATATATCAAATAACTACAAGATAAAAAAGTCTCCAAATATAAATAATAAAAGGACTTTGTTATTATTTTCAAAGAGCTCTAGCATAAAAGCGCCCCTTACGGACTTAAGAAGAACTAATATTAAGTCCAATTTTTGGGGGAAAAAGGAAGAATTTTATGTTATGCATGCGCTACTTTACTTAAACGCTTTAACTAACTTGACTGTAATTTTGTATGTAACGCATAAATATCAAGACTCCGTTTGTTATTAATGTTGTTGTCTAACCTAGATCTTGTGCCCTTTTGACCTCGATCTCCAATTCTTCCTGCATGGATTGGCATAAGCCAGTGATGTGAGGCTTGTATACGAGTCCCGTGTGAGGAGAGACGAATTGGGCTAAGAGCTTGGGGTTTTTGTAGTCTGGACGAATGGGGATGTCGTAGCGGCGAGGACAGAGGATGCACATGGCACTCTCGAACTCATAGGGATCTTCCGCCAAGGTCAAAGGCTGTGAAAAAGAAGGGGGAAAATCATTAGACGCCATAATGCATAGGATTCAGAAATAATATACGGAAAAAGTATTATATATATATATAGTGTAAGGAAAATATGCTATAGAAAAAATGGTCAAGCAGATGGATTCTATTGTAAAGTGTGAGGTTTGAAGGATATGGATATATTATTTAATAGATAATAAATTTAATGAATGTTGAAAGGTGGTGTTTGTCTTGCCGATAGGATTAAAACATAAGATACTTTGTATTTTTAGTCACAAAAAGTATAACATAATATATTAGTGTCCCTTTGATCAAAGTAAAATAAATATTATACGCTTTGACTCATCACCAGGGCTGTAGGAATCTGGTAAATAAATTTTCTGGGCGACCTTTTAACGCATATAACGCATATTTGGCCGTTTTCTGCATATTTATCGCATATTTGAACAAATTTTGAGGATATATATATATCAAGAAACGACCGGGACACCTTTTTTCGCCGGGACCGGGCCGGGACATAATATATTTTTCGTTCCTTCGACATTCTCATGTGAAGAATTTCCAAAAAAAGTGACGACATTTTTTTAAAGAAAGAGTCTAAAAAAAAAAGAACGAACTTTTTTTGAGAAATTATTTTTTTAAAAATTTAATGACAAGCGACATATTGAGAAAATATTGATGTCCCGGCCCGGTATATAAAAAAGCCGGGCCACTCAAAAAACAGCCGGGACCCGGGTCGGGCCGTTTTCTGATAATATATATATATATCAGGAAACGACCGGGTACCCAGCCCGGTCCGGGTCCCGGCTGTTTTTTGAACGGCTCGGGCGATCATTTCAAGGGGATTGGACACTTCATAGAATCTCTCAATGACGACAGCTTGACAATCGTCAAAGCCAAGAAACTGTTCAAGGACCCAAAATCAAGGGCAACTTTACTCAACATTTCAAGCCTGGAAGAGCGCCTTCCACTAACGGAGAGCATTGGATTCTTGAGATGGTGCAGATGCAGCTGACCGTTGAGCCCTTTGCCAGCAAGTTGAACAGTGTCCTTGAGAAGAATCCGGACATCGAAAAAATTAAATTCTACTCCAGAATTCTGAAGAGAGAGACATTGGAGCTCAAAGATGATCCCAAATCCAAAGAGGATGTTCCTCTTCTCGTGCGCTCCAATTACCTCTGTGGACTGCGAAAGGGTCATCTCCAAACTAAAGTCTCTCTTGTCTGACCAGCGAAGCAGTCTGACAGAGAGGCATGTAAAGGATATGCTCATTCTCAGTGGAACAATGATGACATGACATAATTTTTATTAATTTTGAATGTACATTATTTTTCAACATATAAAGGCTTTTTTTTGCTTATCGAACCCTTTTTCGCATATTTTGTCATTTTTTCCCGCATATTACTGGGCATATAGAGCATTGTTTTTGTTCCAAATTCCAACAGCCCTGCTCATCACGTTTCCTAACTTTATTAATGCTCTTCATTGTGTGGATCCTTAGGATTTTAAAATATTGTAATTTGTTAAGGCTTCCATGTTTATTTTCCATAAGTACTTAATACATACGTATATTTATTTCTATGACTCCGACCCTTCTTTAACTTATCAATGTGGTTAATGCTTACACACCAATATATATATATATATATATATATATATATATATATATATATATATTATATCTATATATATATATAATATATATAAAAGGGTCGCAAGCAAAATGTGGACTGATATTAATTGTCAATTACTTAGTTAAGGTTTAGTTATTGTGTAACTTTTTGTTGTCTTTTCAGTTTGTGCTGTTATTTTGTATAAGTTACATAAAAAGGAAGAATTTCTAAATATTTCGTCATTAGTAAGTAAGAAACAAAAAGGCTGAGGATATCAGATCTTCAAACACCAAAGTTGAAATTTAAAAAAAGCCTAAAAGAATATTTACACCGTTGCTAAGGTCTACACAATCGAAGCGATCTTTGGGGATCACTAAAGGAAGCCAAGTAGGTTTCCGTACAAAAAATATCTAAAACATGGTCGTGGGTGTCATGTGGGCGCCTACTGTACTTTTCTGAGACCGAGGAGAAAATCGGCGAGGAGGCCTATAAAAAAGAGCTTACTGCCATGACTCAAGGCAATTTACCCAGAGAACAATGTTGCATAATTATATAAGAAATCGATCGACCCACACCAGCCAAATGCCAGAAGTTCAGGCCCGAACGTATGGCTGATTTCAATCCAATAATACGGCCATCAATTTTGCCGTATTAGAATCCGTTGACCTATGCATGGCACTTTTGAGAACTATGTAACAAAATTAAGGTCTTTGTTTGCCCCTGGGCTGAAATTTCTAATTTGAGTCCCATTTTTTACGTAGATTCCAAAAATACCACTCAAAATTTCGTCCGAAAAAAGGTTTGACTTTTATGACCTTTTTTGGAAAATCATGATTTTCATCATTTCTAATGGTTCAGGCCCAGTTATCTTCGTGCAAAGTAAGAATAACCACAAATGTCAGTTGTATTTATTTTCTATTTTATCTATGAATTTCAAATCCGTTTTTATAATTTATATATCTTTCGTACTAATCGAAAAAAATAGGCTTTATATTTCAAAAAGTTGACCATATTTTAGTGTTCTATTTAAGCGGCTATATTTTTTTTGTTTCGAATCTTTTGACTATAATTCAAATTTAATATATTTTTGGTATATGTCAATGCATTCAGAACAGTTTTTATAATTTCGATATCTGGCATGAAAGTAAAGAAAATATCAATTTAGTAGGACGAAGTATTGATCATATAAGTAACTACTTTTAGGTGAATCATTGAGGTTGCAATAAATATTATTGTGATTGTTACGAGAAAAAAAAACAGCTTTGTCTTTTATTTGCAAGTTCCTTAAATAATTTGATAACATCATTGGAATGCAATTTTCCAAATACAGTAACTCTCTAAAAAATAAAATTATTTTTCACACTGTAAATAATTTTATGTAAATAAAAGGCAAAGCTGTTTTTTTTTCTTCGTAACAAATCACAATAATATTTATTGCAACATCAATGAATCACCCTGTATATATATAATTTCAGTTAAGTTCCTTTGCACGAAGATAACTGGGCCTGAACCATTAGAAATAATGAAAATTGTGATTTTCAAAAAAAGGTCATAAAGTCCAAACCTTTTTTCGGACGATATTTGAGGGCATTTTTGGAATCTACGTAAAAAAGGGACTTGTCCGCCATCATGAAAAAATGGAGTAACCTTTCCTTGAAATTAATCATCATCTACTGCAAGTATTTGGCTGCCGCTTGAGGGCATTTATTTTCAACAAGGAAGACCTAATTGAGTGTACATGTAGAGTCCAATATTTGCTTGCAAACCCTGTATATATATATAATTTCAGTTAAGTTAAAGAAAAAACATTTACCTTAAAAAAACTTGATAAGATATTCACGTATTCCTAGATGATTATGTCGTTGTCATGACACTACGATCAACACCAGGGGCTCATAATAATCTTTGTACTTCTTTTAAATGCATTGATCATGGGGTTAAGGGCGTGTATATCCTCTAAATTCAGTTGATGAGCATGCGTTCATCCACATCGCTATCACGGATCAATTTTCTATATGTTTATGCAAGTAAACAAAATCAGGAATTTCAGTTATTATTTATACAACATTTGAGCTGGCTGCCTACTACACATTGTGGGCCATAGAGATAAGAATGCACAAATATGCATATCCTGACCCTGACATACATATTATACAAATAGTGTGAGGGAACTTTTAAAAAAATATGTCAAATAATGTGAGGGAACTTTTTCAAAAATGTGTCAAATGATGTACCCCTTATTAAAATATAGATATAAAAGACCTACGACTGAATCGACGCAAGTATTGCATCAGGAAGTAGACTATTATCAAACCTATGATCTTATCAGGTGGATCTGCTACTCTTCAAATGATTCAAAAAGGATATTAGCAATAAATGTCCGTTATAAAAAAAAGTGTGGATCCCAGCTTTTTTGAGAGGTTGCATTGTTGATATTTGTCATGTTGCCATATAAACATAGATCTCAACGTTAAAGCTGGAGAATATTTTGTATTGCTAAAGAAAATATATTTTCTTTTAATATTTCTCATTTAGTAATAATTACTTTAATAATAACTTATGTACATATCGAAGAGCCCTGCCATTAATACTTACTTTATATGTATACCCAGGTTCGATGACTAACGAGTTCACAGAGCAACAACGGCTAATAGTTCTCCATGAATACATTAATTTAAGTTTTTTAAATTATATTAATACGACAATTTTTTATGATTTCTATAACAAATATTTGTTTAACTGGCAACATGACAACACAACCTCTCAAAATAAAGACGGGATCCACGCATTTTAGTATTAGTTTAGGGATAACAACATTATATGTTACTATTAGGACATATTTGAATTTTTAACTAACCGGCAGTGGGGCCAATTACGTGACATCCCTATTTACATGTTCTGACTGTCACATAGACATCCTTGAGCATCCCTAAAGTACATAACATCACAAAGATACATCGAACATGGATTCAATGAACACAAAATGCCTTTGTTCACTAGCAAGGAAGGGGATTTAAAAGTTTATTGTTCATCTGAAGAGCCAAGAAGTAATCAAATGCAGGGAACAAAAAAAAAACACTACTTTTATCCTATGAGCTGCATTATCATTAAACTTTACATGTAAGAGTGACAATCCTATCCCAGTTCGTGAATTGATGAGCTTGTTCTCTTAGTGAGACAACACAAGTTTAAAAGAATGCCACTTCTGTGGAAAATAAATTTGCACCTCCTAAGCATCTCTTCTTTCCTCATGCGCAAAAAACCGCCAAATAGTTTAAGGAAATTATGAACATCATTATAGACATCTCGGAAAGCAACTTCATATTTAAGTATAACAAGAGAGAGCCAGGGAATATGAATATGAATTTACCAGATTCCACCAGCCCTGCTTATAAAGGCTGCACAGTAGGGATGTTCTTATTTTTCAAATGTTTAAAATGTTAGTCGCAAGCTTCATTTTCTGTTTCTTTGTGATAAAAAAGGACATGCAAAATTTGAACTAAATCGGGCATTGCATTCCACTTGTTCAACGAGATCAAAGTTTAGAAAATTTAGTAAAAATATAGATGGCTTCAAATTTCTTGAAAATGGTTGACAATACAGAGGCTTTGTATTTCTGTTCAAATAAAAAAAATATAATTTAGTACGAGACACATAAGGGATGTTTTGTACTAAAATATGGACAGCTGTTGTTGCACCCCGTCAGTCAAATGAACACACCGTATTTTCCGCACTATAAGGCGTACGTAGGAGCCTTATTATTTAAAAAAAGCTGATCATGTACCTTATAATCCAGTGCGCCTTATATATGGATCAATGCTGCCAGATAACAACAGCGACACTGACTCGATTAATGATGACTTAAATGAGACGGAGCCGGGCGTGTTGGATGCCGCAATCGCCGAGCTGTTCAATTCGGGCAGAGAAGAGGAATTTGAGTGATATGTTTAATTTACGGTAACATTTATCCAACCGTTTTTTACGTGTTATCTGAATGGAGAAAAGTTGAATGTTATATCTGGCTGTTGTTAAAGGATAAAATGTGTCACGAAAATACAAATACTTCAAATACCTCGGGGAAAATAGTAATAAAACAGCTGTTTATATATTTTGGATTTCCGAAAAGCTGGTTTGTAATAATTTAATAAAGTTTGACTGACTTATCTGATTGTTTCCTTGACATTCTCTTTAGTGCAGCACCATCTAGTGCAGGAGTCGGCAACCCGCGGCTCTTTAGAGCTGCCTTTTTGGATCCCTGGAGCTTTTCCAAAAACGTTAGAAAATAGGAAAATATATATGACCAAAATGTGCACCGTATGAACGTTATGTAAGGAATTATTTTTTTGGCGGCTCCAGACACATTTTTTAATTTTTTGGGGTCCGTTATGGCTCTTCCAACATTTTGGGTTACCGACCCCTGATCTAGTGGATGCATATATGGAAAAAGTTTTAAAATGTGTCATTCATTGAAGGTGCACCTTTTGGTGCAGAAAATACGGTACCCATGTTGTCAATACACCGCTAACTCAAAGCCGTTAATCAGATTTAAGGCACATCATTTTATAAAATTATTTTTTTTGTGTCAGTGAATCGCAGATTTATATTAATATTGATTGGCAAGCTGATTTAGTTCATTGATACTTCAAGGGAACATTAAGAGTAAAACACTAGTTCAAAGAAATTCTCTTTTTTCGACCGGTTAGGGACAAATCCACAATCCACAAAAAGCTGGAAGGGAGTGTGATAGCCATATTTTTTTAAGGTGTGTTGAACTTTCAATGTTGGGGGAGCATTTTTGGTCTACCTCATTGATAAGGTCCTAGGTTTGATAGACAAATGCTATAATGCTTATTTATATACTGCTGGATATTGCAATTCTGTCGAAGCAATTAGGCACAAAAAAGCTTGGAGTTAAATATACATCATAGAAAAAAATAAAGTCGCATCATGTACAAAAAATATTTTATATAAATATAATTATTTTTTCTTTTGAAGGGGAACACATAATAAACTCACCACCATACTTTAATAAAAACTAATTATTTTGATTGGTAAGAAATATGTTTCTTATATATGTATATTTTATTCTTACTTTTCTTATATGAAATCGCTGTAGCAAGGTTTTTTAATGTAATAAATAAATGATGACTTCGCATCATTGAAGGGCTGTGTCATGTCTGCGGTCGAAATAAACGTTATTGATACATGTGCCTGCAATAAATATATCACTTTATTGCACATCTATCTTATCAGTTTTTATGTTTTTCGTTTTATTATGGGTATTAATAAACTTGCGCTATTTTGAAGTGTTGTTTTATTTATAACCGAAAGGAATGAATGTCCTCACAATCGTTTTCCCTATTTAAAAGAGGTCATCCGATTATACAGCTTTTCTTTTCATATATTATGGTTTTTTAAATAATTGATTTAAAAAAAAATTAATAGTAGGCACTGAGATCTCCTTTAAAAGTTCTTGGTGTTTAAAAAACCGTACAACCAAGAGTTAATGGACACAATGCCCCCCATAAACAAAGGATGAATGCCAACAATGATCAAACAATAATGAGGTGAAAGTTCCAGCTATATTCCATCACTTAACATACATATATATATATATAAGCGTTGTGACGTCCTATTGTGGTGTACTACTTCAATGAGTTAACTCCTTATCAGCTGATGTGAGCGGGCTGAAGAAAAGGCTCTTTTGATTGTACAATGAGTCATCCACCCCTTTAAATCAAAGAGAATGCCGTTATCAGTAGAGCATTAGTGAATTATGATCAGAGACAGATGACAAAGGACGACGTCTTGGTGCATCATCTACTTTTTCTTCTTGATTAATTTAACTCAGGAGTTGCCTAGGAAATTGTCAGATTGTGTAACGTCAATTTAAACTAAGAGGGAAATTAATTTTCATATGCATTTAATATTAAAGTTATTTATATCATCGTAAAAAAAAAATCTTACTATTCAATTTAACTGAAGCGTTACCGAGGAATATTTCACAATATATAGATATATAATTATTTGGATTCGTATGTTATTGTGAAGTGAGTAATAGAACCTTATTGTTAAATAATAATTTATCTATTTTTTTAATAATTTAATTGTGATCATCATTTGACAAACCAATTTTGCAATTTATTACTTTCGATGTAACTAAAGAGTTGTCTAGAAATATTTGATATTATGTACATGTTGCAAGTCAACAGAAAAAACAGGTATCGTCTTTGTGCCAAAAAATGGCGTCATAGCATCAGTCATGCTGTTGCCATGTGTTTGAATATGAAAAAAGCTATCGCAGTTGTCAGTCAATCGAAGGCCAAAAACGGAGAGCCATTGAAAAAGTCCAAAACACCAATTAGAAGAAATTGGGGGAGTTCTTCAAACAACAATTCTGAGAAATATGTATCATTTAAGATTCAAAAGCAATAAATAAGCCTCCACCTACATGAGGAAATACGTGGAGCAAGCTCTGAAAATCCTAAATAAGTTTAAATACGAAAATAGTAGACATATTTTTAAATCCAAGGATCTTTAGAATTGATACAATTATATTACAGAAGATATGACAGCTATTTTTGAGTTTGAGTGAGGCGATGAAGTCATACTTTTGGCAATAATTGCCAGCGACAAAAGGATGAGTCCACCGTATAATTTTTGACACAATATTAAAACCTATTGTCATCGGGATATACTATTTTGCCATGGATTCGAGTTATATATCCTAGGAACTATTTTGGTATAACAACATTGCTCCCAAAAAAATCTAGATTTTTTACGGTCAATTGCCATATACTGCCTATTCATGGTAGTTTTTTATGTAGAAAAATACAGCTGGTATGTGTTGCTGTTGTTGATCGCCACACCCTGTATATTATTTTAAACATTTAAGTCATATAAAAATGTTCCCAAAGTAACAAAAAATGCTTATTGAAATTATAAGGTTCGATAAAGACTGACTTGTTGATATGTCGAAATAATATTTCTTGATATAGTCAAAATCATGTCTCTAAGACAGCTAAAATATAAGATAAAAGAGGTTACAAAAAGACATTAAAAAGCAAATATTTAAAAAAATTATGACCGTGTTTGATGTTCAATCAGTTTTATTATTTTCAGGAAACAATAAATAATGTGTTTATACTATTTTTTTGCCTATTTGGTTCCATAGCATTGCATCCGTGTAGATATAAATATGCATTATAGCGTATAATTAGTCACTCGAACCTAGGATAATATCAATGAGGTTAACCAAAATTGATTTTCTCCTCCCGGGATTCGAACCTGTGCCCTCAGCATTGAGATATAAACACGCCTTAACGCACTGAGCTATCACAACTCCCTTTAATATTGTTTTATTTGTCTGGTAGATTTTTTAACATGCAGACTTATACAATGAATGACTTTTCTTAAACGATGAAAAAAAGATATATCTTTGCTCAACATGCTAAACTTTTATTATAAATGCAAAATTGAAACGTCACCCAAATGACGTGACATCATTTTACTGACGGAAAATATTCTATAAGCGTTCAACACAAGATCAACAGAAAAAACCCTGTAAATGATGTCGCCCAAAATATTGGACACCTTTAGGGAACAGCCTCCTTCTTTATTATTTAAGACATCGGATCACCTTTAAATCACACTTACTCCCAGGTGTGTTTCCCAGAACAAAAGAATCAGTTGATGTGATGAATGCCGTTCAAAAACGCTTAACGCATATTCTTCATTGAATGGAATCTGAACAGAAAGGCTAAAGAAAGGAAGAATGAAGATATATACTAATCTAATAATCCTATTAAAGAATACCCCAACACACAAAGTATTACATTTCCCTGAGTCTTAAACAACAACAACAAAATAATAACCACAACTCGTTTCAATGATCTTCAGTTCATTCAAATTGCAAAAATAGTTTACTTTCAAGAAATCCTAGGTATTTTATCTAGGTTGACGAGTTCTTTGATATTTCATTTGTGCAAGAAGCATAACCAACGCCGCACCAATAAAAAATATATATAAAACAAGAATATGAAATATATTTATCCAGTTGCTTTAATAACTTATCTGTATTTTATGAGGCGAAAAAATGCTGAGTCATGTTCAAACACTGCATTCTATGTGTTGAACTTATCAAAATAATAACCCCCATAACTGCTTTTTTATATTCCCATGTACACTCAGCAAATGTGTATACTTAATGACGACTCAGAAATACTTTTTTTGTTTAAATATATAAAAAGATATCATGTTTCATAGTAAGAGCTAGACGTTTAAGCTGAAGTTTAGAACATAAGCCAACTTCCTATTTATGACTTGTAAAGAGGACTCTTCCCCAAGAAATCTGAGAATTATTCGTATTTGAATGAAAAATGAGTCCATTTAGTTAAAAATTGCTAAGTTTTGGTGCAAGCTCTATATAAGTGAACAAATTCCTCATCAATTACATTGAAAGTCTAAACAGAAGTTAAGTTAGGAGAGATTGAAGTGCCAAGGAATTGAGTTTATTATCCATGGGGCATTAAAAAAAGGAACTTGACAGCTTTATAATTGTACTACATTATCGATTATCGAGGGAATTTGTATATAAAAATAAACCGAAATAATGCTTATGCATCCCACACCTCCAATCCAGTATTTTTATATGAATTTATAATTTAATTTCATATTGTGTAAACTCAATGATACTTACGAGTAGTACGGGGTGTCATAACACCATTGTATGAATATATTTAATGTGACGTAAGATGTGATAAAGGTCATATTTATCTGTATGAGGTTGAGTGACTAAACATCTAAAAATTCACGGAATTTACTATAACCTTTATGAAACGATATTGGTTAAAGGAAAAGGAAATAATCCAAAAAGTTGTTGGTATTATACATTAAAGATTCACTCCCCTCGCGGAGTTCGGTATGTGAACATCAATTCAGAAAGAAGAATATTATCCTTACATAAATTTATCGTATCTTCTCATGGGCCATGATGTCATTGGCGAATCCTTTGAAAGGACCCCTCCAAGTTCACATATTACTACTCTTAATAGAATAAAGCTATATACCTATAATAAATGTATATTGTGTTTCGTATCTGTCGATAAATGAAGCATTGACTATCGGACGTAGAAAAAGATAGAAAACAGTGTTACAGGATGGAGAAAAAACAATGTTTAATGGTGAATTAGATATACTATATATAATTACCTCCGCAAGGAGGTATTGTTTTCACTGGCGTTTGTTGGTTTGTTTAGTTTTGTTGGTTTGTTGGTTTGTCAGCAGGATAACTCAAAAAGTACTGAAACGGATTGGATGAAAATTTTGTGGAGTTGTTGAAGTGGAAAGGAAGAAGAGTGATTAAATTTTGGCATCTCTGAGTGCAGAATTAAGGCGCAAATGAGCTAAATACTACTAAATTTGCCAATTTAGCCTACTCTGCCAATAGATGTCGTTTTGCTGTGAAATTGGGTGCCGGGAGGTCTTCCTCTCGGAATTTCCGTCTAGGGGAACCCTCCCGTCTCTCTACGCCTCCCCAGTCGTGAAAAATCCGCCTCGGAAGGCTCATGACGGCGGAGGTTTGCACTCTCTGAGTGTATATTGCCTCTAGTTATGTAAATATATTCAAACAATGGGATTGCCTACCCGAAACCCAGATAGTTCATTTCCCAAAGAATTTGAAGCCTCCGCTATTGTGGTTGTGTTTGTCATAACAACAGAAATGCACTTTGGGTGGTTTAAAAAGGGTAATTTCAAAGCAGTTTCTGGTGATGATGAGCAATATCATGTCACGTAATCTGCGAGAGAAAACACTTGTTTCGACACGCCTGTGAGTCTATTGCATGTACTCTAAAACCTTACTTGAATCACCATTCATAAAATCAAATATCTACAAATTTATGATGCCTTTTGGAAGAATAAAAATTTTGAATGGTAGTCATTTTGTCAGAAAGAGAGAGAGTGCGTAAAAATGATAATTCAGAAGCATATTGAAGACATAACTCGACGCCTTCAGATAACAGAAGAAAATCCTTATCCAATAGTTGATGTAATCAATTCATTAACATTAATAATTATCGACGTAGGCTTAATTTTATTTGTTGACTTATTCTATTTCGGGACGCCTACTGTTATTTAAAAAAGTGAAGCGTAATTAATTATGTATAATATAAAAAAATCTTTGCTTCCTTAAAATTCAATTACAACTAGAGGCATATATACACTCAGAGAGTGCAAACCTCCGCCGTCATGAGCCTTCCGAGGCGGATTTTTCACGACTGGGGAGGCGTAGAGAGACGGGGGAGGGTTCCCCTAGACGGAAATTCCGAGAGGAAGACGCTCCCGGCACCCAATTTCACAGCACAGCGACATCTATTGGCAGAGTAGGCTAATTGAAAAATTTAGTAGTATTTAGTCATTTGGCGCCTTAATTCTGCACTCAGAGATGCCAAAATTTAATCACTTCTTCCTTTTGGCACTTCCAACAACTCCACAAAATTTCATCCAAATCTGTTCAGTACTTTTTGAGTTATCCTGCTGACAAACCACAAACTAACAAACCAACAAACCAAGTGAAAACAATACCTCCTTCGGCGGAGGTAATTATGAGTTAACGATAAAGAAGAAAATATGTTGTAAAGAGAAATACATCTTTCAAATACATTGAGATATAGCCAATGTATCAATAGATTTTGATGTCGTAATGAACGGCTTTTTTTAAGTTGTTATGGCCAAAATTACAGTCAGTGTATTCGTTAATCTAAAAGTTATGGTGAAATAAAGTTGTACGTGTGTAAAAAAAATTCTTACAATTCTTAGATATCGGAAAAAATATGTTATTATTACACCTTCAAAACCTCTTATCATAATTTTGACCAATGAAAAAATATTTATTGTATGAGGTTTTTTTTAATTGAGATTAAAAATTGGTGGTGCATTTACTCCAAAACAATACAAAATATCCTCTTATCCTTTAAGGGTTGGTTTGTTATGACCAGAGCTGCAAATACCGAATGTAAATCGGTATTTAGAACAGGAATCGTTGTTACCTGGTGTGAAGAAGTTGAACTTTGCAAAAAAAAAAAAAAAACTCGGAGCTGAAAGCCCTTTAATATCGGACAACGACTAACAAAAGATAGTTAAGGAAATAATTTGTTTGCTATTGCCTTCCATTTCCTTCAAAATCCGAGTGCATATATAATTTATATAAAAATAACATGTATGATATTTCAAATAATCTCTATAAAAGTTATAACAAATTATGTACTTAATTGTTTTTTGTTATAAATTGTCCGATACTAAATATGGCATATGAAGAAGTCACAGAGCAGATACATAAATAAATTTCTCTTTCTTTCTTATCTACCGCACCGATCGATATTCGGTAGATATATAATAAAATCTACCGAATACCTAATCGGCAGTACCGTATCTCAGCTCTGCTTACTTTGGAAGAGCATCTGTTTTATTATTCAAAATATTATCTTTAGCATTGAGTGGCGCAGTCTATTTTTAGAGAAGGAATGTTACCAAACTAAGGTTTTTGACCTACGACACAAAAATCCCTCTAGTTGATGAAATACATCTAGATAAAAATGAATTTAAAAATAAAATTTGTAATTTTGTTATATATTTAATATATAAAATGATTGTTGTTAAGTTTGCAAGAACCAGCCTAATCACATATTTATCCATAGAAAAAATGTTGGGAAATCCTTCACTCCGTTTAGGGGGGCCAACAAACGGGACTTAAAATACATACATAAGTTTATATGAACACTCATTGACATACAATATAGAGCGTTATTCAATATAAAGTAATAGATTAATTTAACAGGGGAGTAATGAAAAGTAAACATCAATGTAATATCTTTATGTATAGCAGAGACAGACACACACACACAAAGATGGCAGCTTGTTTGACGACTGTGAATTTTTTTTCCATTTTGTATCTATGTCAGCTCTATCAAAGAAAATAATAAAAAACATTTTCTGTATGTTTTTTGTACATATCATAGATTAAATATGCCGACAAAATTAGGTCTTCTTCAATGATAACTAAGCATTAGAAATATATTCAAATGCCACCTTTTCTGTTCCGAATGGTGCAGCAGATTGAATTGAAAATGGTGTTTTTTACAATGCATGAGGAGAGCCATTTTGTGAGAATATATAATGATTAAAATACATGTTTCTTGTGATCACTTAAGGGAATCTAGAAAAAGATGCCACTATTTAGAATGACCACTTTTCCGTAGGGAAAATATGGGTGGCCGGCAAGTGAGCGTTACAGAATGTGTGCCGCCGCTAACAAAGGCTTGACTATATATTAATAAATAACACTGATCTGAGAGGAAAAACCCTTACAGACCTTTTGATAGCCAAAAAAGGAAGCCGACTTCGAAAGTAAAGCTGCTTTTGATTAATGCTAAGCAAAAAAGTGTGTTAATAATAAAAATATATATAAAAATGTTAAATGGTATATTACTTAAATATATTATACAAATAAAAATGTTATAACATTGGATCAGACTATCGACAAAGACATGTTTTAATACGTATGTATTGTCAATGTAATTGCATCGAACCATATAGGCTATAAAAGAACTAATTTCAGATTTGAATTACCCTAATTTCAACTATCTAATAGTATTTCCATGTCTTCCGTAGGCCACTGTAACTATTAAAATGTCCGAGGAAGAGATTTCTGCCTGTGTTGCCTCCACCGTGAGGAGGTTCAAAGCTGTAGTGAAGGCCAAAGAAGGATATGTGAAAATTTAATGAAATACATTTTGTAAATTACACATTGTGCTATCATTTTTGTTTAAAAATTATTTGTGTAAAATTTAATACAAAGATTGTAGTTTGTAATATGTAAGTCTCAATTTAAGTGAATCACCCTGTATATTTTTAAATCGAATTCATGATATTTCCTATAAACTAATTTAAAAAAAGTCTAAATTCACTTCAATGATAAACAAGCGTATAGAGAGCAGTGGAATTTCCTAGAGTTGTTTTTATATTCCGAATTTAAACAATCTGGGACTCGAGGGAGCCTTGAGGGCTTCTTCAGGAAGCTATAAGGTCCTACAGTATGAACAAGGCCTCAAGTGCAAACAAATTGATATAATATACGACATCATTCATCTGTAGCAAATTCTTTATGTCTCTCAGCTGCTATTTGTTTATCATTCCTATTTGTTTCAATGATCCTATTTGTAGCTTATTTGTATATAAAGAATTCCCTCTTATGAAATACATATCAGTTTAGATCAGATTATCGAAGGTGTCAGTTATTTACCCCTTCTGTTACACATCCATGACCAACATCAATATATTTCCTGTCACGACTGTAAAAAAATAAAAGGTGAATCATAAATGCATATATACAGGGTCATTCAGCTAAATCCGGAACACTTTCAACTTCATCAAGATCAATAAAGGGGACAACCTAAACAAGTTTTACGCAATTTATTTATAAATTAGGGTACTTACATACAATTTATTCAGTATGTCCGCCCTTAGCAGCAATGACTGCCTCAATACGGCTCCTGAAGGCTATTCAGGTGGCGGTGACGTTCGAGGCTGGGAGGTTGCCGGCCAGCCTCTTGATGGAAGCCTTGAAGGAGGCTATATTGGCATGGAAAGTGGCGCGGGCATACCTCTACAACTCCCCATAAAAGTCGTAGTCCATGAGATTCAGGTCAGGGGAGTTGGAGGACCTTGTCTGGGGGTCCCAAAAGGAAGGGACGTTAGCCTGGAGCCACTCCTGGGTCTTCTTGGCCTTATGGGTGGGGGCAGAGTCCTGCTGGAAGAGGTACCTCCTGTTGTAGACATCCCAGAGGCCTTTCATCCATCCAAGGCTGAACAACCTTCTTTGGACGCCCAGATACACGTAGGTGTTGATCTTCTCACCAGCCTTGAAGAAGTGGACGAAGACGTCTCCGGCGATGCTGACAACACCTAGGACCATCACAGAGGCTGGGTTTCGTCCTAAACGTCTTGGGGACCTCTTTCTTGGTCTTGGCCAATCACCTGTCGTTGTGGCGGTTGCTGGAGCGGTTCACGGTGAATATCTTTTCGACGGAGAAGAACTCCAGAGCTGGAGAGGTAGCCGACTCCAACGAATTCAATACCTTTTTGCACCTCCCCAATCTAACCTCCTTCATCTTCGCTGTCAACAAAAGAGCCAGGCTGCGCTGTAGGATATGATGTTGAGCTACTGACGGCCCTGGAAACGGTGGCCCTGCTCACGTTGCAATTTTTTAAATCAAGACTGACATCGGAGTTCCTGAGTTGGCCGTTACCGATCGCTTTAAGTCGGTTAAGAAGGTCAGCGTCCTATTCCTGGTCCCAAATCTGTCATGGATCCTCCTGGAGACGTTCCCAGAAGCCTGGAAGGCCTTGACAACGTCATAAACGTGCTGGAGGCGTACCCGGTGATGCCATTGCCCCATGGCCCGCTTGCACTAATTCGGCTATAATTTCACATTTGTGTTTCTCCATGGCTTTATTACTGTTTATGTCGCCGAAATCGGATCAATTCAATAGTTGGACACCAACGTATTTCGTTATAGCCTTAAAACTTGCCTAGGAGGCGCTATTGGGTGGTTTTGATGCAGTTGAAAGTGTTTCAGATTAGCTGAACAACCTGTATATATATATATAATTTTCCGTAACAAAGTATTTCAAAGAAATATTATGCATATGCACTGCAGTTCTTTTTGTTGCACTTTTCACCAAATAAAAACTGATATATCACCATTCAAGTACCACAAAGAGGTCTGAACGTGACGACATATGAGTAAGGTTCATTACTTTCTGATCAAATAAATTAGAGATGGATTCTTCTAAAATGGAAGAAATTCAAAATGAAAAAATATATATTATGAACAGATAATTTTATTAAGACAACGTTACATTGATACAATCAAGCAGTTTTCTTTGACAAATATTGGCAGTCTAATAACAAAACATTCTCAAGTAATAAAGTGCCTATATGGGCAGAGTATTAGTAATTCGAGAGGATGTTGAATATCATAAAATGTAAACCAAGAAAAAAAATGACGTAGTTGATATGTATTAATAGGTGTAGTAAAAAGAAATCCATTATTTTGCATTAAATTGAAGGTTTTATTTAGCATAGCTAAAATGATCCGATTTAGGTCAAATATCCACCGTTTTGTTCGATAACTTGGTGCCATTTTGAAGGCAATTTCATAAGCCTCTCTCATAGAAACCCTCGTCCCAGTCGATTTTCACAAGCTTCTCTTGAGGCTTTTCACCAGCAAATCATTCACCACAGACAGAAACAGGTAGTAATCACTTGGTGCCAGGTCCGGACTACATATAAGGTGGATGCATACGAACCTCCCAAACAAGCTCCCGGAGCTTGTGGCGAGTCACTAACGATATGTGTGGCCTGCCGTTGTCCTGATGGAACACAATTCCTCTCCTATTGACCAAAGCTGGCCGCTTCTGGGCGATTGCTTACTTCAGACGGTCCAATTGTTGACAGTACAGGTCCGAATTAAGAGTTTGGCCGTAGGGGAGCAGCTCATAGTAGATGATTCCCTGCCAATCCCACCAAACACACTGCAAAACCTTCCTGACCGTCAATCCTGGTTTGGCCACCGCTGCACCGGTTCACCGGGATTCGACCTCGACCGTTTTCGCTTGACGTTGTCGTAAGTGACCCACTTTTCATCACCAGTAACCATCCGCTTCAGAAATGGATCGATTTTGTTGCGATTCAGCAGTTTTTTTAGTACGAAATCTTATCTTTCCAACGCCATCTAGTGTAACCCGACCACACTTATACAACGGGAGATGCAGATTACTAAAGCCATCTATTGGAAAAAATAATGGATTTCTTTTTCACACCTATAATATATATATACACACACACACACACTATATATATATATATATATGAACGGGGATTCGTAGAAAATCTACCGCCGGTTCGGTATTCGGTATATACCCTCTACCGATCGATATCGGTATTCGGTAGATAATTATGCATACAGTATCGATCGATATTCGGTACGGTAGATAAGAAAGAGATAGCAAATTTATTATGTATCTGCTCTGTGACTTCTTCATATGCATATAATATCATAATTTATAAACAAAGGACAATTAAGTACATAATCTATCTATATATTAATTCACCAATCTCTGTCCGTTGTATGTCCGCACGCTATCTCCTCCCACATTATGGTCGGATTTGACTTTGAAGGTACCTATGGAATCCTGGGTCAAGACGGACCTAATAAAAACTATTTGCAAAGTGATGGGACCAGATATGAAAGAAAAAATTCAGACCTTGTCTGATTTTAACTACTACTGTAAAGAGAGGAAAAAAGAAAAAGAAAGGGAGGAGGAGGAGTTAGAGAAGTAGAAAAAGAAAAAAGCATCTCATGTGACTTAAAACATATTCTTTGTACAAAGTCAAACTTTTTATGAGGAATGTTTGTACCATGTTTGTACAAAACAGAAAATTATTTTCTTCTCTTCTCTTATATTCTTTAATGTCTGTTTCACTCACAAACTAGCTCCAAAACCTACCCATACCCGAAGGGCGAACATATGGGCGCCGTAGGCGGCCAAATATGCGAGTTTGTTATAATTTATTAGAGATCATTTGAGATTTAATACGTATTTTTATATAAAGTATATGTACTTGGATTTTGTAGGAAATGGAAGCTACAGATTTTTTTTTCATTTACTGTCTCTTATTGTCCGATATTGAATGCACTTTCAAGTACTCTAGTATTCAATGCATAGCGTTCTTATATTGAATGTATATTCATCAGGATTGTGAGCGTTAAGCTTTTTTTGCGTTCAGCGTTAAAAAAAAAATAGTGTTCCGTTCAACGTTTTGCGTTCAGCGTTCCGTTAGCGTCCAAATATTTTAAAAAAATAACATTGTGTAATTTTGAAAAATGGAAGTACTATTTAGGGTTTTATAATAAAAATGAGCCCGAACCGATTTTCAAATGATATAAATTTGTTGACTGGATCTCACCCAGAAAAGAATCTCCAAACAAAGTGACGACGTTTTTTTTAAGAAAAGAAGTGATGACGTTTTTTTAAAGAAAAGAATAAGAGTGACGTCGTTTTTTTAGAAAAAAAATTCCAAAAAAAAGTGACGTCGTTTTTTTAGAAAAAAATCTCCAAAAAAAGTGACGACTTTTCTTTAAGACTTTCCGAAAATAATTGATGACGTTATTTAAAAAAAGAAATTTTAAAAAAGTTAACGACATTTTTTTAGAAAAGAATCACCAAAATAAAAGTGACGACGTTTGTGATGACTTTTTTTTTAGAAAAGAAATTCCAAAATTTCTTCCAAAAAAAAAAAGTTTCTGATAGTTGCATACATAAAAACTTTATTTTATTTTGTAATAAGAATGAATGAAGAAAAAGGTCATTCAATGTGGGGTACGGTTACTTCGATATCCTACCTGAGCTAGAAACAAAGAGAAACCACACTTCAACACGGCCATCGTGCTAACATTCTCACAAACTTCTCTATATATGTACTTATTATAGAAGGATCTGGATCCGCGAGTCCCGTTGAAACATATTCATGAGCCGAGTCAGTGCTGGAGCGACCACATTGATGAAGGAGCTCCCAAACGTTTAGTCTCCTCCCGATCATTGAGGAGGAGGATGAGACAAGACGGGGCAAATAAATGACTGGAATCATGCCACCCGTCCACTCCCATTCGAGAAATTTGATCCAAGCAATGATGAATCAATGTAGACAATAACAATAATAAGAACCAGGCAGGAGCACTATGGATGACGAATACTTTTTCCCCTTCGTCTTCTATAATAAGTACAATAATAGAGAGGTTTGTGAGGAATGTTAGCACGATGGCGTGTTGAAGTGTGGTTTCTCTTTGTTTAAGCTCAGGTAGGAGATCGAAGTAACCGTACCCCAATTGTGTGTAAATTTTGGTCACTTGGGGGTAAAATTAAAAAAAAGCTGCTTCACTATTCTATAGAGTTTTGGGAGAGTAGTTATAAGTTCGTCACATAATATTTCATCCCCTTGTTTATATCTCAGAAAAAAAATACTCTATCAAAACTACATTGAACGTTGAACGCTGAACGCAAAACTCTTTTTTTTCAGCGTTCAAAAAAAAGTTGCGTTCCGTTCAGTGTTCCGTTCATTGAACGTGCGTTCAGCTGAACGCCGTTCAATTTTGCACTCCGGTTACAAGCCTGATATTATGTATCTGCTGTATAATACTATAGTTGTAGTGTGTTTATTTATTTTGCAGAGTTCAAGTTCTTTACACAAGTCAGCGCTTCCACTTTTACCCTAGTACTTACGATGAGTAGTACAAATTACTTTGTATGTTGGGCATAGCTATAGTTGAAATAGGTTTCTCTACTATTGAGAAGGGAATAGCTCTCTATATCTTTATGTCTCTATGTGTAGGTATGTCACAAAAGTAATACTTTCAAATATACCGTACCGTTTGAGAATCGGTACGGTATTTATAGTTTCTACTGAATATCGTATAATCGGTTCGGTATTTGAAATCTACCATCGGTAGTATCGAATACCGATTTACATTCGGTAGTCGCAGCTCTGATAGATTTAGAATATATATATAGATTTCAAAAAACAATATAAATTGAACTGACGAACGCCAACAAAAAAAAATACGTTGTCTGTAAATATGCGGAAAAAATTAACTAAATATGCAGAAGAATGAGCAAAAAGGCTAAATATGTTAAACAAATATAAAATTTGCATTCTGCGCAAAAAGTGATGACTTTTTTAACGAAATGTTTCTGAAAGTCATTCTCGATAAAAGTGACATTGGTTTATTTAGTCCACAAAAAGTCGCTCTTGTGAAGACTTTTATCTTAGAAAAGAAGTCGCAACCTCCTCAAAATTTGTAAAAAAAATATGCAAAAAGGTCACATATACGCTATATGTGTTAAAGGTCGTTTATGCCCAAAAAGTTAATCCACCAAATTCCTACAGCCCTGGTTATGTATTCCTAAAAACACGTTTGAATAAGCATAGTATTGCATATTCATAATTGTAGATACTAAAGTTGGTTATCTAATTTATTTTCCAAGCCTAACAAGAGTTGAAGTATAACAAAATTATAAAAAGTGCCTCTTATGGCCGTTTTTGTTGTTTAGAAAATCATTTCCGCAATACTACTTTTACAAAAGTCTGGGTCCTTGACTCAGAGCTAAAGAGCTATCTTGAACCATAAATAACTTGGACATAGTAAACATACTGACAACCTTTATAGAATTGTACACCTTTCCATGCCCTAAACCCCTAATTTGTCCTCCAATGCTTAAGACACGGCTGAACATCAGTTCAAAGATTGATATTGATTGATTTATTGACCCCAAATACTTTGATAATGGTACTTAAGAAAGTGTTATATTTCGTCATGATTTTTATTATTGTTAATGATAAACATATGAGAGTTTTATCTGCATAAAAATCATTTTAATTTTATCTTGAAAAGTATAAAAGAATGAACAATAAGTAAGAAGAGAGATAAAATCAAATATAAAGACTTGCATAAAAAACGTCAATGAACATTATAATGAAAAATTATTGTGTAGATAAATATTCTGTCCACATAAATAAACTAATACTGTGACAGTAATCACAATATACTATCCAGGTAAATGAACCCTCCTATGCTCAAATGAATACCTATATATATATATACAAATGTATAGACTACACACAAACATATAAGTTAACTACGTTTTATCGAAGTAATCTTAATTGATAATTGATGTTTTTAACCTCCAACGAAGATTCATACAGATAATTATTCCATAAAAGCGTATTTAAAATAAGTAAACGAATAGATATAACTCCAACTTGTGATAGAATAATATGAACCCAAGATTCCTTCTGATAAAAGAAGTGACAAAAACGTTTGAGTATTTTATTTTAATTGAGGTGATTGTAATTGATTATTTTTTTATTTACCTCATCCTCGTTCGGTGTTGTATTTTGAAAGTTTTCTGAGGGGAATCGTCGTTCTGGATGAGGGTCCTTGAAAGCGGAGAAGTCATTTGAATGGGATCCGTTTGCCAGTAAGGGCCAATCGGAGTCGAGCATCCTTGATGGGATTGATTCGTCGGAGTTCTTATGCTTACGAGCGAAGCCACAGAGTCCATTGGAGGTGGATAGTCTTCGACTTAGAACTCCGGACATGAATCCCATGTGGAAGCCTGTGTTTTGTTATTATGAACAGCTGAAGGGGAATAAATAAACAAAGGATCAAGGGAGCCAACTTTTTATTTCTTCTTATTTTTCTTTAAAGGAAAGGAATAGTTGACCAGGTTTTAAAAGAGGCCGTCAAATGAAGAGATGTTATCGAAAGATCAGAAAACTTTTAGAGGTGGAATAGGACTTCCACAAATAATCAATTTAACCAAGTAACCAATCCCTGAGGTGGTCTTCTTGAAACACTTTTAGGGTACTTGAGGAATTAATAAATCTTGAAAAAATACCACTTGAAGTATTATATACGTCAATCTATCTAATATAAGTAGATGATAATATCAATTTCTTAATGTTCAAATATATAGTATAGGTACTCAATAAAGTTGGGTCTTTTTTTAGTTAGTCTATAATTGACATGCATGATCAATGCACACTATTAAATTTTACATGAATATGTATTAGAGTGTCTTCCTTATCTAAGGAGCAAGTCGATGTTTTCGTTTGTTCCGAACCTCCAAACCATTTTTTGCCTATTTGATTCGATATAATTGCATTTATGAGGACATAATTAAGCATTATAGCGGTAAATTTGATTATCGACCCTAGGATTGACCATTTTTTAAGTTAACAGAGGAGTATCGGAGTTCTTTATTTTGATAAAGGAAAATCATTATCTCACTATCCTTATTTATCTATTAAAAAGCCTGATATGGAAACAAAACCAATACATAAAAGTATATTTTTAAATTAAAAAGTTGTAATCTAATATATTTATTGTGATGATATATATTTTCCTAATTTAAGTAATTCCTATTTGATGTTCAATATTAAGGTTCTTGAACTCGGCATCTTTGTTTGTCATCTATAAACTACATTGAAAATGAATCTTTGGCTATTATGGATATATATCAATGCATGAAATTGAAAATAATAATAATCATTGTAATTTATTATTCTACGAACTTATTTTGTAATTCAGTACATATGTGTATCCATAAACTACTTGGAAAATAAACCTTCTTCGGTTATGAGGATATATTTAATTGAAGAAGTGCAAGAGAGGTCCATTCAAAATAAAGTTTACTCATTATTTAACTCATTTATCATGGTTATTTAATAGCAAGGCTCATAGCTTCAAAAATAATTACTGCGTATATTTGCATACAATGCGAAGGCATTCAAAAATGCATTCAGGGTAACCAAATTCCATGATAGGACTTCCTGTGCAAGCAAACACATCCAGGTCAATAAAAGGATGAACTTTGTGCATGTGGAGAATGTGAGTAATATAGATATACAAAACGAAGGAAAGAAATAATAGAAATTGATTCCAGGGTCTTATGACTTTTTTTTAAATTCCTATTTATGTAAATAGAATGGAATAAAGGGAATCTCAGGGGGAGATTTTAGGTTCTTTGATATTTGGAATCGCATTTCTCGCAGTTAGTTTTTTAATAGAAAGGATACTATTTAATTTCTCGGAAACGAATTATAAATATAAAATGTATCAACATCAGAGCTGCGACTACCGAAGTAAATCGGTATTTAGAACTGGAAACGTTTCTTGGTGTGAAGAAGTTGAACTTTGCAAAATAAATAAACAACTCCGGAGCTGAAAGCCCATTTAATATCGGACAAACGTATAACAAAACCATAAAAGGACTAGCACCCCCCAGACAATCACCCCCCGGACTAGCACCCCCCGACAATACCCCTGGACTAGCACCCCCCGTGCCAATCACCCCCGGACATTTACCCCCCGTTAGTAATATTTTTATCTCTTAAAGTCTCCACTTATGAAGTTAACT
>CP045899.1:14830045-14857931 GCA_013387185.1 Caligus rogercresseyi
TTGTTTGCTATTGCCTTCCATTTTCTTCAAAATCCAGCGCATATATGATTTATATAAAATAACATGTATTAAATTTCAAATAATCGCTTTAAAAAAAATATTACAAAGTATGTACTTAATGTGTTTTTTTGTTATAAATTGTCCGATACTAAATGCATATGAAGAAGTCACAGAGCAGATACATAAATAAATTTATCTTTCTTTCTTATCTACTGCCCGATCGATGTTCGCTATTCGGTAGATATGTAATAAAATCTACCGAATCGGCGATATCAAATCCCAGCTCTGATCAACATACATTAATTTTCAAGATTACATATTCGACTGATCTTGAACTATGTCTGGTTGACATCTATCTGGTTGACATCTAGAGGAGTGAGTTCGACCAAGAAAAAAAGAAAACAATTAGGCGCATGGGATGTAATTAATGTGCGATTGGTTCTTCAGAAAATGGAAGTATTCGGTTCTAGATTTATTGGCCTCAATTACCATCTGTACTTATCTATAACTATAGCAAGACACAACTTATAATTAACGCAACCTATACACATACAGAGAGAGAAGTAAAGAGTGACGTCAGAATAATTAAATAAGAGAGCCTCCAATGATCATAATCGAGAATCCGTGGATTCTATCGTTGCCCATGAAAACATTCTGGTTTAGATTCCAAACAAGTCGGAGATCCCTCACTCCCTCCTTCCATCCTCGATTAAGATGATCATAACTTTTTACAAGAATAAGTCCAATCCATACAGAAAATGCCTTGGCCACCCTCGAGCGAGTTCTACTCCCTTCCAGCAAGAGACCAATTCCCGTCCCTCAATATCCGATTTATTGGAGTCTATGCCAGAATATTTCATGGTTTCGAAAAAAGTAGGACCCTCATTCGGAGAAAGACTGAATCCACGGATTCTCGACTATGATTGCTGGAGGCTCTTTTATTGGATGATGTTGATTGTGACGTCACTCTCTCTCAACAAAAGATTGTATATAGTTATATTTTATAGTCCTAGAATTTTAAAATATTTGAGGTAAATATCTTTATAACTTCACTGCGGGCTGTCAACCCATTATTTATATTTCGAGCTGTAAACCTTAGAACCATATTTCTATTAGAAGTTTCGAACGCTTATTTATTTTTAAATGACGAATTTTACTTAAATAATTTAAATAATACTCAATAGGGGAACCATGATTGAGACTTTAATGGTCGATCGATTTGCTATCGAACAGATATTCAGCTATTTTAATATTTATATCTGATTACATCCATTTTTCTTAGTTTAATCTCTACGAAACATTTCATTTTGTTGAGTACTTGACAATTAACAAAAAACGTAAAAAAATTGTTGGAGATAATTGCGGGTTCTTTATGTAGGCTGTAGTCTGATATTGAACGAAATATGTTAACTTCCCAGTTTGGTAGAAACTTTGGAAAAATAACAGTCAAATGATCCATCATGACATTTTTGGAAGATTAATCGGGTACGGTTACTTCGATCTCCTACCTGAGCTAGAAACAAAGAGAAACCACACTTCAACACGGCCATCGTGCTAACATTCCTCACAAACCTCTCTATTATTGTACTTATTATAGAAGAAGAAGGAAAAAAAAGTATTCGTCATCCAGAGTGCTCCTGCCTTGTTCTTATTATTGTTTACATTGATTCATCATTGCTTGGGATCAAATTTCTCGAATGGGAGTGGACGGGTGGCATGATTCCAGTCATTATATTTGCCCCGTCTCGTCTCATCCTCCTCCTCAATGATCGGAGGAGGAGACGAGACGTTTGGGAGCTCCTTCATCAATGTGGTCGCTCCTAGCACTGACTCGGCTCATGAATATGTTCAACGGGACTCGCGGATCCAGATCCTTCTATAATAAGTACAATAATAGAGAGTTTGTGAGGAATGTTAGCACGATGGCCGTGTTGAAGTGGGGCTTCTCTTTGTTTCTAGCTCAGGTAGGAGATCGAAGTAACCGTACCCGATTAATCCACAGAATTTACCATTAAACAGTTTGCGTGTGATCCTTTTTTCGAAAAGCTTGTGAGTGTTAATCTATCCCTATTACTACAGGTTTTTTTACTCATAATATATGACGTCATATCACAAAATCACAACAAATGCAGGTTTATTATTTGTTGTGTTCATCATTTGGATTGGAGTATAATTATCATGGATGAGGCTCTCTCTGAGATCGAGGCCCTGACATCCAAGCGGACGAGTCTGAGGGACAAGCTAAAACGGAAGCGAGAGACCTTCGAGACCATTTTAGCCCAGGGCTCTGATGGAATCCCTGAAACCCCTCCTCCACCTCCACCAAGCAAAGAAGAGTCCAAAAATGATCCGGTAAGATATAATGAATTAATTGTAAGATCAACGCCCTTCATTTCAATACATTTATTCATATTTAAATGTATAAAGGGGAGAATCACAAAGGTATTCAATCAATTTATTACAAATATTTTATCGAAAAAATATATTTATTTAATCCGTCAAAAAGATGGGCTAAACTAAAAAGTAAAAATATATATTTATTAGGTAACAAATAAGTACAACTATGACATCCCTTGGCCATAGTTCCTTCGTTACTTTACTCTACATTAAATGATTTAGTATGAAATGACCTTAAGAATGCCGAATTAATATTTTTTAAAATATTGTTACTTTAATAATGATGGAAACTTCACCAGGCAGAGTGATCATGTTTGTATTCCTTCTGCGCCTAATGTACTACAGGATAAAACAAACCATAGTCCATTAGAAATCATATAATGCTCTCTATATATTTTTTTTGATAATGGTCATTATTATTTTTAACCTAAGAGGGAATCATGTTTACAGCGTGTCCAATAAAATATATGATTGTCTAAGTAGATCCTCAGTTAATATATCTCAATGTTTTTATCTTATTGGTTAAAATATTTATATAACCAATTCGTTACCTGTTGAGCCTAACGAGGTAGATTGAGTTGACAACATGGCTAAATAGGTTGTGTGGACTATGGGCTAAGATATTTAATTCGATTTCCACTTAGATCAAAAATTCGACCGCGATTCGTATTTTGAAATCCTACCCCCCAATAAAACATACAAAGTTTAAACGAAAACATAATGTGAACAAAAGAAACACACACACACACACACAATAGTCTGCATGCCATGATGTCATTTTTTTTGGGTTAAAGCAACATAATTTTATGTTAAAATGCTCCACAGAGTATTCCCAATTTCAAGCCATATGAAAATCACATATCGTTAATATTTGGCCTTGTTTATATGACATTTATGGAGTATTATTTTTAAATAAAGTATGAAATCAGGTAATACTTATAGTCTATTAATTTATACAATGCCAACAGATTTAAAATGAAGCCTATATTTAATTTTTTGTGATGTTTATATTATATCTATAATAATAATAAAAGAATTCCGTTCGTTCGTTTCTCTGTATCTCCTGAACGGTTTATTCGATCTTGACGAAATTTTCAGTGAATAGTTTTGAGAACTCAGGGAGTGTTTTAGTGGGGTTGCCAACTCCCGGGAAATTTGTCATCGTCATGTTTATTTTATTCGCCAAAACGTTTTTTTGCCGATTTTTTAAAAATTGCCAGTTGATTTTCACCAAATTTTCTCTGGATGATTATGACGTAGTAAGACGTGTTTTTTTTGGGGGGGGTGTTTACTGGAAAATTCATTTTCTTTATGATTACTTAAAAATAAGTTTTTTCTGTCCCTTTCTTTCCCCCAAATACACTAATATTCATCACTACCAAACATATCTTCAGCACTCTATGTTCTCTATGAAATGGCTTCAAAAAAATTCTCTTTATGAAGTTTAAATACCCAGCCTTAAGGAAAAGATTACGGAAAAAATGGCAATGACGACTTTTTAAGGAACTACTTTCATAAGAAAATAACATAGGCACTCTATGAAACGACTTAAAAATAACTTCTTTTTACGATGTTTAAATTCCCAGCCTTTAGGAACAAAAAAACGGAAAAATGGCAATGAAGATCCAAGGACATTTTTTTAAGGAACTGATTTTGATATGAAAATAACATGTGATGACATCACTGAAAATATTCGTGTAATTTCTTCTTTTTACGATGTTTAAATACTCAGCCGTAAAGAATACAAAACGGAAAAAATGGCAATGAAGACCTAATGACGACTGTTGAAGGAACTGATTTTAATATGAAAAGTCACATGCGATGACATCACTGAAATTATTCGTGTGATTTCTTCTTTTTACGATGTTTAAATACCCAGCCGTAAGGAATACTAACGGAAAAAATGGCAATGAATACCCAATGACATCTGTTGAAGGAACTGACTTTAATATGATAAGTCACATTCGATGACATCGCTGATATTCTTCGTGTGATTTCTTCTTTTTACGATGTTTAAACACCCAGCCTTAAGGAATACAAAACGGGAAAAATGGCAATGAAGACCCAATGACGACTTTTTAAGGAACTTATATTAATATGAAAAATCAAATGCAATGACATCACTAAAATCAAGTTGGGTAACATTCGTTAGTAAATTATAATTTCAATAGAAAGATAAAATAAATAAACATAATTATTCCAAACTCCAATATTTTATTCAGATGGTTCAGAGGTGGATAAGAAAAAGAGACAGTCGGATGAGGACATTCGTAGCCTACTGGCCATGCGTTCCGCCAAGGAGAAGGCGGACAACAAGCAGCGTGATGAGATTATGGAGCTCTTGGGTGCAAAGACTGCGAAGGAACAGTCCCTTATGGACTCTTTTCAGTCTTCCACCCTTGGGGTCAAGGAGTTCTGCTCTCATTCCACGAAGAGCGAGTGTCTTAAGCTGGGAGGCCGAAGCTGCGATAAGCTTCACTTTGCCAAAATCATTCAGGGACATACGGATGAATCTCTGGGGGACTGCTCCTTCCTCAATACCTGCTTCCACATGGACTCCTGCAAGTACATACATTACAAGGTGGAGGACGAGGATAACAACAATGGCGCCGCCGAGGCCACTTCCTCAAGTGACCTCTCAACTAATATGTATAATGCCTCACATCTCCACCATGAGCCACGCCAGGATTCTCCAGGGAACAACACAAGGTAATTTAAAGGATTGTAGTTGATGCTAGGCATAATAGGAGAAATGAGAATCCAATTGGCGCTTCATATTTGGAATTTCAATGGAATTTCATTTATATAAATGTTTAATAAAATGGATATCTTTGTCAGGGTTTCCTTTTTTCTATGCCCATGTCTATATTTTAAGTTGCTGTACATCATTAAAGAGCTCTTTGAAAAGAGGGTTTTTCTGCATCTAGTGATTAAAAGGGTCGTTGACATAATATAAAAAGTTGGCAATTTCAGACTCAAATATGCTAAAAATATACTAATCCTTAAACTCAAGACATACTAATTTATTACTTAATATTTGTAATGCTCAATGCTTTTTAAGAATTAATATGCAAGATAAAACGCATGCAATACAAAAAGGTTTAAAGCCATAAATCCATTAAGAAGACTCTACAAATGTTATTACGCAATACAATACCTTGAATATTTCAGCAAAATTTTAATTTGATTTGCACAATTATATTTTTGGTTTGATGTCATAAAGACAATTTTTTATCATAGGGTCTTGTTTACTTTTAAAAACTCATGAATATTTTATTATCCTTAACGATTGATAAAATGACTCTCAGCTACCAGGTCTCAATATAGGTGGAAAAAAGAAACAAAGTCTTAACAAAAACCTGAGGCACCATATAACATGCAATAGCTAAAACAAACCATATTGAATATACTACTAAATTGAATTACAAAAACAACTTTTAGTATGAAAGGAGCCCTTTACCGTGTTTCTTAAAGGGGGGAAATATAAATTGTTCGAATCATGACTAGAAAAATTATTGAATAAATAAATAATGTTTATCCTCATGAAATAAGAAAAAAATTGACATAAAAATCCTGTCAAAATAAGACGTGAGTATTGGAATGGAATAAATCACCTAGACATTGAAATGCAAACTATTGTGTGTTTTTTGATAAATATTGCTTAGGCAATCATACTTGATTATCTATGTATTTTGACCGTATATTTTCGTAAGTCATGTTTTATGGTGACCATTTTTCCTTGATCGTTTTTTTCCTTTTATAATTTGTGCAATTTCTGAGTCCCGTCTCTTATAAAGACAAAAAACCAATGTTTACTTACATATTCATGTTTAATTTTTACGAATTATAATTATGAATATTTAAATATGTTAAAATAAATATTTCCAGCATCGTCAAGAAGTCTCATTTGCTCCATTCCATGAAGCTCGTTCCTCCCCAATGGGTCCAATGCGACCTCCGTTCTCTCAAGCTCCCCATCCTTGGCAAGTTCTCCGTGATCATGGCGGACCCCCTTGGGACATCCACATGGAGCTCCCCTACGGCACCATGTCCGACGATGAGATGCGTCAGCTTCCCGTTCCGAGCCTCCAGGATGAAGGCCTCCTCTTCCTTTGGGTCACGGGTCGGGCCATGGAGCTGGGGCGGGAGTGCCTCAAGCTATGGGGCTACGAGCGCGTGGAGGAAATCATCTGGGTCAAGACCAACCAGCTACAGCGGATCATTCGCACGGGTCGAACGGGTCATTGGCTCAACCACGGGAAGGAACACTGCATCGTGGGAATGAAGGGGAACCACAAGCTCAATCGGGGACTGGACTCTGACGTCATCGTCGCAGAAGTACGGGCGACGTCTCATAAGCCAGATGAAATCTATGGGATCATCGAGAGACTCTCACCAGGCACAAGGAAAATTGAGCTGTTTGGACGACCTCATAACGTTCAGCCCAACTGGGTCACACTGGGCAATCAGCTGGATGGGATACTCATCCATGACGAGGAAATGCTAGAACGGTTCAACATGCATATCCTGAAGGCTATGAACTAGCACCTGGATATAAACTCTTTGCCCGACAAGAACCTTAAACATTTCTTATTATTATTATATTTTATCTACATGTTATTAAACCATTATAAACTCTTTGCCCGACGAGAACCTTCAACATCCTTTATTATAATCATTATATTTTAACTACATGTTATTTTGATAACTCATTATATGTGTTTGATCGCCAATCTATACAATTTTAGTAGTAGTATTAATAGATCGGGGGTCTTTATATTGTCAATATCATAGCATTGGCCAGTAAAAAGCAGAATAAAAAGTTAATAAGCAATTTTTTAAGGAATCATTTAAATTGTCCCAAGGTATATGGAATGGCTCTTGGGTATAAACTCTACACGATAAGTCACCTAAATATAAGCATTTTCTATACAGCACTGATTGATGTTCTGTCTGATTATATATATATATATATATATCAGGGTTATGGATAAAACGAACGCTAATTTTTTTGCCGTTATTCCGTTCAATTTATATTATGTATATCAATATAGATACTTTTTGTGTGAAAAGTGTGAACGTTTTTTTATAAAAGAAATTCAATCAATGTTTATGTCATTCCAGAAAAAATGAGGACGGTTTTTTTAACAGAAGTGCAATTACTGAGAGTCATTCTTGATAAAAGTGAGGAGTTTTTTTTACAAAGGAGACAACACTACTGGGATATGAAGAGTACTTTTAAATTTTGGCAGTCAGAGGTAGATATATTCATGAAGATACATTGAATAAAAACAAACCTGCAAGTTACTGTGTGATTTTTTTTAAACAAAGGATTACAAAAACGACAAATCACAAGTCTGATTCAGTGTATTTAATTCAAATTTGAAATAGGAACAAATTAAAATAATTGATATTTTATCAACGAACGGAAAAAGGGACGAACGAACGCTAAAAATTAAACGGAAGAACACTTGAACGGAAGTTTTTTCAAATGGAACGGACGAACGCTAAGGATACGAACACCCACAAGCCTGATAGTAATAATAATGTATATATATAAACATGTTGTTATTATGATAATATTGATTAGCCAAAATATTTGTTTAAAGGCTGAGATGGTAAAAGTTGAATTTGACGTGATTTTTTAGAGGAAGCCGAAATGCAATTGATCGAGTCGTTCCATGTCGACTTGAAAATATACTCAGTTGAATGAATTTTTCAAACCAATGTTACATATGCAAATTGTTTGGGATGAGAAAAAAGAAAATGGTAATATTTTATTTAGCCTAAAAATATTAACTATTTATTATGAATTTCATTTAATATGAATACTTTCAAATAATCGTTTTGACTATAAAACGACATTGTAATCTTCTTTAAGGATTCTATAAATGTGTGTTACTGCAAAAGATGATGAATCAAATGAGATCATGTTTGTGTCAAACGCCATTACGGATCTATTTTTCGATAAATATCAATGAGAAACATTTATTCTTTCCTTGGGTGTGAGGAGTTGCCTTGATAGTTGAAAGTTGATAAACGATATTGGAGGAGTTCATTCAAACAATGCCAAACAATATACTAAGTGCTCTTAATGATTAAATTCTTAGTTCTGAGATGATATTCACAGGGTCACGAGTGAAACAAACTATTATGTTGTCATGACTAGCAGATGCCACCCAGCGTTGTCCAGGATTTTCTGGGAATGTCCACTGTGACCAAATATTTCCAGGCTTGTTGATCGGAGTTTTTTCTGATCGGCGATCAATAGCGATATTTGATCGGAGTATCGCAAAACGTCCTGATCTTTATATCTTTTGATCGTAAGAAAATCACTAAAAAATAGCGATCCGATCAATTTGTATAAAATAACTAAAAAAGAAAAAATGTTTGTAATAAGGATTTTTGAGACAAACCCTACATTTCTTAAAACTTAACTAGCTGTCACATTGACCAAAATACATTCCAACAACTATTATTTGTTTAGAAAACACAAAATACAGACTAATACTAATAGAAAAAGCCAGTGTGTGCTATCCTGATATATTTTTTGTCCTAAATATACAGACAGACGGCAATGTACAAGTCATTGTTTTGGAGCTCATAGGCTATGGGAAACATTTATTCTGGCATCTCCTGTCTTAAAACATGCAGACATATGTCAATTGTGGAGCCAGAGTGTTGTAGCTCATAGGCTATGAGAAACAATCATTCTAATATTTTTGTTCTAAAATATACAGACAGGCGCCTATGGAGAAGTCGTTATTTTGGAGCTCATAGGCTATTGGAAACAATCATTCCATTGCCATATAAAGATGAATACTTATAAAGGTTTGACTGTATATACATTTAAATTTTTACTTATAATTAGTATTACATAGGTAATTTTTTTGTTGATCGCAATTAAATTGATCGGAAAATCCCTGATCGTTATATCGCAAAGAATTTCTGATCGCTATTTTTTTCCTGATCGCTCACAAGCCTGAATATTTCCTCGGATCCTTACCTATTAAAAAGTTGATCAATATATAATTATGCGTTAAGGAGATACAGAGGACAATATAACACATAAACATTTTTTTTTAATATACCCAAATGTTTTCCAGGAACAACACCCTTTCAAAAAACTAACGTAGCAACCCAAACATCTAAGTTTAACGCGTCATTATCATAAAAATCGTTTTTTTTTTCCGCATTAACATATGGAAAAATATTTTTCCGTCAAACACCAAGTGGGTTCTTCTCCTAAACACAACACCTCAGTCATCCAAAGCAAATTTGTTCCTAATTTAATTGGGTAATTTTAAGAAATTGCAGTAGCAGTTTTGGACGAATATAAATAAACAGGGCGGTATTGAATTTTCTACGAGTTTCTTCCAGCACTAGACATGAGCCTTCAAAAGTATAACTTTTTCCAGATCATTGTTTGAGGGAGGAGTAAGAAGAGCGAAGGGAATCCATATTTTATTATTACTATATTTCCATAACACAAAGTGTATTTTATATACCGCTCTTTTTTCTTTCAATCCCTCAAGTTCTAAAAGAAAAAGTTCCATGAGATTGTTATATGCATAGAATAATAATAAGGGCTCTGCATATTTATTAATATATATCAATACTTTATTTGCACATGTTAAATTTTTCGAATTCATATAATCTACAAACAAGGACAGCAAGAGGGGGTAGAAATAGAGAGGGATGGTTGGAGGGGGGGGGGGGGGGGAGGGGACAAGAGATATTATTAAACATTAGGTAATTTAGAAAAAAAGGTTTGACGATGTTGATGACGATAATAATACTAGTTATTATTATATTCTTCGAAATGGAGAATCCAAAATAAGTAGTAATAATAATAATGGTATATATTTACAAAAGAGAGGAAACACTACAGTAGTAGTGTTGTTGAGTTCATATCAGTTTATCAATATTATAATAATTGCGAAACTTTTTTCTTTAATAATAATAATAGCGAGAATAATAATAATCCATGAAAAATAATAAGTTTTCTGAATAATAGTAATATAGGTTGGTGAGGGAGACACACACATATTGTTGTACAGGGTTTATCATCATCATCATCATCCTTTTGTCCTTCTTCCTTGCATTGTATTTACTACTGTTATTGGCGTCCTCCCTCACCCATGAGAGGAGTTATTATTATTTCACCACATCATCGAACACATCACAATAGAAATAGTTTATAATAGTAGTATTAGCAGTAGTAGTAGAAATGACTCTCTGTGTCCAAAATATTGTTTATCGTCGACTTTTCTTCTTCTTCATATAAAGTAGTACACTGCAGTCCTGTACTTATGCAGCCGCGCTTTCATTGTCTCCGTTTTCCCTTGGAAGTGAGGGCACCATGCAGGACCTTGCCACGGACTCAAATAGCTTCCTGATCTCTGGTGCGCAGTGCACAAAGTCATGAGACCAGAACTTGTAGTTTGGGTTTTTGATGAGCTCGATGAAGGTGATGAGGAGTCCCCAGGGGTGTGGTCGATTGACGATGAGCCTCTCGAGGAGCACACGCGTGATTTGCTCCTGGATGGCCTGGTTGTTGGCCTCCGCAAGAGGTAGAGGAGTGTGCAGGAGAAGTAGTGCGTGTGGGAGTTGGGGTATCGAAGCTGGTTGGCAATGCAGTTGAGGAAGAGGTAGCGTCCCTCGGTCTCAAGGTCCACGGCCAGGTTCTGGAAGATGTCCATGTGTGAGGAGTGTGCAATCGTGGCCATGTTGGGGGCGAGCTGCTTGGAGCGGATGTAATTGATGGCAGAGATGCCCACGTGCATGACAAGGGCATTGATCATTTGGATATTGTATCGGTTGGCAGAAGAGGACTCGTTGAGTACGAGGTGGCTCCGGACCTCCACGAGAAATGAGACAGGCCCCCGGTTCTTGAGGTAAGAGTCCAACTCCTTTTTGAAGCTGGGCTTGAGCATGGCAGAGTAGTTGGCGCACATGCGTGGGGCGATGCTGATTTCTGGCAGCATGTCTACCTTGAGGTTGGGCATGAAGGGATCTGGGAGTCGCATGGTTCTTGGAAAGGCGGAGAGGATGAGGTTCCGCATTTGGATGCAGTTGGGCGGTATGACGTCGCAGAAGGTGTAGTGGTAGTCCCCGAGGAAGTCCGGGAAGTCGTGTAGGAGCACGAGGAGTACCCGCTGCGTACCTCTGAAGAGCCTCTGGACGGACTTGGCCAGCTCGGCGTTGCGGAGGAAGGGTGCCAGGAATTTGAAGAGGTCTGCGAGGAGCTGTGCGTACATGGGCCAGCTCTTGGCCTGCGGGCTGTTGACGAGGACCTGCTGCATAAATACCCGATGTGAGACGATTTCGAGCCAAGCGTAGGCGAACCCGGGGGCTTTCGCGGGTCGTAGGAGGTGGAGCATGTTGCTATAGGCCATGAGGACTTGGTAGTTGATGGATGCCAGGATGTGGTCGGGTGCAGTGAGCTCCAGGAAGAGCATGATGAAAATGCGGTGGTAGGGGAGCTGTTGGAAGCCCGTGTTCCGTACATCGTGGTCGATGAGAAGTACGCCGGCCACAATCCCGAGTACCTTGTTGAGTAGGTTGACTTTGGTCACAGTGTTTTGTGTTTCTCCAGAATGTTTGACGAGGAGCGTGATGAGTCGTACGTAAGCATCCAAAGTGTGGAAACACTTAGCCCGGACCAGAGTGGGTGAGTTGCTCTGTTCAGCGAGAGCCCTGTAGCAGAGGTCCACGCACATTTGCGTGGACATTCGGAAGAACCGCGTGATGAGGTCGTCCGTCTTGAGGATCCCGTGTTCGTTCATACGCTTGACGAAGATGAAGAAGGCCTGCCTTGAGTCCTTTCCGGCATCTGGTGAGTGGTAGGCGTTGACCCACTCTCGGAGGAGGAACTCTGTCTTCTCCAGGAGTCCCCGGGGGTCTCCAAACTCGCGGGCTTGCTGGATGCCGCTGTGGAGTTGGCCAGTGGGACCCGCCATGGCAAGATTTTGCTCCAGCCGCTCGCTGGACATCTTGATCATCTCCATGAGGCTAATGATCCCGTCCGGCGGCCGCGGGGAGTTGGTCGAAATCTTCTGGAGGGTCTCGATGGTTCCAAAGAGATCGCTTTCGATGATGTGTGCGTTGGACCTGTCGTCGATCAGGTAGATCTTGCAAAGGTGCATGGCGAATGCCGTCGCAATCACATTTTCTCCGCCTTGCATGGCCTGGCTTAGCGTTTTGTCGTAGTCCAGGAGGCAGACGAGTCCTGAGCGGATGAGAATGTCCACGGCGTCCAGATTGTAGCGAAGGTCTTCGCGTGCCTCGATAAGAGCTAGCGTAACTTGTCGACTGGTCCAGTTGAGTCCGAATGCCCGTGGATCTGAGAGAGCCCGGAGGACGAGGAGGTTGGCGTCCCTGTAGCGAGCAAGGTTCTCCGTCTCCACTGGGAGGTTTGGCGTGAGTCCCTCCAGGAGGCTCTCCACAGCTTTGTGGATGAGGAGGCTGATGGATGCGACTTCTTTGCTGGATCTTGAGACTGCCAGGTTTTGTACGAGTGCGTGGAGGTTCCCCATGTGTGGGCTGTTAGGCAGGCCGCTGGCGTTGGCCACGAAGGGTTCAAGCTTGGAGTAGACCTCGTCGAGGATGGCAATACAGTCTTCTGAAGGTGCGGCGGCAGCAGTGGCGGGTGGTCCGTTGGAGCGCGGGAGTGTCACAGGGTCTACCACGAGGGGCTTGGGTGAGATGGCCAGGATCTCCCGGTCTGTGAGGGGCTTGAACCCAGGGATGTTGTGCGCAAACTCCTCGTAGACTGCGTTCTGTTGTTGGGAGACGGGTCCTACCTTGAGACGGATCATTTCCGGCATGCGTTCAGCCTGATATGCGAGTGCAGACCCGTCCCAGTAGCGCCGCCCTTCCTTTCGTGCCAGGATTCGGTTGTCGTACTCCCCCTTGAGGCGCTTGTCAATCTCTGGGATGGCCTTTTCGATGGCTTTCTTTTGAATGAATGCACAGGCAAGTTCCACGTTATCATTAGCTATTACCGAGACAGTCATTTCGATCGCTTCTGTCTGGTTGGGCGTGAGGTTTCTACCGAGGGTGATCATAAAGTTTTTGAGGTGCGTCTTGATGGAGAGAAGGAGCTGGTCTCTGCACGTGATCATGGCCATGCCTGCAGTAAGGTTTCGCACCATGTAATGCGCAGATTGCCGCAGTCGGTTTTCATCGTGGTCCAGAGCGCAGTCCTTCTTGACGATCTGCTCGCAGGTGGAGAGGGCGATCTTAATGGCCCGATCGATGACGGGCGAGGCCCACTCCTGGATGGATTTTTCAATGGCGAGCTTGATAAGCTGTATGAGGTCTGGCTGGTCACGCAAGAGCGTGAGTCGGCTGTCCACGCTGATGTGTGGCACAATGCCATTGAGGTTGCTCGTGTTGATGTCCGTGAAGTGGAACTTTGGCTCTGAGGGTCGGACGAGTGTGGGTGGCGTGACGCCGTGGTTCTGTTGTTGCTGACTATTGGACTGGTTGAGGAGGTCTCCCTCCGGCGGGTGTCCTTCGTAGAGCCTGTGGTGTGGTCCGGCTCCCCCAGCGCTCATGAGGTTCATCACGGGCGTAGCAACAAGTGCAGCACCCATTCCTGCGCCTGCAGAGCCCGGTTGAATGACAGGGGGGTTACCGAAGGGTGGCCCACCGTGTTCCAGCTTATGTCCGAAAGAGGGTTCCTTGGAGCTGGGAGGCATTTGAACTAATTGTTGCTGCGTCGTCGTCTGCTGCTGCTGTTGTTGAGTGGTGGCAGTCATGGGCGGAGGCGCGGCTTGGATTTGCTGCTGTTGCTGAGCAGAGCTCTGGTGGTGCTGGAGTGAAAAGTTTTTAACGTTGAGGATCTTGTGTAGTCGGTCGTAATCCTTGAGCAGACTTCCGGGGTTAAGCGTGTTGAGGTCCAGGTTTAGCGTCTTGCAGAGGACCTCAATTTCGAACTTGAGGTTTAGTTTGAGGTCGTGTTCCTGGTGTAGCTCTGCGAGGAGATTCATGATCCCCATGGTCCAAGGGCAGGGCGGCTTGAAGACCTTGCTCCGGGCGCAGGACTCCATGACTTTGGCTATGAAGGGTACAATGTAGAATAGCTCGTGCTGTCCGTTGTGGTAGGCCTCGATGATGAGTGGCTTTGTGTCCAGCTCGAGCATGAGGACAGGCCGATTCCGAGCCAAAGTCATGAGTCCCAGCCAGTGACCCAAGTTCTTAAGTAGAGTCCGGTCCGAACAGCTGAACTGGACCTTGTCGCTCCTAAGGAGAATGCGAATATTGTGGTATGTCTCCTTGATAACATCTTTGTAGAGAGAGTTCATGCCCAGGACTTCCAGGAAGCTGGAGTACACGTTGTGAAAGTTGGGCTCGATGCTGGCCCGTTTCATGACAAGGTATTGTGCGAGCCAAACGGTGTATACGTCGTCCTTGAGCTGATCCCGTAGGTCCGATGCCTTTTGCTGCATGTTCATGAGGCTGAGATTGTTGAAAATGAATGCAATTTTATCCTGGATTTCCACTGAGGGCACTACAAGCTCGGAGTGACTGGCCTGCTGCTGTTGTCTGGCGTTGATGAGGGTGTCAATGTTGGTGGTGTTTGCGATGGAGGGCCGGCCGCCCAGGGTGGAGGGTCGGACGATGGTGCTGCTGGAGGAGGAAGTCGTGACAGTCTTCGATCCCGTGCTAGCAGGGGGTTCTATCTCGCTGCGCCTCCCCACGGGTCCCTGTGGCTCTCCCGGTGGAACCTGGCTTCGTGAGCCGAAGTCCACCCACTCGATGAGGTGCGGGGGAAAGTCTTTAAAGTGTGCAATGCAGCTGATGTGCTGGCAGTACTGTGGGTAGTCCTTGAGCCTGTTTTTGAATCGGTCCAGGGCCGTTATCCCGAAGACGTATAGCTTGCTGTCTAGTCGCTTTCGTAGTGCCTCCAGGACGTACCTTAGCGCAATGCCCAGTGGGATCGTGGGCACGAGTCCCCGCTCGATGATGCCCCCGAAGAGCTGTGAGGTGGTGTGGAGCTCGGCGTCCGGGTACTGGTAGAAGAACTGGTACTCTTCAAAGAGGTTTTTGATCATACAGTTGAAGAGGCTTCTGTCTCGGGCGTTGGGTGAGTCCTGGAACTTTTTGAGGAGATCTAGGACTTCGTCTATGGAAAGCGTGGGGTAGGGCGGACGGTTGTATATTCTTTGGAAGTAGCTGTTAGTCTCATCCTCGATTTCTTTTGAGACGGGTCCGCACATGTCGGGGAGGAGGTTTGCAATGTTGCCTTGGCGGAGTTGCTCGATCCCAGTCTGCATTCCGCTCGTACTACTGCTTGGTGTCGCGTTGGAGCCTGCAAGGACGTGGTGTGGAGGTGGCATGAGGCCCAGTTGCTGCTGGGACCCCTCCAGGAACATCCGACTCGGCGATCCGGGGGCTCCGACAGAGGCGGTAGTGTTGTTATTGCTGTTGGGTGGAAATGAGGCCTCGTGGAACATTGTTCCACTGTTTCGGTTCCGTGCATTGGCTGAGGAGGAGGGCGGGTTTCCGGCAGGTTCCAGGAGTAGTCCTGATGGCCGTGATGGGGGTCGTAATACGACTGGGGGCGGCGGCTGCTGTCTTCGATTGAGGAGGCCCTGGCAGTTGGTGACCATTGTGAAGATGGACTCCCTTAGCTCTGGCGAGAGGCGTGCCCCGTTAGTGAGGACTTGTTGCAGACATAGTAGAATGATGGGTAGTGCCTCGGGGGGAATGTTGCTCTTGAGGAGGAATTCCTCTTTGAGTGGGCCCGAGCCCAAAATGGAGGGGATTTTCCTGCTGAGGTACTGTACGACGGCCTTAACGCTGGCTTCTCCATGGTCCATCATCTGGTCCGTGAGCCACTTTTCCAGTTTTAAGTACTCTCTTCTGGACGCTAAGACGGCCAGATCGATGATGAAGGGTATGGGCTGTGCGTTGAGCATGACGGATAGCGCCTTGAGGTCTTGTGCAACGTCCAGAATCCTTGAGAGTCTGGAGTGTTCGCAGTCCCCTTCCTCTGCGGCCTTTCGGTAGTACTCGTCCATGGCCTGTATGACGATGACTTTGAAGTTAGGCATGTGCCAGGCGTGTGCGAGGATGACTAAGGAGTTTGGGTGATTGGTCAGGAAGACGGTGAAGAGGTGTGAGAGTAGATCTCGTCGCAGTGCCGTGATGGGCGTGTTGATTTGTAGAAGTGAGAGTGCGAGAACGTCAGGGCAGGCGCTCTGGGGAAACTTGAAGAGCTCGCTCACGATGTGGGATTGCCCGTGTTCTGCGAGATAAAGAAGGGAGTCCACGAGTTCTAGGGAGACCCACGCAGCGACTTCCCTGCTTTGTAGGTCTGGCTGTACCTTGAGAACCTCGAAAGCCGCTGAGTGGTGGCTGTGGTCCGCGAAGGAGAATATTTCGGGGTTTTGTAGGCATTGCTGGAAGAGTGAGGCTTGTCCTTCCGTGTTCTTCCAGTGGCGGTAAAACATGTCCACGGGAAGGGTCCCTGGATTCCCTGGGCCTGTAGTCCCAGGCGGAGGGCCTTGATGAGGAGCATGAGTCCCCCGCGATCCGGTACGAAAAAGCCCGGGTAGTCCAGTTCATAAATGATTTCCTTCCAATTGAGCGTCGTTTGGAGCTCGTTCACAACCTTGATGAAGACGTCGATGTTCCAGGAGGAGCAGGAACCCTCGAGCTTGCTGCTACTACTGCCGCTGTCCTTGTCCCAAATACTGCTCCCGCTGCTGTTGTCTTCTAGACCGGAGGATGTCCGGACCATGACGCCGATGATCCTCGCGACCATAGGACCTGGGATCTCCTGGCCGCGACACAACTTGGTGAGGAGCTCACGGCAGTTATCACTGCTGCTCGTGAACTGGTAGCCTAGCTCGCGGATGACGTCCGGGATGGAGCCATCCAGGAGCTTGGAAGCCATACTGCTGCTGCTGTTATCCACGAGGGTGGAGGAGAGGAGCTGGACGGACTCCGATGGGCCTAAGAAGGGCAAGAGCTCAATGGAGGACTTCCCTAAAAAGACGCACAGGAGAAAGAAGAAGAGGATATAGACACCAAAAGAAAACAAAGAAGTTCAATCTACAACAAAGTGGCTAGATACTCATCAATCTATAACTCAGAAACCAATTAACGTGTGTCATCATTGTTCCTTTTGTTTAGATAATTATAAAAAATAATGTAAAAACTTAGGATACAAATATATTGCATTCATTAATGATTTTAAGATATTAAAAATGTGAAGCAAAAGAACTGCTTATCACTATAGCATAGGCACCGATGAATACAATTGCAGCAAAATTGGAGCTCAATTGATTAAGGCTTAAAATGAACAAGAGTTCATGGCACTTTCCTAGCTTTTTAATAATTGTGACTATTTAAAAAATATATATTTATTGATATAGTTATGCATAATTAATCAATAATAAAAGGAAATATATATATAATTCAGGACTTGACTCCTATTTTTAAACATATATCAGATTATCTAAAGTGCATCATGAATAGAGAGGAACTTCTTTCAAATGAAAACAATACGGTTTCAAATGAATCATATAATCAACACCCAAATATTGTTCGGATTATATTAATTGTAATGCGGCAAATAACGTTTACACAAACACATAAATACTGTCTACTCTATATTCATCAAGTCCACTATTCATGAAATATTAATGCATGCAATTGCATTAAAACCATCATGAGCTTTAAAAAGTTAAGTCTATAAGCATAGAAAAGAGATGTTATTTATGTTATTTATAGTTATGGAATAATTAAATTTATGAGCTCAATGTGCCAAAATATTTTCATTTTTTGAGTGAGCTGACATTAATTTTTAGAAAATGGCAAGAAAACAAGCAAATCCAATCAAACTTGCTCATAGCGGCCAATCAAAGGAAACTAAAAAAGTGACTGTTGCAGACAGGTGGCCACTACACACAGAAGTTTTAGTACTATTTTTTACTCAATATATACCTTATTTTGGTTTAGTAACTAAAAAAAAGATGTGCGGAGTTTTATTAAAACAAATATAATGTAGCCAATTTATGAATTTGTTAAGACATTGTACCTTAAAAAGCATATGAATTTATCTTATATCCTGTGAGCTCACCTCGTATTTTTGTTCTAAGTCGCGAAGTAACTTGTCCAATGCTCCGTCTTCTCTGAGAACCTTATACTCCTCACTATCATAAATCGACGTAATAAGGAAATTCAGGCCACTGGCGGATTCGTTATCAATCTAAAAGAAGAAAAAGAGTGAACAAAGACATAAGAATAATATAAGAAACGAAATAAACCCTCCTCCCTCTTACTCACCTTGAATTCGCTTAGATTGTTAACGAAGGCTGTGAAACTCTTGATAAGAATGATCTCGCAAGTGTCTTGATCTCCGTGCTCGAAGAATGACTCAGGGCTAGAAAGAACAGGAGTTCTTTAATAGGAGTGAGTCGGAGATGTGAGGGGAGGCTTGAGAAAAGCTCCGACGAGGGCTTCAGGGATTTCTGACGATGGAGCGGAGAGTCCAAAGAGAAGCAGAGAACGGACACAAAGTTACTACGTGGGCTAAGTAAGTCCGCAACTTTACTTATAAGAAACTATAATAGGGAGAGAAAAGGAGGAAAAGAAATATAAGTATGAGATAAGTTGAGACAACTAAGGTTTAAGTGCAAGAAGTTGCATTTACACACGAAATGAGGGTATTCTATGAGAGAACATCAAGTAAGTCATTTCAAGCATAAGAACAAATAAGCGGACTACATGACCAATCATTGTGCCGAGCCATATATAATAACACCCATCGCATGACGCTTTGGAATGACTGAATACTTTTTTATCAACTATTGTCACTCCGTTCGGGAAGCATCTATGACTTCAGCCAATAATAACCTACCGAAGCATAACAAAATTAACTTCTTACCAAGCAGAATGTATATAATAGGTCATTACTATTAATATTTTTATGTTAATAGGATGTACCTAAAGTAGTTGACATATTAATATTAAGATAAAAAGAAAACAATGAAGTATTAAAGATGTTTATTTAAAATGTTTTGTAAGAGTGCATTATTGGCTTTACTTGTTAGGACAGAAAAAGCCTAAGGTATTTATCTGCTTCTGTATTTACATACATAAGACTACACAATTATTAAGATATCCTATTTTAATAGCATGAGATTCCTTGAAGTAAGTAAAATGTGAAGGATATGAAAACATTGAAAGTGGACTCTGCATTGAGTAAATATAAATCAAAGTAGCTTAAGTATAATCAACTTGAAGACTGGGTCACCGTTGAGCCGAGAATGATAATTCAAATGGACTACCCTTTTGGAGATATTACAAAGTAATACAAATGTATTCCTCTGTTGTTACATATTATTATTATTACTTTCCAATGGAATTGAAGCTGACTTCAGAGTGACATGAAGTTATTTATCAGCCAGGTATATCTAAGGAATAATCAGCTGATGATGTTCTTTGTTGAGTGATGCAAGGATACATATAGGATTCTATACTATATAAGTCTATCCAGAGGAATTTAAACCCCCTCTTTATAGAGCATAGATAGGAGACGCCTTCATCCAACATAACATTGAAGTATACTAAGCTGTTGATCCCTCATCGTCCTATTAGGTCAATACTATTATGTTAGCATTTTGCTCATAGGAACACGCTTTGATGCGTGAAGCGTTATCAAACCATGTATTACATTGACTTGTATGTATGTATCTTCATGGAAGTTCCTTCAAGAAAATCGACTCGCAAATCCAAAGACAATGCCATATTGTTTTTTCTTCCGTCATTTCAGCTTCTATTGAGCATTTGTTTCATCGTGCAGAGTGCAGTTACCAAAACAACTTTGTAGAGATTTAAGAAATCACAACTCTTGTCAATAGTTTTGGTCAAGAACAGAATACTGAGCTTTCATGACCTCATGGACCTGTTAAGGTATTGTTTGAGGAGGAGGATGAGGTTTCTTGAGCCTCGTCCTCCTCCTCTTGTTTCAAAGGAAGATTGGATTGACCCCCTCAGTCCTGGCTTGTTTGTTTGTTTGATTACATTTAATTGAGGTGAGATGCTGTGATTGTTCGCTGTGGGTTCCTTGAGAAAGTCCACGTGTGAAAATAGACAGCGCAGGCTATGTCGTTCCGCCTCTGGTCCGAAAACTTCAACAAGGGACTCGACCTCACGACGACTCGAGACGAGGCTTTTCTTCGTCAAACTCGCAACCTGAAAGAAAGTAAAGTGGTAGATATGATATGATATCGGTCCAACTCAGTGTATGTATGTATGTATGTATCTATGTCTCCTTCTTACCAATAGACTGATTTGAGATAGAGCGAAGTCAAAAGGCTCACAGTTCATCCTTCCATGTAGGGCGGGACTCGGACGAGGCCTCGAGTCCGGAAACAACAACACCTCAACAACACCCCAGGGAGATGAAACTCATCCGAGGACCACATCTGGGCCCCCTAAACCCAACTCACAAACTGAGCTATCAAGAAGACGCACAACCCAAACAGATATCAAGACCAAAGCAGGCGGTCGATCGCGGACAGGAGACACCACACAAGGATGGAGAGACGAACTCCACACACGAGGCACCCAGCTACGACCACGATAAGAAACAAGACAGCAGACGGAGGTGCAGGACTTGGAGAGGCTCAAGCGTGCTTAAGGTGCAGGATGATCGATCACTCCCACTTAGGCTGGATACCCTCCCACCAACGACATCATGACGACAGATCAATCACTCGGATAATAACTCCATCCAACCAGTCCAGGATCACTTCTTTCTGGTTCGTTTTCTTTCTTACACTACTGAAGACGACCCTGGAAACGCTCTCTCACTCTCTCTTCATTCCTCTAACTCTCTCTCTATAGGCAACTCCCTCACACTCTCTTACCCTCTCTACGTGCTTCTCCTACCTTTTCCAAGAGAAAAACCACGATGTCTTCTCCGTCTCTCTCTTCTCCCTCTCTCTTTCTCTCACTCTCCTCTTTCTTATTCGCCTCTTCTACCTCACACTGCTGCCGCCTATCCCCCCCCTCTCCTCCTCTGTTAAAATACAGCGCTACCAAATGGAGTCCTCATGGTTGCTTCCCTACAAAGAAAGAGTGAATCTATAATAATCTACATATTTAGCACGAATAGGGACCTATTTTTAAATTGGAGAGGGGATAAGATGTACCTTTTTGGATGAATCGACGCTAGGGTTTTCATATGTATTCTATAATGATATCCTTTTATTCGTTTGAAGATTCAAATGCCATCATGGCTATAAATGGGAGGGGCGTATGGTAGCCTTGAATGTGAAAATGATGTGGTCCTTTCCGCCAAGTCAGCCATAGATATATATTTTTAAAAATAAATTCAGCTGTACAGCAATGATCTCTGCTATGATTTTTATTACTTAAAAATAATGTTTAGTCATTTAATGGGGAGGGGGGATTTTTTGGTTTCTTTCTTGGTAGAAGACAATGATGAATTAGAAATATGGATCTCTCCTAGGTATCAATCACGCAAGGACTAATGCGTTTCTCCTTTTGTGCAACTCAACGAGTATAGGATGATGACACAAGAAGAGGCGTAGAGTAAGACTTCTTTGTCGAGTTAACTGATAGCCAGACCTTGATATCACTTCGTGTGTCAGACGTGAGACAGCTCTAAAGAGAACAATAAATATTTTAAATAATGCGTAGTTTTTGAGAGGCGTACATTGCTGTAAATAAGAGTATTTATTCGTATAAAATAGAAGATAATAGTACATGAAGTCTTAGTATATGTTATGGTATTAAAGCATAAAATATATAAACACATTTTATAGACTTTGTAGTCTTTCATAATTATATCTTTGTACATGTTAGTATTATAAAATTATATTTAAAAGCATTTCGAAGACTCTGTTTTCATTGGATTAAAGCTTCGGACCATTAGAGTATCCGCTTCTTTTCCTTTGTGACTTGATCCATGAATATCTGAAAATACAAAAGAGCAGAGTTTAAATCATATTAATATTATTTATTTGTTATATTAATCATATTTTATTGCCTCTTCTTACATCATCAATGTCCACATCCGTGCATCGAATGGGCTGGCATTCCTCATGAAGGCTGCTTGTGCAGTCAAAGTAAGTCATTTTCCCGCAATGTGTATGGGTTCCCAAATAAGGATCATAGCAGCGGCCACAGCGAAGGTCCACACAGATATCCTCGTTTTGACAGGATGTCACGGGCTCTGGAACAGAGAGGGCCCAGCCTGGAAGCTCTCGTGGCTTCATCTTGGGAGTTTCGACGGGTTTGACTTTTCGGGATGTGCGGGAGTCTCCAAAGACACCGGGGTCTTCCACCTTTTGCTTTTGCCGACAAGCTACTCTAAAGGCGCTTCTCAGGTTGGAAAAATTCTTTACGAATACTTTGGACTTGCCGAACACGGCAGTTTTACTCTCAATGAGGGACCGTTGCTCTGTCGGCTGGATCTTCCATCAGGGGTCTATAGATATAATATATAACGTAAAATATAGCTTGCATATCATTCATAACTTAAAAAAGGCTTCACAGTATTACTTTTTGAAAAAATTAAATATATATAAATGAATTTTTAAATTGTGAAAAACAAGATTTTCTACTAAATGATTCGTACTTTTATATACTATTGACTTAATCTTTTGCCTTTTATTGAATAAAAAGCATTATATTCAAAGTACAGAGATAAAAAATAGATCAAGTAAACTTAAATGCTCCTTCATGCATCATCTTGATATATTGTTCATCATCAGTTTTATATATATTGTTATATCATGAACATATTTTGAAATGAAATGTAAGAAAATAGTTATTTCTTAATTTGTAGCGTTATATTGAAAGATAAGATATAAGAAAAACAGATAATATTAAAACTGTAATATAACAATCACTCCATAAACTGACAATAACTGGGGTTGAATGACTGGTATACATACTTGCTGAGTGTACATTACTCCGAAAATGCCAGAATAGTTAAAAAGCAAATAAATAGTCGCAAATCTATCATAAAAGATTATTATTTTGTTACTTTAAGTCTTCTAACATCCGAAATTTCATAACAAAGAAGTATTTTAAGAGTTAATTAAATTATGTTGCTAGGAATGCTTATTAAAAATGATTCAAAATATGCTACTTTGTCACAGGATAGATCTTCTTATATTTGTTTAATGATTTGGAATAGTCCTAAGAATTTATATGCCTTTTTAGTATGGCAATAAATTTAGATACATTATTTGTATGAAAACATAGTGCTATTATGATTGAAGCAATTGACAATTTATTTATGCTCTAAACCAGTCTCACAATAATACCTTTGAGCCTCGACCATAATTGGACTCAAGACATTATTTCTAAAAGCTGCCAAATCATTTATAAAAATGCGTAAAATTAATGTGATATCTTTCAATTTTATTAGGCAATTCAAAATATAATTCAATTGAACGTGAACATATAATATGGGGAATCGGAACTTTAAAAGATTACGATCCAATGGTCTAAAGGACCTTATTATTATTATCATTTAGTATATGGCTCGACAGAGTCATTAAGAATACGAGGATAATTTCACTTGTTACAATGTTTTATATTAAGAAATCTTAATTTAATAAGAAGACATATATTTTTGTTCTAAAAATACAGGAAATTAACAATATATTCAGAACATGACCTATAAACTCCCTAGTTAAATAATATATATATATTAAAACCAACAAAGGGATTTGATGTTTTTTAAATAGTTTGATTTAGTTATTTTTATTGACCGAAGGCATCCATCTAAGTTTGAATAGCTATGACGAATTTAAAATATTCTATACTTATACATTGTATCTTATACTAAGGACTGTGCAAATTTGATGATTTCGAAATATTGTTCATTATTTCGTACAATTATCAAGATAAAGCAAGACGAATTGAATTAAAAAAATGCGAATAAACGTTAAAATTATTTAATAATAGCTTCCTCTCTAAAAATGCTTTAATTCAAATTAAAGTGGGGAAAATCACAAACTAATACTTAATGGGACACAAAAAAATCAAGTCGATCAGTTGCCTAAGGATCGTTTTAATCTAGTATGTAACATTCAACCGATGGTTTTGAAAAAAATAAATTTATATATCAAATCTCTATTTACAACCTTTATAAAACAAAAGCAGAGCTCAAAGTTATCTACTAGGCAAATGAGCCGGATTGATTCCTGGAGCTTAATGGCTTTGACCTCCAAATTGCCCCTTTTAATGGTATACATATATGAAGGAATTTCAAGAGAAAAGGGGTTTAATAATCCTGAACAATCTAAAAGCGAGGATTTGTAGAACCTAAATAAATGTTCCTTTTCCCCAAATTACAATGCATTTATAAAAGCAATTTCAAGGATAATTGTACTTTGTGTGTCATTAATAATGTATTTTCAATGTTTGACTCAACAGAGGGCCATTTTATCAAGTTAGGTGGGTTTATTGGAAAAATATATAGAGGGAGGAAAAATGCAAATTAAAGAGTATTGTTTTTACGAAAACTATGTTTTTATGAAAATTGTTAAAAAATGTTTTACAAAAATTATAATGAAATGAAAAATGGTGTTTCTTAAGTAGAAAATTATACAATGTTTTTTTAAAATGAAGATTATGAAAAGTAAAGGGAGCTTAGTGGAAGTATGTTCGACTCTAAGTCTTGAGGGTGCAGGTTCGAATTCTGAGAAGGGACTTAAAATATTGGTCAACCTCAATACAGAGCTCCTAGGTTTGATGGACTAATAATTATAATGCTCATTCATATTCGAACGGATACAAATCCAGCAAAACCGAATCATATTTGCAAGGATGGATTTCCATCGAACTAAATGGGCAAAATAAGTATATTATAAAAATATAAAAAATGTATTACAAAATTTTAAAAAATGTACTAAAAAAGTTGTAAAAAATATATTAGAAATTATAAAAAATGTTTATTATGAAGCAAATTATTTAAACCATAGTAAATAGATACTTAAAATTAAATGAAGAGTATAAATGATGATGAATCATTGATATATCAACATTTTCATCCAGTAATTTTGCATCAATTAAATTGTTTTTATCATGGCAGGTATATAAATATGTTTTAAGACTGATTCTTCATTTTATAATATAAATATATACACTCGCAGCTTAGTTTTGTGTGTATTTAACTGTTTGTTAATATATAATAATCCTCGCAGCTTATTTTCAAGTTCTTACGGCAGTGCATGAATATGGCACACAGGCTTCGGGTAGGGTTCCCCTGCAAGTATAGTAGCTAACACCGCCACATCGACCATGGATTCGAAGTAAAGGATCATAGCATAGACCGCAAACGGCGTCGAAGCAGGGGGACTGATGTTGACACCGAGTCGCGGCTCCCCCAACGGATATCACTGCCTTTGTCTCTCCACCCAGGTTAATCCCAAGGTCCAACCCCCCAAATAGCTCTGCCAGAAGACGAGCATTCCCTGGCGAACTCCTTTCAACGGCAGAGCGAAGGAATTCCTCTTTACTTTTGTCTCCTATAAAAAGTAAAAAGTGAAAATTACAATCCGTCTTTTGAAGGATATATATACCAATATACCAAAGTCGAAGGATGGAATGCTTCTTCCCAGGGATGTCTTGACTGCTAATAAATATAATAAGCAAATAATATACATAGTTAGTAGTATCCTTATACACTTTATTTTATATAAATAGGATGATACTCTGTGCGAAGAAAAACAAGGACTGACCTCTTTATGAAAGGGGGCCGGTCAATCATTGAATTATTTTTATTTTAAGACAAAAACAATGGTAGCCGGTAGAAGAGTAGAGTATTTCACCTGACATAGGATGATCACTACCCCAACATACATATATTAGCATGGTAATAACCCAGGAACCACCTGTCAATAATTCCAGTCTAACAAAATAAGAATACAATAATAAATACATCCTTTAAAATCCCACCCGAAAGTTGAAAACACATTTAGTAATACCAGGCTTGTGAACGGAACGCAACTTTTTTTTAACGTTGAACGCAAAAAAAAAAAAGAGTTTTGAGTTCAGCGTTCAATTTTTCCAAACATTTCAATGTAGTTTTGATTAAGTATTTTTTCTGGGATATAAACAAGGGGATGGAATATTATGAGAAGAACTTATAGACTACTCTCCCAAGAACTCTCTATAGAATGGTAAAGCACTTTTTTAATTTTACCCCAAGTGACAAAAATTTACATAATAAAATGACTTTTTTATTCATTCATTCTTATTACAAAATAAACAACTTATTTAGTATTTAGGTATGCAACAATAAGTAGAAATTAAGTCTGACTACGGGATATTCATCTGGGCTGTGGTCTCGGAATCATAGATTTGCTCATTTTGATGGACTCGGATTCGTGGACTCGATAACTTAAATATTAGGACTTGGATAGGAGGGCTCGAGAGTTAAAATCTTAGGAATCGGATACGAGGACTGGGAACAGTACTAATTTCGTCAGCTTTTTTCATTTCGTCATGAAGCACAAATGACAGTCTACAAGTAAAAAATATATTTACAAGGTTAGTCCCTATACGCTTCCTAGTAACTAATTAGCATAGTTTGGTAAACATTTTATACTCGCATGTCACAATTGTATATGATGTTTGATGACTATAGATGATAATTTATTATTTTGGCTTCTCTTGGATATAGCAAGAAACTTTTTTAGGCGCCATGATGGTCGCAAATGTCTCAACCAAAGTACTCTGAGGAATGTAAAATCAATTCTTTACACATTCCCATAGGCCAAGCGACCTAGAAGCTTGTTGTTTTTGCTTTAAAAAAATATATTTGATGCCGCTGACCAGACAAAAAAATACCCTTACTGCAGTTGCAGTTAATATTTTGGTTTTGTTTTGTTCCTTGCATAAATTTAATGTTAATAATTGATATTGAGATTCAGTTATTTTCTAATGACAAAGACGATATTAACTTCAATTAATTTAGAAAATGGTTGATTCGTGCTATATAGTATTAAATGTGTTTTATATTGTAATGATGATTAAAAATATATCTCTGTAAAATAAGATGCATTCATATAATGTTGTTTATAATATTAGTTTGTATTATATAGCTTTGATCTCGTTTTGTCTTGATTTATTACACTTAAATATGATTATAATTTAAAATGTAATGTATCCATTACGGAAGAAAGTAGGGATCCAGTTACTCATACATCTACGGTTTTAAATAATATTTTGCAGATTCTTAATATCGAACTCGGACTCCGTTATTCGAAAATAAGCGAGTCTGGTCATCACGACAATTTTTTCAAATATATTGGATCTGAAATTGTTTTTATTAAGATTGAAAATAGTTAAGTTTTTTTTATGGTGACTGCGTGTTTGTCTTTTCTGTATGGAAAATACTAATATAATGATAATTTTGTTACGGGCCAGGAAAAATTATATACAAGTTGGGGTTTGATCCGGGGTTCCCAACCTTTTCCCTTTG
>CP045899.1:14858031-14914724 GCA_013387185.1 Caligus rogercresseyi
TGTCATATTCGAGTATGACCTGAAGAAACGAATTTAATGTAGTATTCCTCTGATCACCAACATTTTGTTATTTCACTCCGCCAATGCAACTCAAATCATGTGGTGGATATAAGCAAAGTGAATGTAAATATTTCGTCGTGAGTTATTAGTCTTATGCGTGCCATATTTAAAAAAACTATAATTTTGAAATAATATAACCAATTAAAAGTGAATTTTGTCCTGAAAAATCAGTCCTACGTTTACGTTAGGTTAGTAAACTATCCATTATTTTACGGACTCATCTACATTTTTTCTTTAAATAACAATATCGTTTCAATATGAAGTAGAAAAATCTGCTGTTCAACTAGTGTATTTTGATTTTTTAAATAAATAAATAGTGTTAATCAACTCACAACAACCCAAAATATCACTCAGTAAGCCTCCTTCAGAAACTCATTACTCAAAAATTCATGTACTCCTCGCATATATTATTTTAAATGAAAACACTATTGTGACCTTATCCCCCACCCCTTATATTTCAGTTCTTCCATAATAGCCAATGTAGTTGCGTATAAAATAAACTAGAGTCATGTATACACTCAGAGAGTGTAAACCTCCGCCGTCACGGGGTCCTTATGAGCCTTCCGAGCCGATTTTTCACGACTGGGGGCGGCGTAGAGGGACGGGGGAGGTTCCCTTGATAAAATCGAGAGAAGACGCTCCGGCACCCAATTTCACAGCTCAGCGACATCTATGGCAGAGTAGGCTAACTGAAATATTTATTAGTATTTAGCTCATTTTGCATTTTAATTCTGCACTCAGAGGATGCCAAACAAACAAACAAACCAACAAACCAAAGCCAGTGAAAACTAGAGGCATGTATACACTCAGAGAGTGTATACCTCCGCCGAAGACGGGAAGAGGAATAAGTTTAAGCTACGCACTGGGTTAACATAGTCCTGAGCTGATAAATGAACAATAATACGTCATGAATATTTTTTTTAAACGTTTGTTCTTTCCTCCTCCCTGAATAGAACCCCATTTCATTATTATTAGTAGTAGTATTTTGCTCATTTTGCATATTAAAAAAGTACTTAGAGATGCCAAAATTTAATCACTTGTTACCTCCGCCGAAGGAGGTATTGTTTTCACGGTGTTTGTGGTTGTTGGTTTGTCAGCAGGATAACTCAAAAAGTAATGGACGGATTCGAATGAAACGTTGTGGAGTTGTTGGAAATGCCAAAAGGAACAAGTGATCAATTTTGGCATCTCTAGTGCTTTTTTAATATGCAAAATGAGCAAAATACTAAATGAAATGGGGTCTCTATTCAGGGAGTAGGAAAGAACAACGCTAAAAAATATTCATTGACGTATTATTGTTCATATATCAGCTCAGGACTATGTTAACCAGTGACGTAGCTTAAACTTCTTCCTCTTCCCGTCTCTGAGTGCTTTTTTAATATGCAAAATGAGCTAACAGAGAGGAAACAATGATTAGAGATAGAAAATCGGGGCGTGTGAAAGGGAGAATGTTTGAAGTGGAATGTTGTGGGGATCGGCGGAGGTACACACTCTCTGAGTGTATATATGCCTCTAGTTTCTTTTGGCATTTCCACAGTTTACTGTAATTTCATCGCGAGTAAATTTGTCGTGGAGCTTTTTATAGCCGTTTTTTTTTTGTCGCGGGTAAATACATCGCTTGCTCTTTTATAGTCAGTCAATTTTGTAGTTCTTCTTTTTGTCGCGCGGTAAATTTGTCACCAAGCTTTTTTGTAGTGAAGTATTTTTGTCGTTCTTCTTTTTTCGTAGGTAATTTTGTCGCCAAGCTTTTTTGTAGTGAAGCATTTTCCGCGTGTTTTATTTTTTACTTTGTGGAACTATTCATGGGGACTCTGTCTGGGGTCCCATGGGGTTTGAATCTACCGCTGACATTTTTAGGGAGAAAAGACTCGCGGCTTAAGGGTTGTGCACACCTTAGCCTCGGGTGTTCCACCGCAAGTTGAAATCTACGCAGGGTCAAGGTGGATTTCAACGTTATAGAGCCCCCGGCTGAGACTGGAGTACCCCCCCCCCCCGAGATTAGATTATACAAAAACCCAAAAACCCGATTGCGTTCGGCGGAAATGAGGGCCCATTGGCGGTGGATTTATAACCCAAAAACACCACGATGTGTTCGGCAGAACCTGAGGGCCCATTGGCGGTGGTTTTGTAACCCAAAACGCCCCGATTAGGTTTGGTGGAACCCAAGGGCCCATTGGCGGGGGATTTAACCCCAAAACACCCTGATTGTGTTTGGCGGAACCCGAGGGCCATTTGGTGGAGGATTGTAATTCCGAAACACCCATGATTGTTTTCGGCAGAACCGAGGGCCTATTTTAATTGTGAGTACATTTTTAATGGGTGTCTAAGAAATGTCCCTGTCTAAGAAGTGTCCGTGTCTAAGAAGTGTCCGTGTCTAAGAAATGTCCCGTCTAAGAAGTGTCCGTCTAAGAAATGGCTGTCTAACAAAAGTCCAATTCCCTCTTGCAAGATGTAGGTCTGAAAACTACTTAACCCGAGTTTGTTTTACATTAAGAGGAGTCGGCGGTGGACTCCAACCCCTTAGACCCTCAGATAAAGCAGAGGGTACACGCGAAATTAGTGTCTGAAAAACTCTTGATTTGTTTTTACGACCCAGTAGGGTCTGCTGTAGATTCTGAACCCATGGGGCACCAGACTAAGCCCGGTGCATCCTTTAAATTAGGGTATATTTTTTTTAAAGGCCGGGTGGTTTCCTCTTAAGAAGGGTCGGTGGTCGATTTCAAACCCATAGGACTCGCGGCGGAACACCCGAGGCTAGGTGTGCACAACCCTTAAGCCGCGTGTCTTTTCTCCCTAACAATGTCAGCAGTATATTCAAACGCCATGGGACCCCAGACAGAGTCCCCATGAATAGGTCCACAAAGTAAAAAAATAAACCACGCGGAAAATGCTTCACTACAAAAAAGCTTGGCGACAAAATTACCTACGAAAAAAAGAAGAACTACAAAATTGATGACTATAAAAGAGCAAGCGATGTATTTACCCGCGACAAAAAAACGGCTATAAAAAGCTCCGCGACAATTTTACTCGCGATGAAATTACTGGACACCATTTCAACAACTCCACAAAGTTTCATTCGAATCCGTTCAGTACTTTTTGAGTTATCCTGCTGACAAACAAACAAACTAACAAACCAACAAACGCCAGTGAAAACAATACCTCCTTCGGCGGAGGTAATAAGTCTGAATTTAATACAACGACAAAAGAACAAGCACATAATAATTATTTTTGGGTCTATTTGGTTGGATATATTGCAGCATCCGACAAGATATAAAAAGCATTAAAGCATTAAAATTACTCACTCGAACCTAGATCTTATCAATGAGGTTGGCCAAAACTGACTGCCCCTCTCGAGAGTATTCGAACCTGCGCCCTCAACATTTAGAGTTGAACACGCCTTAACGCACTGAGCTATAGTCCTACCTTTCTTACCTTTTAAAATTTAATCCCAACTATAAAAGTGATGCTATTCTGTGTCAAAATTAGCAAAACTGAGGAAGTTTCTGTCATTAAATTATGAAAAAGTTCATGCTTTAAAATATTTTCATGATTGTTGAAATTCATGGAGGTGTGAATATATCTAAAAAAATAGTTTCCTCAAAGAAAATTTTGCTATGTTACTTTAAAAATTGATATGAGAGAAATGAGTAATTCATTTTGAGTCTGATAAAAAAACCCAAAACTAAATATTTTTATTTGTAATTTTTTGTCAATATATTCATAAACATAATTTTGTTGATAATAGAGGATTACAAAGAATAGATATTATTTCTTATTCAAGTTATATTGAAAAAAGCTTAATCCAAAAAGTTAAAACCTAATTATCTTAAGCTTATACTTATATTTAGAAAGTTAATTATAACTTTTTGAGGCATTATAGAATATAATTAAATAATTCAAGTTATTGTAATGAGTCCAATGGTCATTTTTAAAGATTTATTATGTAATATTTGTTGGTAACTTTTTTTAGTTTTACTATTTTTTTGTCCTCAAATCAAAGCAAATATATTATGAAAAGCTTCCGAAAAATGCAAAATCTGGTAAATATAATTAAACATTGTTATTACCTCCGCCGAAGGAGGTATTGTTTTCACTGGCGTTTGTTGGTTTGTTAGTTTGTCAGCAGGATAACTCAAAAAGTACTGAACGGATTCGAATGAAACTTTGTGGAGTTGTTGAAAATGCCAATAAGAACAAGTGATTAAATTTTGGCATCTCTAAGTGCTTTTTTAATATGCAAAATGAGCAAAATAATAATGAAATGGGGTCTCTATTCAGGGAGTAGGAAAGAACAAACGCTAAAAAATATTCATTGACGTATTATTGTTCATATATCAGCTCAGGACTATGTTAACCCAGTGACGTAGCTTAAACTTCTTCCGTCTTCCCATCTCTGAGTGCTTTTTTAATATGCAAAATGAGCTAACAGAGAGGAAAACAATGAATCATTGTCAATGATTAGGGATAGAAAATCGGGCGTGTGAAAGGGAGAATGTTTGAAGTGGAATGTTGTGGGGATCGGCGGAGGTACACACTCTCTGAGTGTATATAGCCTCTAGTTTAAAAATACTTTATTTAAGATGTATAAAAGATTAATAGTTATGAACAATTTCTTTCTATGTATTAAAATAATAAATAAAAGTGTTAAAACTTTATTTCTTCTTCAGTGTTTTATTCAACTTATTTTTATGTTCGTCAGCCTCATGAGGCAAAAGGTAAAAAAGACGTGAGCGGTACTCCTTTTAATTTTACACGTTGTCCGTAAGTCTTTAGCTGTCCAGGCTATTACTCTGTATGGTAATGAAAATTCTTGGTAAGGCAACTTATCCATTCGACTAATAGACTCTTTCCATGTTTTCATAAACGTTTATATATATTCCGTATTAATTATGTGCTTCAATTATTAGTAATTAGAAGGAGAGAAAATACATTTACTCAAAAATAAGTTAATCCATTTCACACAACCCATGCACTATGCTAAATATTTTATGGAACTAATTATCCCATGCTCCTTGACGATTTTTTGCTCTTTTTATTCAAGTTTGAATACACAATCATGTCATAATAGTATCCTTTATACTCCGTCAGCAATGTATGTCCTAACTCGCGGGATCATCCTGGCTACCATAAAGATACTCCTTAACCAAAGCTTTTATTATGTATAAACTACTGCGAAGACGATGTCAATTGTATGCAATCCAAGCAACAATAACGGAACATGCAAGTTGATCCGTTCATACACCAGAGGGGATTCAGATGAGTTTTATTATAGAAAATGCAAGTTACTCTATTAAAAAATGTTTTTATATTGATTGATTAAAGCTATTGTAATTTTTTTTTAAAGGGAGCTCGATAGCCGTGCGTGTTAAGGCGTGTTCAACTCTCAATGTTGGGGGCGCAGGTTCAAATCCCGAGAGGGGATATAATGCTTATTTTATCCCCTCTCGGATGCAATTCTATCGAGCATATAGGCAAAAAAAAAATTAAAAGAATCTCCCAAAAAAATATTTTAATCCTATTAGAGCTCTCCTTTATAATGGTACCTCAACTATCTCCATGGGGGGAATAGAGAGTGATCCATAATTCTAAAAAAAAGCTGTCGTCAAGGTTGCCCTTTGGCTCCACTTTTATTTATTATTGGACTTATTGAGCTGAGCGACTCAGTAATTAAAAAGTACAAAGGGTTTGGAGTTGATTTCGGGTTTTCAAAGAACATTATCGATTTATATGCAGACGATGTTACGCTAATGATAGAGGCCAACTCGGAAATACAATTAATTAAGCGTATTGAAATATTAATAAACCACTTCAAAAAATTTGAAAAGAGATCGGGATTAAGAATTAACAAAAAGAAAACATCAATTCTTTCAATGGGCAAATGGAACCCTGAGAATGATCTACAGATTGCAGGTTGTTCCGTCAAACAAACCTGGACATTTTAGGTATTTCATGGGAATCCACAGGAGCCTCTCAATCAAATTGGCTAAAGATAAAAAATCAAATCAGTCTCTCAATTCCACGCTGGAGAAACTTTAACCTACAGAAGAGGATTGACCTCTACAACTACTTGGTCGTGCCAGCTGTTTATATAAAGCTTCGTCTATTCCGTGGCTTGCTGAGCGCGCAATAGTAGAAGAAGACATTTGGCTTGGTCACTTGTTTCATAAGAGTTATCTAAGTGCCCTTAAGAGACCACGATCTCACATAGGTGGAGGACTAAGTTTACTCTCAAAAATAATACCTAAAATTTATCAGAAAGTTGTTATCGACTTATCTATTCATCCACAGACTGAATGGCGGTCTGTTTTTACATCAAGCCCGGCATTTCTGTGGCTAATGCTTGGAACGGATTTTATTAATGAAAACTGGAGGACGTATCTCCTTTTTTAGCGTCCCTCCAAAGATTAATTTGGAAAGGCAAACCTTTGTTTTCTTCGACGTCTACAATTGATATAATTCGTCAAAATTGTCAAAAAAAGTTTTACTTCCAAAATCTTTTAGAACCAAAAGAGTTGGAATGGATGGCTCTATCTCAACAAATTTTATCGTTTCATGATTTGAAGCCAGAATCAATGTTTTACTGTGGAAAATTTTCCTTTCCTTTAAAGAAGGCTGCATTGAGACATCAAGTTCCGATCCCATGGCATTTAAGGATGTCTTATGCGTCAAATTCCAAAGAAGATGCCGAAAAAATCTGTGATCAGTTTCTACAAGAATTAAATCTCCCAACAACTTGGAAACCTAGAATAATTCGCTCTGTGTCAAAGATACACGATGGAAAAAGATTCACTGCACAGTTTCAAGTATCCTCTGGCACTATTTTCTTTAATGCTCCTTGCAAAGACTGTGGACTTTTGTTCAATAAATTTCTCATGCTTTTGCAAACTGTCCTGCTCTGAGCATCTTGAAGGAGTTTATATCTTTAAATATCAAAGGGGTCACCAAAAATATTATTCCTGGTATCCTTCTCTTTGGGTTGAATTCCAATCCCAGAAGTTCTTCAAAAACTCGTGCTATGGAAATTTCACTTTTGAGCTGTAGGAGCTATATCGCAAATAGGCTAGCAAGTGATAACTTTGTTTGCAAGGATGATTTGCGAGCCATCATGATATCAACCACTACACGTTACTCCGCTCTTACAATTAAAATTCCAAGCTCAAGTAATGACGCTTGGAATTATACTGGTAATTTAGTTCGTTTTTATCCCTCTTGTGCCGTCGAACACATGAAATTTTTAAAACATATAATAAAATGTCATCAAAAATTTAAAAAGATTTTATCCTAGTTCTCTTTTATTTTAAGGAGGGGTGTTGGATTATCCTGAATTATCTTTGGTCTGGGTGGTAAAATTAACTCCCAAATTATATTATTGTTGTATGTTTTATATTTATCATGTTATATTGTCGATATATAATGTTTTGACTATTTTTGTGTTTAATGTACTTTAATTTGATGTGTTTGTGGTATATTTCAAGAATATGTGTTTGTTTTTAAGTTTTGTTTTATGTTATGCAGTATTGTTTTTTTTCGCCTTTTAACTTTTGTTTAGAGATCTAATTTTAAACTAGAATGTTTATTTATATATATTTATATATGTAATTTCTCTAAATCAATAAAGTTTCTTATAAAAAAAAAAAATTGGGTTCACCCATGAGTCTTGCATGCTAGGCAAAGCGGTGGAAGCGGTCTCACTCTCAATGTAGTGACGCAGGTTCGACTCCCGAGATACCTATTGATCGACATTAAAAACAGGCTTGTGAGCGTTCAGCTTTTTGCGTTCAGCGTTCCGTTCAGCGTTCCAAAAAAAATTAGCGTTCCGTTCAATGTTTTTGCGTTCAGCGTTCCGTTAGCGTTCAGCGTTCAAATATTTTAAAAATAATTTCCCAAAAAAGTACTGCGTAGTGATGACTTTTTTTTTAAAAAGAATTTCCCAAAAAGTGCTGCGTAGTGCTGACATTTTTTTTTTTTAGAAAAGAATTTCCGAAAAAGTACTGCGTAGTGACGTTTTTTTTATTTATAGAAAATAATTTCCAAAAAAGTACTGCGAAGTGATGACGTTTTTCCAAAAAAAGTCCCAGAAATGTTTGGAAAAATTGAACGCTGAACGCAAATCTTTTTTTTTGCGTTCAACGTTCGCGTTCAAAAAAAGTTGCGTTCGTTCAGCGTTCCGTTCAGACGTCCGTTCATTGAACGTGCGTTCAGCTAAACGCCGTTCAATTTTGCGTTCCGTTCACAAGCCTGTTAAAAATAGATCCAATTGCTCCATGGATAAATTTTGATGCTAATATGCTTAGTCATATCCATAGGGATGGAATCTCACATCAAAACAAATATGCAAAATATCTTGCTATCAACAAAATATCTAAAAAAATCATCTCAATGGTTGAAAGACCAAGGAGATAGTAGCTAATACTATGAAATTCAAGGAGTTCGTAAAAACTAAATTGCTTATTCGTATAATTTTACTTTATTTCCTTTCATGAATGATTACTGTATTATAATATAAAACAATTTTACTTTTTAATATTTTCAATTTATTCTATGTCTCAATAAACACATTATTTGTGGTTAAATGTATTTTATTTCGTTATTGTAAAATCAAGACCAAAGTGAAAAAAAGGAAAAAAGAAAGATAAATTAAATTAAGCCCAAACAGTTATGTAATAGGTTCTGACATTAATGAACATTATACAGCAAAATCAATTATCCAGATATTTAATTACAATCTTACTAAAGTAATAAAGTCCCAGTATATATATATAATAGATATAAGGAACGACTGGGACACTTTTTCCCGGGACTTAAACTTTTCAAGCTCGGCGGGACTTCAGTATATTTCGTTCCTTCGTCATTCTGAAAGTGACGACGTTTTTAGAAAAGAAATTTCCTAAAATTTAAAAAACATTTTCCAAAAAAATGATGACAATATTTGTAGAGATTGTCAAATTGAATCTTGTTCACCACCCAAATAAAGGGCTTCACTAAAACATGACGTTTTTTGTTGGTTCTTGTTAGTATTTTTCACTTCTTTTTCTAGCAAAGAAAAAAGTTACATCTAGTGTTTTTCATTATCGGCCTGTTTTGAAGGGCCCACATATTAAAATCATGTGCACTCAAAATATTTCACAACATAAAAAACATATACCAGAATAAAACAGAATTGCTAAAATCGTTCATTATTCGTTAATGCCAAGAAAAAATCAACAAAAACATAGTCACTTTATTTTCTTGAAAGGTAAAAACAATGCGTATCTGCATTTTAATGTCAATACAAAGCCACTCTTAATATGGTATTAATACAAAAATCAAACTTCAAGAGAAAATGTATATAGTACAAAAAATAGACATTTCAAAGAAAGGTGACCGACACAAATATTCTACATGCCCACTTAAAAAATACTACTTTTAATTTACTGTTAGGTACTTAATTACCTCCGCCGAAGTAGGTATTGTTTTCACTGGCGTTTGTTTGTTTGTTAGTTTGTTGTTTGTCAGCAGGATAACTCAAAAAAGTACTGAAACGGATTTGGATGAAATTTTGTGGAGTTGTTGGAAATGCCAAAAGCCAGAAGTGATTAAATTTTGGCATCTCTGAGTGCAGAATTAAGATGCAAAATGAGCTAAATACTAATAAATATTTCAAGTTAGCCTACTCTGCCAATAGATGTCGCTGAGCTGTGAAATTGGGTGCCGGGAGCGTCTTCCTCTCGAAATTTTTTCTAGGGGAACCCTCCCTCGTCCCTCTACGCCGCCCCAGTCGTGAAAAAATCCGCCTCGGAAGGCTCATAAGGACCCCGTGACGGCGGAGGTTTACACTCTCTGAGTATTATACATGACTAGTTAAATTGTGTTACTGAAGTGCATAGGAGCTCCCGATTTCCCTCACTAGACTCTAAAATGTCTCTTAGAGAGTCACTTCTTCCTCCTCTGTCTCTTCATCAGGAGTAGCAACTAGTGAATCCTCTTCAATCAAGATCTGAAAAGTTGGGAAAACAATTGTGATGATGCTTAGTGAAGAAAATAGACACAAGTTACCTATAATTGTCTTCTGTGGAGAGAAAGCGCTTTACAAAGTTGGCCACATTATCGGTACCATTCTCATGGTCTTCCACTGAATTCCTTAATCGAATTTCTCCTAGGCATTTTGCTACAGCATTATACGTATGGCTGCCCATAAATCTTTTGCATGCCAATGCGACATTTCGCCGTACAAATTTTGGTGAAAGTGTATGAGCTGTGACGCCAATAAAAGCCCTCCGACCATTCGTCGAAATGTCAGCAGTTGTCGAGACATAATCAGCTTCCTCCATCTCAGCACATTTCTTCCATTTCATTGATCTTTGATGACATTTTTACTTCAGCTTATGGCGATACATCACTTCCTCTTAGGTTTTGTAAGGTTGACAAAGCTGGGATCTTCAATTCTAAAGGCCTGTCCAGTTTTAACAATAAATTGCAAAACGGCAGTATCAACACTGGTCTGGTTGACCCAAGAGCCTTAGTTTGGTGTATTCTCCAGGAAAGTAGAGATAGAGGTTTGATTTTCATCGATGTTGACACCAACTTTCCCCTTATTTCCAATGTCAAGAGTTTTTCAAGGATTCCTTATCGAAGGGAGGATATTTCCTCACGTGTCTTGAAAGATTGCCCTGGAGGAAGTGTGGAGCTTTTTCATTGTCACTTATCTTTGCAGAGAAGGCATTGATATAAGACATTAATGTACGAGTCATCGATAGTCTTTGTAGCAATAGCTGACTTGAATTCGAAGAAATCGCGTAGATAAGGCCACAGATTTGCAAGGGTAGAGTCTCTTGGACCGTCTAGGTTAGTGGTAGACTCTTCGGGATCAAATACATTTGAGTTTGATCCTAAGTTTTTATAGCCGTTTTTTTGTCGTAGGTATTGCCTCGCTTGCTCTTTTATAGTCAGTCAATTTTGTCGTTCTTCTTTTTGTCGTGGGTATTTTGTCACTAAGCTTTTTGAAGTGTAGTATTTTCCTCGTTCGTCTTTTTGTCGTGAGTATTTTTGTCACGTAGCTTTTATTTTCTTACTTGTAGACCTAATCTCGCGGGCTCAGTTGGGGGTCTCATAGGGTTTTAATCTACCGCTGACACTTTTTAGGTGGTTCCGCAGGAGTGCTATGGTAGTGAAATTGACCGCCGAGTCTTATTAAGTCGATTTTCACAAGCTACTTGAGGCGAATTTTTCACCAGCTAAACATATTCACATTTCAGCCGCCTGGCTGGGGTTTCGCCTTAATCGAAGAAAAACTGTAAAATATGGCGTATTTTCTCTTTGCTGATGCCTATCTTTGATGCGTGCTCAAACAATACTGAATCAAGCAATCATAAAACTGAAAGTTGTTTTTAGTACAAAACCTTATCTTTCCAACACCATCTACTGTAACCCGATCGCACTTATACAACGCGAGGTCCAGATTACTAAACCATCTAGTAGAAAAATTATGGATTTCTTTTTACTACACCTTATATATATAAATATATATGCATATTATTTTTTAAATAAGATAAAATTATATTTGTTATGCTCCACTAAACAAAGTATTTTATTGCAACTGCACACAAATTATTTTTCACAAATTATTGTAAAAAAATATTAGTTCAAATTTTATATTTGTTTTATTTCATATTATGTTTTATGTTTTGTGAATGTGTTGCTTTAATTTAACAAAAACAGGATTTACATGTATTAAATTAAAATACAAACAAATAATAAAGGATTCTGTATATACTTATCTATAGTGGAGAAAAAGTTGACCGACTGCGTTGCGATCTATGTCCTGATTCCAAAATGCAAGCCCTAATGCCAATTCGGACGGCGAATTTGGATTTCACAATGTAGGCACTGCTGCTGTGAAGAGTGCACTAAAATCCCTCGCCCCTAAGCACTCTGCCGGCATTAACAAAATTCCTATTGTCGTATATCAATCAGCCTGGACAGCATTAGCCCTTCCAATCGTTCACCTCATTAACACAATAATTACTTCTCAGATTGGCAAGACGAGTGGAGAACGGCAATCATAATCCCAGTACTGAAAAAGGGCAAACCACGTAGAGAACCCTCTAGCTATAGACCTGTCTCACTCCTTTGTGCCATCTCAAAATTGACCGAGTGGGTACTTTACGATCAAATCGTGACCTACGTCGAAGCTTCTTATAAACTCCCACAGGAACAATACGGCTTCCGAACTGGACGCAGTGTCGACACTGCCATTGCAACTCTATTACTGTCACAACGCTAATAAGGCTTGTGATCGTAAATTAAGGTATGCATTGCTGCCTTCGATTTTTCTGCGGCCTTTGACTTTTTGGAAGCAGATATACTTCTGGCTAAGCTCCAATGGATGGTTCAGCTACTTAACGGGAGGGCGACAGCTGATGAATTGGAACGGCCAACGGTCCAATTTCCTGAACATAAAATACGGCGTCAGACAGGGTTCTGTGCTGACCCCCTACTTTCATTCCTCTCACGGCTGACCTACCTGATTACCTGAGAGTAGCTGTCAATCCAGAAGTTCAGCTTGAAGTACTGCTATATGCCAACGATACTTCTATCGTCATCTCGGCTCCATCTTGGGAACAGGTCGACTTCACTGTGGGCTCGGCATCGAAGGCCTTGGAGGCGTATCAAATATCAATGGACTCCACTTAAATGTTTGGAAAACACAAACGTTACGTCTAGGTGCTCAGACACTCCTTCGACCTACACTCAACCTTTTGGGGGTAACTGTAGCAGGAACTGACGTTTGGGCCCACCACTAAAAAATTATTCAGATGTCAGGAAAAGAATTGGAGTCATCTGCCGGCTCTGCACACGGTATCGTGAGGGCCATACTGACCGAGATAGCTAGAGGTATAGTTATTGGGAAACTTCAGACGTCTGCTTGGGTGACTAGAAGTGCAAAATTCTCGTCTGCTGCTGAAACCCCTGACATCCCTACATTGACAAAGACTAGCTCAGATGCGCAACTTGCCATCAACGATCTCGCACGTATCTTGCTGGGAGTTAGAAGAGCAGATCGGTTGCGTGTGGTTGACTTTCTCGACAGGTCACATCTTCTTCTGTAAATGATATCTTAGTGAAGCAGGCTGCCATATCCGCTTGGAAGGCTATGAACGTGGACAGGTATCCCTTGGAGAGGATTCTCGAGGGCTTCGATGAGCGCACCGTAGTGCTACAATATGCCTCAAGAAACCCGTTTCTACCAACTGTGTCGCTGCTGTTAACCTTTCAAAGGCCTGGTGATTGTCACAGCCAATAAGAGAGGTTTGCACTATATCAAGTGCTCGAGGGTAGCAAAGTCAATGGCAGGGTTGTCTAGATCCTTATAGCTCCTTAAGTTTAATGTAATTATAAAAATTAAATAATATTTAAAAAAAAATAATATTTTGATATTATTATTGTATAATTATTGTTTTGTATATAAAGATATGTTTTTTATTAGTAGCCATGAAGGCTAGCGCTATATTAGCTCCGTAGTAAATCATACAACAACAACTTTGTAGACAAAGTGCATAAATTGCGCATTTTCTAAATTTCCTTGGTTCTCTGGTTATACGATAAAATACGTTATTTTTTTAAAACTCTCTTTGACATAGGCATTTATTGGGTATTTTCTAAATTTCATTTGTTCCTTTGTTATAAGATAATGCGTAATTTGTTCAAACTCTCTTTATCCAAGTATTTTACTGCGACTGCTCCTTTTTATATGTACAACACAAATTATACTTCACAAAAAAATAAAAATAACAATTTAAGCTATAATTTTCATATTTGTTTCCATATAATTCTTATATAAAATATATGTGAATGTTTCATTAAAACACTATTATTCTAAATATTATTTCCATATTGCCTGATCAATTGGGCATTTTACAAAATGACCAATTTTCATATTGTCCGTTACATATAAATATATATATATATATATAAGATATAATATATATAAATATGTATATTTATATAAAATATATATATATATTCTAAAATTATGTTCCCCTTATTTATCGTGTGTCTTTAAGTTTCGATAATTAGTTGAATATTAAGCATAGTTTAATTTAAAAATTCTATTTTTAGTCTTTGCCTATTTGCACCTGGATATAGATACAAAATATGGAAATGAATCTGATCAAAGGAGTATGGATTACATTCGTACATGTATGGACACGTGCGTGAAAGTCAAATGTCGTTTCTGGTCCTACGGAGTAACTAGAAAGATTTGCTACTGGAACAAAATAAAGAATCTGCTATAAATATCCAAACGTCTGAGCAAGAATTCATTGGATGGCATCCTGAGATTGATATAAAAAATGATGGCTTTCTCGTGAGATCAGACGATTTGTACTAAAAAAGAAGTGAATAAAATATTATTTAAATTAAGTATAGTTTTGGTCTCTTAATTTCTCCAAACCATTGAGTAGGTGCCATGCACGCCTGGAGCACGGAAATATGAAACTTGGTAACTTATTCCCTTCTTTATCAGAGTATTGTTATGAAAATCAATCAGCTGTCCATGGAGGCCGATAAGAAACTTATCAAAACTACTTTATAAATATAAGTTTTTGTGATTTACATTTTTTTAATTCCTACTTATTTCAGGATATGACTTGTTTTGGGCCTCGTTCTCGACAGCTGATACACTCATATATTTATTATGAATAAGGTCTTAATATTTGTTATTTCTATGGTCCCATATATCGGCGCCGATAGTACATCAGTATTGACAAATTTCGTCACGGATAGTTGCATTGTTCCGAATATTTACTTAAATATATTTTCGATTACATTTCAGGGCTTTGACATATATGTTATTATATACATGTAGCGCACAGCAAGAGGTTGCAGGCGGTCACTCTTATGAGGCGAGTCTTAACGTGTCTGCCTCCCCTTTTCCCCAAAGACGAAGGAAAGAGGGAGTGACAAGGGCATGTTATTACGCTTTAATATTTTAAGAAAATAAAGTCATTGATCCAGAAGCCTTGGTCCAGTCATTTGGTGGAGATAAGGTTCTCCCAAATTGGTGACCTCAAGTGTACCTGATTCCTGATAGCAGAAAACGACGGTGCTGCCGCAGCCAAGGGTGTCAGATCATGATACTATAAATTAGTCGTTAAAACCTCTAAAAATTACAATAAACAACAATGGAAATTAAATATCACATTGTTGGAGTATGAACCCACCAATGACCAAATCAAAAGAATTTTTGATAATATCTACTTCCTTCATCATAAAGAAAAAATTTAACTCCTCAAAAAGAGAATGATTAAATTAGGAGTTAGGAAAATAAGAAAAAATGGTTGCAATTCCAGAAGGTTAGAGTAAAGGCTGGCCAGCGCGGAGACAATTTATCAAACAATATAGAACTTAGTTAAATTCATGACACTTTTATAGAAAGTATTTTAATTAGATCAGGTTTCAAAATCGACAAAATATAAGGAGGGAAAAATAATGTCATGGAACTTTTAAATAAAAATGGAAGTTTAAAAACCTCTCCAGCAAAATATAGAACAGAGTAACTAGTTTTTAGCAATATATGTTTTATTGTAGAGTATCACAAAAAAACATTTTATAAAAAATAAATGTATAAAACGTTTGTTTAATACTTTAATAAGATTTCAAGTAAATATAAAATTTTGGGCGTTTCACAATGAATAATACTTATTTTTAAAATATAATGGGATTCTTGCTAGTATATTAAAAAAACGCATATTTGGGCGCCTACGGCGTCCATATGTTCGCCCTTTGGGTATGGGTAGGTTTTGGAGCTAGTTTGTGAGTGAAACAGACCTTAAAGAATATAAGAGAGGAGAGAGAAAATAATTTTCTGTTTTGTACAAACATTCCTCATAAAAAGTTTGACTTTGTACAAAGAATATGTTTTAAGTCACATGAGATGCTTTTTTCTTTTCTATTTCTCTAACTCCTCCTTCTCCTTTTCTTTTTTTCTCTCTTTACCTTAAAAAGTAGGTAGTTCAAATCAGATAAGGTCTGAAATATATTGGGAATTGATTTTATAAAAAAATTTCATTGTTTATTTGGGGACGTTCTACTTCCGGACACCACTTCCATATTTTAAGGACTCACGGTATAGTTTGATCATTTTTGATTTCTGAAAGACTTTTTCATCTAGATTTAAGAGTCCAAGAGACTTGTAGAAGGAAGGCTCATGAATGGAGTCATCTGAGACCCGGAGGAGGGTAGATATGTGAAGACAAATGGGTAAGAGTAGGTCATGAGGAATCTCCTCTTTTCACGATCCAGGTGCCCAAAGATTCCCTCCCATGCATGAAGTTCCAATTTTCAACTCCGAGACTCTTCAGGACAGGACTAACTTAATTATCTCTCTGTGTGTGTCTATATCTCTGCGTCGCTCTCTCTGTGACTCTTTATCTTCTTCTATCTCTCTAAATCTCCCTTTTTCTCTTTTTCCGCTCCCTTTCGGGTCCAAAAACTAATAAAAAAATACTATGAGTACCTAAAACATGGAAGAGGTGTAAGAAAGTAGAACGTTCCCGGCTTTTTCATCAATGGATTATAAAATGTTTTAGATCTCATGGGTTTAAAGAAAATTTTATTCGTATGATTGCATTGAGCTTATGTAGCATACAAACCTTTAATGACAAACCCGGAATTATTTTTTTTTGTGGAAAGAAGCCGCAGGCAGGGAAATCCACTTTTCCTCTTTTATTTATTATTTCCATAGATCCGCTTCTTGTTGAAATCTATTTGAGCCAACAAATTAAGGGTGTTAAATTTGGAGAAGCCGAACCTAAAATTGAGACCTTTTCAAATGATGTGATTTACACTGGTAGCAAAAAGGCAACAATTTGTCTTTTTATAAAACAATACCAATTTTTAAAAGTCTGAAGAAAATTCAAGTTTTTATATAAATTTCAATAAATCCAATATCAGGTCTAACTTTAATATTAACTTTAATTTCAAAGGTATTCAAGTGCTTAAATCTATGAAAATTTTAAGATCTTTTATTTTATGGCAAGAATAGGAAGGAAATATAAATTAGCAGTGGTGGGCACCGCTCACTTTTTTGCTGTTCCGCTCACCGCTCATCCGCTCACTTTTTTGCTGTTCCGCTCACCGCTCATCCGCTCACTTTGGGCAACTGATCCGCTCCCGCTCATTCGCTCATTTTTTGAGTACTGCTGTTCCGCTCACTTCATTCCGCTCTTCCGCTCAGGTTGGCGGAATAGGAAAATTAACATTAACTTTTATGTTACTTCTCACACTGCTCACGCATTATTCAGATGAATTAAGAATAAGATTAATTTTATAAAATTTAAAAATTGTACTTAAATAAATGAATGGCTCATTAATTAATCAATTTACTAACCTGTAGCTTCTCTCTCCGCTCAGAGGTCGGGTTCGGGTCACAAACTTATCCATGACTCATGATTCGTAAAAAAACGAAAAAGTAAAGTATACTGACTCAGAGTGACCGTCAGACAATGAACACACACGAACACAAACGTATACACAGAGAGAATAAGAGAGTGCCAGAGAGAGACAAAACTTGTACGCCGAGTAAGTACTAAGCTGGTACTAAGTAGGGTCCCATATAGCCATTTAATGACATCATCAACATACGTGTTATGACGTCATTTTTTCAGATAGATTTCTAATCATACTACATGTAATAATAATTTAATAACTATAACAAAGATAATTTTATCTCTTTTATATTTAGAGAAGAAAGAGAAAAGTTAAATCATAATAATGTAACTTTTCTCTCTCTTCTCTGAATATAAAATGAAATTCTATATGGGACCATGAACGCAACCTCTTTGTTATGACGGGGGTACACATTTTATATATTAAGAAAGGACTGATTGTCACTATTCTCTCTACGTATACACAATAACTGCACGACGTGAACTGAGTGGCTACGCGTGGCAACACTGCTGCCACGTGTCTAGACAAGAATAAACAATTTCTGGCGCACCTTTTTAGTCCATGCCACGTTAGCGGCATTACATTTAAAGCAAAAAGCGAGAAAAAGTAGTCTTTTTTCTATGAGTAATCCTTTTTAATAACGGAACCTTTTTTTATGTGAGCGGATGAGCGGAAGTTAATTTTAGAGGGTCCGCTCACCACATTCCGCTCACTTCTCACAAAGATGATCCGCTCTTTGCATTCCGCTCACCAATTGCTCCTCCGCTCAGAGCGGAAGAGCGGAATAATGAGCGGAATTGCCCACCACTGTAATTAGGCTCCACCTCGGATTGAAAGAGGCATTGAAAGATTTTACGACTTTCAAAAAAATAATATTGCCAAACAATCCATGTATGGAACACGCTCATTTTATCAAGTTTAACGCATATTTTATTTTTAAACGGCAGTGTCTGAAGCTCTATGTTCAAAAGTAGAATATATATATATATATATATATACAGGAACGGAGTGGGAAGAAATTATTCACCGGGACAATTATGGCCTCGCCGGCCTTATACAGGCACCAACATGTCATTAGGAGACTGTCAACTGCCGTTTATGTTTCTTGAGAACCAGCGGCCCACCGGGAATAGTCCCGGTACTCCCGGCCACTCCGCCCCTGTATATATATTAGACCTCCCAAGACAAAACCACATTTTTAGTTATTTTACATAGTCCCAGCGATTCTGGTTCGCTTTTTGATGTTGAAAACGAATATCTTATTTAAAAATCTCTAGCATTATTAGAAATCGGACGTCACTGAGCTTGAATGTGGCGCTCACTTCCGGTTTCTGGATCTAAAGAGACTTATCGGCAAAAATGGACATGTACAGTATTCTGTGCCATAAAAATGCGTTATTATCATGACGGTACATGCTTTGGCACACATTAAATGGTTTTCCGTCCAATCAGATACCGATATTTGCCCCAATTCTACTCTATTATGTAAATTAGGCCATGGAATTATGAAATTTACGCGCATTCTTAGCAGTTTTTCTTTGATACAATAACCAGTTAATCTTTTTCATCAAACCCTGTTTTTATTTATAAACACGTGACCTAAACACCGTATCAGATTCATTTTCACTCTTTGATCTATCAGTCAAGTGTCTTTAACATAAAATGGAAACTCGGAAACCAAAGAAGCGCCTAAGCGAGGCACTGGGTATTGGTGATACTCTAGGAATTTTCAAACCAGGTCCATTCCCTTTAACCGAAGAGGTGCTACGGCACTTTTATTTTCATCTTTGGTCTTTGGGTAGACCGGACCCGCAACTAACTGCCCGTAGCACCACCGATTCCCTACTTCGTCTTTGGGCAGCGTCTTACTTTCACTCATGGTGAGGAAAAATTTAATTAAGAAGCTCCATCGCCTCCATGATCTATTTCGTGGGGTGGTGGATTCACTGCAACAGAAGCAGAAAAACGCCGAGGAGAAGAAGGAACTCTTTCTCAAGGAATTGCAAACTCGTTTCGATGTCAGTGCCGAAAGTGCTTTGGACATCATCGAAGCCGACAAAACTCTTTCCGCAGAAGAGAAAGAAGAAGACTAATTTTTCCTTCTTGCCATTCGAGACAACCGTCCCCATTTTCTTGGTTCTCTTTATGTCAAGAGAATAAAACGATTCAAGCGTGCAGCGGAAAGGGAACGGATCACCGCAACTAAAGATGACAAAGAGAGAAACGCAAAGAGGTGATTATATTGGTGAAAACGAACATAAATATATAACCATATATCTAAATGTCCGATTATCAGGTTCCATTTGTCATTTAATATTCTTATATTTCTACTTTATTTCACCACGCCATTGTCTCCTCGGAAATAATTGAACAGTTCCTAGAACCGCAACCAACATCGCCTTCAACACGGTATCCCTTACAACACAAACATCTGCTTGTACTTGTCCATGCACATGTCAAGCACGGTCTACTACTCTTCCATCGTCATCCGCTGCGCCAGCCTCATCGTCCGCTGCGCAAGCCTCATCCGCTGCGCCAGCCTCTCATCCGCTGCGCCAGCCTCCTCATCCGCTGCGCCAGCCTCTATCATGGAAATGGACTCTAGCAGCGATGATCCAGAGAGTATTTTGCCTCACTTCTCTCGCTTCTCTTTTTTCTTTCTCTTTCTATCCAGGTAACAGTACAATAGTTACCAAGTGGTAATTGTATATTCTCATATCAAAAGATCAATTTTTGGGGGAGAGTACGTGCAAAAATGTATTTGCTTATATCTCTTAAAGTATAGCGATTTTTAGAACACCAAACATATCAAATGAAAGCTTGATTAACCAGCTTTAATATTTTGGTATACTAAATCATGTCAATTTAATAAGTAGAGAGTTATATGTACATAAAAAAGCCTATCTCGCGTACAAAATGACGCATATAATGGATTATAAATGCGTCAGAGACAAAGTAAAATTTTGAGAGGATACCTTGACGCAAATCTAAGAAACACATTATTATTTATTTTTTTTCATAATCGATTTCTTATAGGTCAATACAGGCTCTGAATCATATGATGTAAACTCAGATTGTACTGAATTCTGAATTGATAGAATGCAACCAAGGTCATTTTTGGATTTATCATCCAAAGGTTTACTAAGCTTAAAAGTACTATTTTACTCTGAAGCGAACAAGTCATCTTCTACAGGCGAGTGAAGTTAATTGATACAAAAAAGCTATGAAATATGCTAACAATACACACTCCATTTTTTTCTTTGTTTTTACTGAAAACTTTGATTTATTAAAAAACATCAAACATACGTCTGGTAGTAAATTAGATTTCCTTTAAATTAATGATTATTATTGAAGTCTGTAACGTCCACCATTTTGAAGAAATTTGCGCAAAACTATATTTTTACTAAATTTTTAAAACTTTGACCTCGTTGCGCGACCTCGTAATGTTGACCGATTTTGTTCAAACTTTGTATGTCGTCTTCTTTTAACACCAAGAAACAGAAAATTCACAATGTTGCTAACATTTCAAACATTTGAAAAATAAGAACAACCCATATATATATATATATATATATATATATATATATATATATATATATATATATATATATATATATATATATTAGAGATCTCCCGATCGATTGGGCTGATCAATTCATTTAAAAAAAATCAGAATCACCAAAAAGACTTTGTCCGATATCTTTTTAATTATAAATATAATAATGTTTTTTTTTTCGTTTTAATATATTTTAATAAAAATTGTCGTTCATTAAAGTTGTCGTTCGTCATTCTGAAAGTGACGACGTTTCTTAAGATGGAACTTTTCCCTTCTAAAAGGATTAAAAAAAGCACTGGTCTATAAAAATTCTTTTTTGGGCGCCAGGGCGAGACATTTATGAAGATATTTTGAATAAGCTCAAACCTGGAAATTATATATGATTTTTTTAACGAACAACGAACAGTATGATTTTTTTTGTTTTCGTTCGTTTAAAAAAATCTTACAGTAAAAAAAAGGAACTTGGAACATTTTACTTTAGTTTTAGTCCTTTTTTTCTTAAAACATTGCCAAAAATGTATCTGATTTAGAAAAAAGATAAGGAATGATCGGAATAGTATCGGGAGCAAAAAAAGCGATCTTATCGGGAAATATCGGATCGGTCGATACTCGAATTCAAATTATCGGAATCGGATCGACAGCAAAAAACGTGGTCGGGACACACATATATATATATATATATATATATATATATATAGGGTACAGTTACTTCGATCTCCTACCTGAGCTAGAAACAAAGAGACCACACTTCAACACGACCATCGTGCCAACATTCCTCACAAACCTCTCTATTATTGTACTTATTATAGAGAAGAATGAAAAAGTATTCGTCATGCAGAGTGCTCCTGCCTTGTTCTTATTATTGTTATTGTTTACATTGATTCATCATTGCTTGGGATCAAATTTCTCGAATGGGAGTGGACGGGTGGCATGATTCCAGTCATTATATTTGCCCCGTCTCGTCTCATCCTCCTCCTCAATGATCGGAGGAGGAGACGAGACGTTTGGAGCTCCTTCATCAATGGGGTCGCTCATAGCACGGACTCGGCTCATGAATATGTTCAACGGGACTTAAATATAAATTTATATATATATATATATATAAACGTTGACTCTTTTAGTATTTTATGAGCGACCTGACGAGGAAGACAGTGAGGGTCTCGTCGTCTGGGACAAGCGATCTACATATATGGGCAGCTCATATATGAATCTCCCATAAACACATTGACGTTTGGAGCTCCTTCATCAATGGGGTCGCTCATAGCACTGACTCGGCTCATGAATTGTTCAACGGGACTCGCGGATCCAGATTGATCTATGGGACTGACTCGTTCTGGGATGGATGTGTTTATGGGAGATTCATATATGAGCTGCCCATATATGTAGATCGCTTGTCCCAGACGACGAGACCCTCACTGTCTTCCTCGTCAGGTCGCTCATAAAATACTAAAAGAGTCAACGTTTATATATATATATATAATTATTTTATATTTAAGGTCTTAAGAACTAGCTTTTGTGACGAGAAGTTCTTGAAGTACTTACCCGGGTCGTACAGATGAATGAATCTCCCATAAACACATCCATCCCAGAACGAGTCAGTCCCATAGATCAATCTGGATCCGCGAGTCCCGTTGAACATATTCATGAGCCGAGTCAGTGCTATGAGCGACCCATTGATGAAGGAGCTCCAAACGTCTCGTCTCCTCCTCCGATCATTGAGGAGGAGGATGAGACGAGACGGGGCAAATATAATGACTGGAATCATGCCACCCGTCCACTCCAATTCGAGAAATTTGATCCCAAGCAATGATGAATCAATGTAAACAATAAGAATAATAAGAACAAGGCAGGAGCACTCTGCATGACGAATACTTTTTTTAATTCTTCTTCTATAATAAGTACAATAATAGAGAGGTTTGTGAGGAATGTTGGCACGATGGCCGTGTTGAAGTGTGGTTTCTCTTTGTTTCTAGCTCAGGTAGGAGATCGAAGTAACCGTACCCTATATATATTATATATGTATATATATATATATATATATATATATATATATATATATACATCAGGCTTGTGAGCGTTCAGCTTTTTTTGCGTTCAGTGTTCCGTTCAGCGTTAAAAAAAAATTAGCGTTCCGTTCAATGTTTTTGTGTTCAGCGTTCCGTTAGCGTTCAGCGTTCAAATATTTAAAAAAGAATATCCCAAAAAAGTACTGCGTAGTAATGGCGGTTTTTTTTTAGAAAAGAATTTCCGAAAAAAGTAATGCGTAGTGATGGCGTTTTTTTTAGAAAAGAATTTCCGAAAAAAGTACTGCGTAGTGATGACGTTTTTTAGAAAATAATTTCCAAAAAAGTACTGCGTAGTGATGACGTTTTTCCGAAAAAGTCCAAGAAATGTTTGGAAAAATTGAACGCTGAACGCAAAACTCTTTTTTTTGCGTTCAATGTTCAGCGTTCAAAAAAAAGTTGCGTTCCGTTCATTGAACGTGCGTTCAGCTGAACGCCGTTCAATTTTGCGTCCGTTCACAAGCCTGATATATATATATTAGGGATGCAAGTTATCGATTAATAGATTAATCGTTAGCTGTTTCATTTAGTCGACTTTTAATCGATTAATCGTTAACAGCGCCACGATTAAGGATCCAGTTTATCTTGTGGATTTGGGTGGGTAAGTGCATCTTTATTTTATAGGAAAAAGTCTTTGACGTCACTGGGTTATAATTCTCTAAAGAAGTTTTTTTCTAATTTGTCGACTTTCAATCATAGAGATAAAAAGATATAGAGAGTTTATTCCTTTCAGATGTATCTGTGTGTCCAATATAAACAAAGTAATTTGTACTACGTCATCCTAAGCTGAGCATAGAGATAGAATCTATTTCTATGATCAGCTTACGAAGACATAGTACAAATTACTTTGTTTATATGGATACAAAAATACAGCTGAACGATATTTCTCTGCTGATGAAGGGAATCGGCTCTCTAAATAGGCGTAGGGGAGATGTTGTGTTTGCATTAATTTGCCCGAATTTTAACTGTTAAAGTATTGAAAAAATGATCGAATGAAGAAAATGATGTATATTAATGTTTTCTTTATAGTAATTTCATACTATTGATTACATATATTTATTTTGTTATACATAAAATCCGGTTGCTTTCATAATTTCTTTTTTTTTCTTCAACTTAAATGCCCGAATACCTCAACCAATTGCCCGAATTTGAGAACTCATCCGAATTTTTTTGGGGGGGGCAGTTGCCCCCTTGCCCCCCTGTCTCCTACGCCTATGGCTCTCTATATCTTTATATCTGTATGTTTTCAATCATAGAGATAAAAATATATATGTCTGTATGCTTTCAATACTAAATCTTATTCAAATGACGTCTCTTTGTATTTTTCTACGGTCCAAACGTGAGGAGTTATATCAAAGAAGGAACTTAAAAGAATCAAGGTAAGTTTAAAGTATTGAAGAGAATATTTAATACAAGAACGGATTTAAAAACGGTATAGATATTGAAGTTTCATTAACTTCAAATAGAGGGCGCGATCTGTCGATTAGTTGCAACTAATAAACTTTAATCGTTTAAAATCTTGTCGATTATTAATCGTTAGTCGATTTACTTTTTGCATCCCTAGTATATATATATATATATATATACATCAGGAACTTAATGTTGTTATGACTGTTAATTTCTTTGACATATTAAAGCAATCAGAAGCAATGATAAAAATAGGAATGGTCATGACTAACTTCCTAAATCATATTGCGTAGTGATTTTTTTTGGTTCTTACATATGATTCGTTACAAGGGCATAAAATATGTGTGCCGAGTATTGGGCCTATTAATGATGGCACGGAGCATTTGCATAATTACTTAGATTCACATAAGAGTATCTTTAATGAATAAATCTATTCGTATGCATAGAACGGTGCGCTGACATTTGCTCACAAGATCCCCAAAAATATGCTCACAAGTCCATTTCTTCCTAATATCTCACAAGACATATTCTTGCATCCTTCATAAAAAGGCCTGCAATATTATTTATTATTGTATTGGTACATTGGGATAACAAATATGTGTTGTTTTCTCGCGAACTTAGTAAAAACATTATTTTTTAATTTGGTAAGAATGTTTTTCTCCCTACTTCTTCACCATCTTATAGTCTGAGTGATGCTCCATTTATCGATAGGTTGAGCAGATGCTTTATTTCAAGGAATATATGAACTACCTGGAAAGGAAAGGGACAACTGTCTATATGCAGATTCAAATAACAATATATTAAATATTGAATATATATGGTATACAGTCCTTGAGAGGGACTCTAACAAGCGTGCTCACAACACTGTGGACTCCTTGAAAGCTGCCATCATCCAGGCAGTGGCCAACTTGTCCAGAGAACAGGCGGCTCATGCCGTTGGGAGGCTCAGGCACCGTGTGGAGACTGTTATTGTGAAAGGAGGAAGTTGGATTGAATTAACATTAAGATAAAAGTCATTTAAATTTGTGTGATATGAAAAAAGTTAATTAAAAGGCCTTGTTCTTGGATATGAGTATCTTGTTTCCGTACTAAAAAAAGTCTAGATTCGCCTGCACACCCCTGTATACACAATGAATGTCTCTGTTATAAAGAATGCCAAGCGTTTATACCATTATTTTTAAGGATTTTTTGATGAATGAAAGGGCAATTAACAAATCAAAATACTCACAAAATCATTTATCACTCTTAATATTTTTATATTACAATTCCAACTTTGTCCAAGTTGTTGGGAAAGGGGTCTAATTTAGATAATAAAGTTCGACAAACAACAACAACATGTAACAGAACTCCTCAACGAAAGAGAAAAAAGCAGCGAGACCTTCTATATTCTTTATTTGGACGCTGATGTTTAATCAATATTAGTTGTTCATTCTTTCTTTTTTGAAGTTTCCTCATGAGTCAACGGACGAGTCTTTTCTTCTCCATTCGGGGTCCCATTCCAATTCAGTTAGGTGAGTTACTGGGTTCATATTGTAGCCCTATTAAAAAAATGTGCTTCTTTTTTATTTTCCTTTTAAGTACATAATATATATGTATTATTCTTATCTTTTAATATATTTATACGTCGCTACAAGTAGCGTATTAATCTTATTATCCCTCTTCTCAACGAGTATTAAAAAACAACAATACTGTCCATATATTTGTTTATTTTTATAAGAATGTATTTATGTAAATTTGGCCTTAATAGAGCTCTTAAAAATAGTCATCACTTAATCGACGCATTGGCTGCACAACTTATGTATATAATAAAGTTGTATACTAGTATATCAAGAAGATAAATATTAGCACAAATATTCAATTTAATCACGTAACTTTATATAAACAAATTTGTGGAATACTGAGGGAGATGAAAATCGAAAATCAAAGTATGCTTAATGTGTTTATACATGAAAAAACTTTATTACGGAAATTAATTGAACTAAATTACATTTTGTTCTACTCAGGAAACGAAAACGTTCGATTAAAAATAGGTTTGATTTTTGTAATATATGTGATAAATAAATTATGAAACTTTCTTAAACACATATTTTTGCCATTTTTAAACAATTATATATTTTATGATATTTTGAAAGGAATTTTTTCCCTTAACGATTGATTGTTATCGATAAAAATTATAATTATTCCTATTGACTACCTCTTTGAAAGTGTAAATTGCATTTTTCAAGCATATAACTTCGTAAATAACTAATTGGGTTATAGGAATTGTTTGTAAACAAATTTTGTTGTATACCTTTTTGTATGCCAAACCCTGTATGACAACTAGGCGAACAATTTATCTTCCTGGAGGTATAATTTCCTGTGGGATATTAGAGTGTCTAATCTTACCCTTGGACTGAAGTCACTCATTTTATTCATGATAAAGAGTCAAATATTTGTGTTAAACCTTCAACTGACATTATTTTCAGTTAATTGCAATTATAAGATAGACTAAAAATAAAATAGATTATTCCAATTAGAAGAACATTGCTTGTATAGAAAATACAATCCTGGTCCCACTTAAACACAAATACAATGACCAAACACAATCATATTTTCAATGGGTGTTTTGAATTTATGGTTGAAATCAGGAACGGAGTGGGAAGAATTTATCCACCGGGACAATTATGCCCTCGCCGGCCTTATACAGGCCCCAATATGCCATTGGGAGGCTGTCAACGGCCGTTAATGTTTCTTGAGGCCTGCAGCCCACCGGGAATAGTCCGGTACTCCCGCTGGCCACTCAGCCCCTGGTTGACATCATAATCGGATAGCATTTTTTGCCAATATGGTTCGATATAATTGTATCCGACAGGATATAAATAAGCATTATAGCATTATAATTAGTCTATCGAACCTAGAATATTATCAATGAGGAACACCAAAATGACCATCCCTCTCGGGATTATAACCTGAGCCCCCAACATTGAGAGTTGAACACGCCTTAACGCACACGGCTATTGCACTCCCCTATTTAGTATTTAAAACAAAATTTTAATAAACAATACTTTGAACTTACAAAATTATATAATATCATATATTGACAGTTCATCGTTTCTTATAATCTACATATTAAAAAGGATATATCCGTATATCAAAGTAGACAAAAGTAACACACTATGCATTGAAATTTAATATATATTCGGCAATTGCTTAGGTAAATAAATATGTAAAAGTTTTTATACCCTGATCACAAGAAATTGAGCCCCCAGAGGACCAATTATGATTAAACCTTTGGGGGCCCGCCGAGCTTGTAAAGTAAATGAAATAATAATGCTTCATAAATCATTCATTACGTCTTGAACCTACAATACCGCGTTTCACCAATAGATGGCGCGCTGACATTTAGCCCGCGCCTTACTCTTTATTTCTCTCTTGAATTTTCTCATAGCCATTTGAGCCCTTCTGTAAAAAATGAGCGAACAAAAGAAAATGAAAGGGGACAGTTTGTGGCCTCTTTTTCATTGGCGAATCCTTTGAAATGATTCCTCCTACTCCACCTATAAATATTGATTGAACTTCCGATACTCGAGAAAATAAAGAATTTATATTTTGTGTGTTCAAATATATTTCAATAAATAAATCATAACTATGACTATTGGAAGTAGAAAACAGTGTTATCAAATGAGAAAATCATGTTTAAAGTTGGGTTTGCGAGAATAACTGTTTGATTGCTTTTACGTAAACAAGGGTACCAGATATTTTCATCATTAATTGTGGCCGGCATTTGTTTATTTATGTGATCAATGAAACTATTTATATATATATATATATATATATATATATATATATATATATATAACGAAAGATAATTTGTCACAAAATATCCTTCTACCTACACGGATCCCAATTCAAGATGGATTTAAATTATAATATTATTCATGTTCCTACCTTCAGGTATTATCTTAGGTTTTTATGTATCTCTTATATTTATATATTTATTTAAAATTGAACCAAAAAAACATGGATCTTAGTCGAGGGAACACATAAATGGAAGCAATTGAAAGGAATATATATAATTGAGTACAAGGGACGGCAGTTGGGAAGATAGGCTATATTTACGTACAAGATCCATTTAACTTCCATCCTTGTCTTAAGTGAATTTTTCAGTTTGCGGATCCACATCAAACCACTTGATTACAAATGCTGCATGCAGAGTTCATTATCATTTTTGTTTTGCTGGTGTTGTAATAAATAATAGGATGTTTAGGTGTTATGTAACTCCTTGCAAACATTATTGAATTATGGGGCTGCCAAAAAAAATCCGTTTGTGTACAAAGAAAAAGTGTTCAACAGATGAGTTTGATTAAAAGAGCTCGCTGTTTGGATAATATAATTTGTCATTTGTTATGGGAATGAACACAGGAAGTTGATTAAAATGTAGAAATGATGAATACTTGGTTAGGCCATATATAAGTGTAATATTAATAAACGAACGTTATTTATATAAAAGAAAGAATGGAAGTTATTATTTTTTGACAAGCGGCTGCTATCCGGCGTCGTCCGGGATTTTCCAGGAATGTCAAATTTGACTTCATATTCCTGGACAACTAAAACTTATCCAAAGAAAAGTTTATAATTGTATAACTAAGTGTTTAGGAGATACAGACGACGAAATAAATAATTACACGATTTTTTTAATTATATATTTTTTCCGGGAACAACGTCCAACTCAAATCCTTCATATAAGTCTTGTCATAATATAAGGCCTCATTATCCAAAAACCGTTTAAAAAGTTTTTTTGCTGCATAAAATAAACATGGAAAACGAAATATTAACACTTCATACCTTAACACTTCAGAGTCATCCACTGAAAATTTGATCCAAATCTAACTTGGCAATCTTAAGAAAACGCCAAAAAACGTTTTGGCGAATAAAATAAACATGGCGATAATGAATTTTCCGGGAGAGTAAAAAAATCCACTCATGAACCATTAAAATTTCGTCAAGATCTAATGAATCATGTGGGGTGAGTCAGAGAAACGAACAAACGAACCTAATTCTTATTTTCTTAGTATATGTAGATGCATAAACCGAAATTAACATTCAACTGTTTTTTAATTTGGCCTTTGAACATATGACAGTATTCAAAAAATATCCTTCAAAGTATCCTATTCAATTGTAATACTAAATGGAGAAGCCTGTTTGATACAAACCTCTGGCTTATTTGGTAAATGCCTTAACAATGTAAGGCATCTTCTACTATCGAATATGGTCTTAACATATGAAAAGAAAAATCCTGTTTAATAAAATGTCAATTTTGCTATAAAAAACAGAAACTATATTATTAAACTGAATATTTGTTGTGTATGTAGTATGTACAATTATTAAAAGTAAATAAAAATAAGTCAAAGAAACAATTTGGTAATTAAAGAATGGATTTCATAACTTACAATGTCCTAAATTTGACTAACAAACCTTTGGATAATTTTTGGGTATGCTTTATAATCTCCCTCAAGATTTATCTTTAAATTCTGAGTATGACCTTAAAAATATGTAAATGGAGAATTTTGTAATCAAAAAAGACCTTTTTCATAACAAACTCATCAACAGTGCAAGAAGCCTGCAATTCAGTATCTTGTTGATTCGCCTAAAAAAATAACATCAAATATAATCGTAGATCGCAAAAAATCGTATTTTGTCAAAATTGAGTTTACAGCCCTGAAAAATAGCTTACTCAAAGGATTCGTAAATGACAGGGATCGAGAATATAAACGTGCCGAAGAAACGTTTGATAGCGCTTTATTTGATAGTTCTCAATTTATGCTTTTACAGAATTAAATAAAGAAATCATGAGGCTCATTCATTTTATATATGGTATATATATATATATATATATATATATAATTCTGCTTGGAATTTGGAGAAGGGAGTGTTATAGCCGTGTACTTTAAGATGTGTTCAACTCTCAATGTTGGGGGCGCAGGTTCGAATCCCTAGGGGATGGTCATTTTTGGCCTACCTCATTGATAAGATCCTAGGTTCGAGTGACTTATTTTGATGCTATAATGTTATTTATATCCTATCGGATGCAATTCTATCGAACCATATGGGCAAAAAAATATATTAGGCTAATTTAAATGTTGTAGTGCTTATTTATTTCCAGTTGGATGCAATTTTGTTGAACCTTATAGGTACAAAAAAATAATGGAGTGCGGTGATGTAACGCTACTCTTTACATATTTTCTTGCAGCTATGAATACTTGTTTTTATTTGTGAAATATATTATTGATCCTAAGCCACGTTTGCTTCGTTCCTCCTCCATCCCCTATATTGGTGATTGCGACGTGATGTATCTTCTTTCTTAGTAGGCTTTTGCATCTCCAACACCTCCCAATTTATATAGGATGACCAAGCAGTCCTTTGTACATCTGCATACAAACTATATGCCTTAATATTTACTCTCTTGGATGACTATAATTTTCTCCCCTTTATACACCCCCCCCCCATTTTTGAAAACCATATATTATACACCACTCAAAATGGGTGTTTTCCTTCTTAAACCATAAATCATTCATCCTGCAAGGTCTTACAATACACTAGGCCCAAGATGAAAACATATCTTTACATGTTTTTTTTGTGTGTGTATTTGTTGATGTTTTTTCCTTTGATAATAAGCTAATCATGCTTTACACATTGCATCTAATATGACTAGGGCTGCTCTATGTTAATCCTCCCCCTCATTTTCCTCTATGCCTTCAAAAGGGAGCACATACTCGCACTTAGCAATGACTCAAATTCCTTTTGGAATGTTGGTCAAAGGAATGTTAGGAACGGATACATATTTGTCACTTTGACCAGAGAATAGAAGGTTATGTGTTGGTCCCACTGACCTATACATATATATATAGTTGATCCACAATAATAGAAAGAAAGAAAAATCATCGACGGCAGCCATCTTTGTCCCTTTATGACGAAATATATATTCAATTGACAGTTGACGTTCGTGAAAAATTGTCGTTCGTTCGTCGTTCATTTAAGATTGAATCGTTCGTTTGTCATTCTTAAAAAAAGGACGACGTTTTTTTAGGCAATAAATTTATCCCTCGTCATTCTGAAAAAAATGATGACGTTTTTTTAGAAAGGAAATTTTTCCCATGACAATTTTTTTTTTTTTGGCGCCAAAAACGAACGACGAAATATATAATTTTTGTGTTGTCGTTCGTCAAATTTTTGTCGTTCATCGTTCACGAACGACTACAAATGACTGATAAATCAACAAGTCTGATAATTGAAGTCCATGAAACCTCAAAGAGGAAGTAGGGCAATCGAAGCCTATAAAATATTCAGGAATCATCTTTTACATAAAGTAATTTCCAAGGTCTATTGAAATGCAAATTATGTCCAGGGTGGCGAAAAACCTTGTGAAAAGAAGCAAAAGCCTGCAAATGCAGCTAAAAGTATCTGGTTCCCTGTTTTCTCTCAAATATTAACATAAACAAACTATGCAAGCATACTCCGACGATGTTTAAATTCGGACATGATTAAGAGTTACTATTTACAGTAATTATTCCCTAGTTAAGGACGAGAGGGACATGTATAACAACAACGGAATGATATCAGCTCACTATTAATGTCAACCTTCCATACGTCAGTGCCTCCAGTAGTAGAGATCCGAAAAATTTAATTGGTTAAAAAAATATATTTTTTTAACCCATCAAATTAGAGAGTACGCAAAGACATTTTCCACACTATGTATGTCTACATATATTGTCAAGAGAGCTTGTCGCTTTCGCTTGTCAGTGTTTTTTAAGCAGGAATAATTAAATAGGTAAAGTGATTATTCTCTACTACGTCATTAAAATCTATTTAAGCAATAGATTTTTGATAACGTGAAAACAATAATAAGATGTTGGACGTTTTTCTATCCATGAAAACACGAAGTAAAGGAGTCTTGTATTCTATAAACCTTGGATGAAACAATGAAAAGATGAAGGGAAATTTGTTGTCCTTTGAGCAATCAAAGACTCAATACGTGTACAAAGCCTTAAGGCATATATATAAAGTGAGACATTGCAATACACAACAAAGGAACATAACATAAATTAATACTAATTAATGTAGGATTTATTATTCTCTATTTCCATAACTTAATTGTTTTGGCGAGCGGAGTAGCCATTTTAGATCTCTATACGTCATCAAAGAATTATTTTTCCTTGTTTTTGTTGAGCATCTCATTATTATATAGGCCAGTGGCTGTGTGTGGAAGCGGGGATCCTCTCAAATCTATTCACGACAATTTTCTTTCCCATCACACAACTTTTGCTGGACAACTTCGGTTCAGAAGATACCTACTCATGAATTCAGTGTTAATATCGATATATTTTGTCTTTACTCTCCTCCTTTCTTTACGGAACAAAACAATTAGACGACAACGCAACCTCTTGGAGCTCCGGAGTATCCGTCCTTGACCTTGTTTTCTCACAATCCGAGACTGTGAGTGAGATATCCTTTAAGAACCTCTATACTGCCAAAATGAGCCTTTTAGTTCGATACGATGACTCAGTATCTTTTCGACCCAAGCGGGAACATCTGGCATGGGCATCTGCTGCTGTAAGTCTTCATCTTTTATGTATACCATCATTTATATTAATAGTATTATCCACTAAAGGGAATTGTGTTGTTTTTACGTTAGAGGGCTCAAATATAAATAGTCAAAAAGTTGTGAAACGACAAAAAATAAAACATAATATGCTTCCATAATACTAAACATGACTTCTCTTATATAAAAATTAGATTTTTTGGCACAAGTTTTCTAAACTTTTAATCACTGTAGGATCCTCCTTTTATCTTTAGGATAATTTTATATAAACTTTTCTCAATTCATTTACGACTTTATATATTATTTATTTTTGTTTTGGAGGTCCTTCGTTTGATATTGGTCAGAAATTATCATGCATTAGTTTCTCATCATTATGATCAAATCCTTGATATGTTTAGTTAAAGGTTGCTTCAATAACAGAGCTTAGATGCTGGATCTCTGAATGTAGATACTTGCAAATATACTTATCAGATAGGGTGTAAGATTATAGATTTAGTTCATTATAATAGTGATATAGGGGGACATAATTGGTTTTGTTATTAACCTTTAGAGCTATTTTGTGTCGTAAACTTTATAACTGATATCCTTCAAACATATTGTGTTTGTCCTATGGAATTCTGGAACTTCCTTAGTTAGACAAACAATCATGGATTTAGCAATCAATGCTACACAACTTTTGTACAACTATTATTTGACTTAGACCCGGTCTACTTACCCACTCCAGTCCATATTCATTGATAGGCTAGTTGATAGATCTAAAATAAAATCATATATAAACAAAATTCATGACACGCCTCTGGAGTCAATTTATGATCCATTGAGAAAAAGTGGTGTATTTATTTACCTTTGGGCTCTTAAAATGGTGTTTCTAAAGGTAAAGAATTGGAAAAGATATTAAATTATGTGAATTTTAAACTTCTAATATTCTCAATTGATATCATTTAAGCCTTGATAAACGAAGCTAAATATATATATTTTATAAATCATGCAAATACCCTTTAAATTTCAGAAAGCCGTCACTAATAACCTGAGCCTCTTTCGATCTCTGAAGACCTCCGAGTCCTCCTTGAATCATGGCCAAGATAATGAGAACAAGGGTAAGAATATACCTCACAACACTGTTTCTATTATCTCCCCTACCTTCAGGCCTATGGTGACTTCTATATCTCTTAATATGTATGTTTATATTGTTGTTGTTATATGAATATGTTACACTCTTAAGTAAATTATATATACAAATATGAATAAGAAGGCGTCCTTTGCTTATTTATTTTCAAGGTGGCTTCTCTCATGATGAGACTCATATGTTGTTAATTAAAATAATTAAAGGACTTTTTCTTCTGATATAATTTAACAAATAAGGTTTACTTATATTTTCATCAAGTACAATTATAAAAAATTAGCTCCCTCCTTGTATACTATTCAGAAGTGTCCTTTGCCGATTTTCTAAAAAAAATATAACGATTCTTTATTTTATTAAATGATTAAGAACGAATGAGTGTCATATAGGGCTTATGTAGGGATTTGAAGGTAGTGCTTTGAGTGATCGTATGTCATAAATCAGTAAGACCTTTAAAAAATATTCAATAAGTGCAACATATGCAAGGCCGATTACCCGCGGGCAATTTTCATATTTCCTTCTACCAAATAAACAAATGCTAAAGTTTTGCCGGCATTTATAATTGTTTTATCCAACAATACTACAATGATTGCGGATGGATCTATGGTACTTTTCATAAATAAGAGATACATACTATTTTTAAGTTGATAACTCTATTTACAATATTTTTCTAGATCATATCGTCAGAGTGATGATCCTTTTATCATCTGATATGATGACACAAAATGAACATTCAGGCAGTATAAGGAATTGCTTAATCTGTAAACGAAGGAGTAAATAACTAACTTCTTCATTTATCTTATCTGAACTGGAATTATTTATAATCAAATATACATATGCAGTATTTTTGAGAAAAAGAGAAAGAAACGTCCGTCGCCCCATCTGGTAATGTATCTATATAAGAAAAGGATGGATATAGAGGGACAAATAGAGCAGAGACAGAGAGAGAGAGAGAGCTGTCCGCTATATATCTAACAAATGTTAATAGTAATAACATAAGGTAACATTGGGATATTCCACTTTAAGGCATCGTACAACACATTGACTGAGACGCATTCGGAAATACCATTATTATTTCAAAGGATGAAACTCTTATTTTTGAGTTGACCTCAACAGCCTTGAGTAAGTTTTTTTGCCTTTTTATTGTTTTTATTCACGCTCAGAGACATTTTACCTATCCCGTTCTTGGAAACAGTCACATATTTCCTCTCTGTATCGCTTTAATTGATCCAAAACCTTTCAGATCGGTTCAGTTCTTCATTAAACCTTGAATATATATATATATTTTTTGATTATTAGGAATTTTTCAATGAGGTTGACCAAAATACACCTTCACCCTCTCGGGAGTCGAACCTGCGCCCTCAACACTAGAGTCAAGTACACTTCCAATGAGCTAAATCGCTCCCTCTATATATAATGCATGCCATATATTTAATCTACTTTATAGCTTCACTTCTTTTTCAGGGCTGCCCAGAAAGTCTGAGGACCCTCTGCCCTACACCGGCAGCCATCTTCAACCCTCATAACTGACTGGGTCGTGAGCGTTTACAACAGGTACTCATGCCGGATCCGCACACTGAGACGGGTTCTCAGGACACAATAGTCCTCACTGGATCAGATAGCCTCATCCCTCTCCATGACATCACTGCCATGCGGTTTATTCTACGACAGCCTAGCCCTAATTGGAAGCAGTTTAAGATAGAAGATATTGCAGTTAAGTATGGGATATGCAGAATATAACTATGGGTGTGCAATTTTTTCCCCATGGCTCCACATAAGCAACAAATATATTGTAGAGGGCTAGTCAAAATAATCATTGCTCTTCTATGTGAAAAATAGGAGAGTAAGATTTTGGCAAGAAATAAAAAGTGATTTTATTTAATGGATCCATTATTTTAAACTCATATTGAATTTAATAATATTTATTTATATATTCATGTAATGTTAAAGACTTGAGGTCCTACAATTCCCGAATTTGCATTGGAAACACTTTATATATTACCCAATACCCGAAAATTAGAATCCTCCCTGACAAAGGAAATTGAATGAACCAGACGTAAGATTCTCTCTTTGGACTAGAGTTAAATCGTGTAATATATAGTGGAAGTTGATCACCACATATGAAAATACTGTACATTGAAGGGGATTCAATAGTTGATCAAAGTTATTCGTTTTATGCGTGACTATTGCACAAACTCGTACATTCTAGGCTCCCATCAAAAGATCATTAAAGTTTCACTAAAAATTAACTACCTTTCATTTTGGTTTAGGTATTTAAAGACCCGGTTCGAATGCCCCTTTTCTCAGAGAGCGGCCTTCGCTGTCCTTCCTCAGATCGGGGGCGTTTAAGTCGTGGGGGATCATCCGAAGAAAAAGACCTAGAGACTCTCCGAAGCAACACTGCAGCCGTACTACGAACCCGAAGGCCATCTGAGAGACGAAATGAGGAATGCTCTGAGGGAGAGGCTCCCCTTCCAGACTACGAAATCCTTGGCTTTCAATTTTCATTTTGAAACCAGAGACAAGAAAAATTACTAAAAGAAGAAAATTTGCCACGAAGAGTTCACGGATAATTTGTGTAGATAAAAACCATCAAATAAACAACTTTTTAATTAACCTAAGTCTCTTTGTTTATTATTTCGACACTCCTTCATATATTTTTCAACTCCATTGATTAAAAAAACACGATCCAATTTTGTAGTTTAAATATGAATAACTGAATAAATATTTTTTTTACTAATTTTTTCAACTCCATTGATTAAAAAAACCACGATACAATTTTGTAGTTTAAATACAGGGAGTACACGTATAATCCGGACTAACTTTGATCGGTTATGTCGTCTTTGTTTTTTGAGATATTGCAACGCACATATGTACGTTACTGCGCTTGCATCTTATCTATCTGCCAAAAAAAAACCCAGATTGAAAATCAGTCAACATTTAGCCATGGAAGAGGAGAAAAGGCATGCGATGTTCGCTTCCTTCCGCGCCAGGAGGTGTCCAAAGGAGGTGATAGAGTTCTTCAACTACCTGACGTACGACAGGCACCTCGTCAACATTTCGGCAGATCCACCTATCATTCTGCCTATTGCTATTCTCGTCCTGGCTAAAAATTTTCTCGTCGGAGAAGAACCTGAGTAGACCGGCCATCTCGTGATTGAGGTTGTTGAGAAGGGCCGCCGCCTTGACCCTCCTGGACTCCCTGGTCCCCTCCGTCAAGATCATCCTGTGCCTCTTCTTGCACGAACTGTAGCCCAGGTCCTTGTTGATGGTGTTGGCGATGGTCTGCTTGGAGCAGCCCATCTCGGCAGCCAACTTGGCGTAGGACTTGTTGCCGTCCTCGTTGACCTTCCTCTTTACCTCGGCGACAAACTCGTCGGTCTTGGTGGCCCCCAGGGACCGAGAATGCTTTTTGCGATGAGCATCATTCTTTTTGAAAGAGTTCCAAGCCTTCCACTGGTCGGAGATGGTCGACTTGGGTAGTTGAAGAACTCTATCACCTCCTTTGGACACCTCCCGGCGCGGAAGGAAGCGAACATCGCATGCCTTTTCTCCTCTTCAATGGCTAAATGTTGACTGATTTTCAATCTGTTTTTTTTTGGCAGATAGATAAGATGCAAGCGCAGTAACGTACATATGTGCGTTGCAATATCTCAAAAAACAAAGACGACATAACCGATCAAAGTTAGTCCGGATTATACGTGTACTCCCTGTATAATTAACTGAATGGCTCTGAAATATTTCTTTTATTAATACATATTGTCGTATCACATTTTTTTCCATTACATTCCTATTTATAATTTGCATTAATGATATATAAAAAAGTTTGCTAAAAATAATCTATTTTGTGACATATATGAATGATTAAAAAGTCGTACATACCAGGGGGTTCGGATAATGATGCGAATCGGTTCATATCTTAAATGTTCTTAATCCTAGGTTTGGATTAAAATTCAGGCAAATAGGATTGATATCTATTTTTGGTAAAAACCGATTAACAATTTTATTTTATGAGAAAATCGAGCTTTTTTGTAACATTAGCTCTCTTTTTATGAAAAAGAGAGAAATGTTGATCGCCCACAAGTTCGTCGAGGGCTTTGCCAAAGCCGGAAACTCCCAAGGAGATCAATTTATCTCATTTAAGCCTTGGTTCTGAGGAGCACGAACGAGAAGAAAAAAGTCTGTACCTAGGACTTTATTTATACTTTACGTGGACGCTGACAGTCGGGTGACCATGGTATTTAGTCTGAGACTTCAATCAAACCCATTTTCAACGTCCTCCATAACGATCTTGGTGTCTCAATCAAGTCAGTCAGATGAACCCTCATGATACAATTAAAAGAGAATAAGGTGCGCACTAGCCTTTTTGAAACTCAAATTGTGATTTTGGACCAGATTGTAACAATGAATGAAACTCCAGAGTCCTCTATGCCTCCGAATGACTTCTATCCGCCCCTTCAAGTGTCAAACATCAAAGTAGAAACAGTTGGTTCTGAGCTTCTTCAGCAACTTCGGCATGTTCTTCAAGTCCTGCCTCCGGATGAGGAACTTATCGCCGCGGAGGTGTTAAAGGATGCCATGAGCATGTTTGTGAAGACATTCAATGAGAAGCGACTTGATATTCCCAAAGAGATTGATGTTTCATGTAAAGAACACGAAGGAGTTCCTGGCCAAGAAATGAATCACGGACATCGATCATCCACTTTACTCTCCTGGCCTCCTTCCCTCAAACTATACTTTATACTTTCCTAAGATGTTCGAGGATATGGAGATCGTCTAAAAGAGCGTTCAGAAGGAGTGGACGCGGGTCAATAAATATATTCAAGTCATCAGAAGTCATCATGATTTTTTGAAAACTGATTTTGATGTAAGGATATCATTTTCTACGATATTTTTCAACTCTCGTACACATACTATTTTTTACGTTCTAAAATATAAAAAATGTATCCAAGAGGCTTCATATAAATTCAATCTTAATATCAGGCCCATGTATATTTTTCTCCATCAATAGAATTGATCAATAAAAAATAATCAGTATTATTTATTGAGAAAAATTTCCTTTTGTCTTTAAAGCTTTTCCTTGCCTTTCATCACCAGAACATTAACGAAAATAATTCATATCTTGTCTTTTTTTTTCTCTCTGTGTAAAGTTGCTCCGGCGTTGTGAGAATAAATTATCATATAATTATAATTACTGATGACGACGAAGCTTACTTAAAGAGTCATGGATTAAAGGGTTATCATATGTATATACTTACATATATGGACGACCCCCCCCCCCCCCCCCCCCTATCCTGCCTCTCTTCCAATAGTTTGATTTGACCTTATACTATGTGCCTATATTCAGTCAGATAATCCTTAGGCAAGCGTCTACAATATTTATATATGTACATTCTCCACCTTTTTTCATATATACAATGTATTTTAAAATAAATTAACCATAATTATACTTTATATGATGGAATATATTATATACATATATGGAAAGAGACTTCTATGAATCCTTCCCAGATCTACTACCTCATAGTAAGTATAACATGTATATAAATACGAGGTGGATTGTTAAAAAACAACAACTTGTACACAACTGGTTGACTTGTCAGATTGTCGTTGTTACGTTGAAGGCCTGCACCTTCAGACAATGCAGTGCACTTACTCCTTTCGCTTGATGTAAGAACGTTTGGGTGAGGCCTCGTTGGGAAGTCTCAACAAAACTGTAACGCGGCTGCTAATATGGCGAAAATAGGGTTCCAGAGTTGCGCTAGGCCGGGGGATGACTAGCGAATTTCTAGGGATATAGCATCTCAAATCCTTTTTGATTGATGAATTCGTTAAAATATTTTGTTTTTCTTAATTTTTTTTCGTGTATGTCAGTTCTTTAATAAAAGTCGAAGTAGTTTGCGTACAACATACATAATAAGACATTATAGTCATAAAATTAATACAACGACAAAAGAACAAACCAAATAGAACAAACTAGAATAAATAAATACAATGATATCACAATGGTAAAACAGACTTAGGTAAATAGCAAACTACAATTAACATTACAATAATGAAAGGTTAGCGTTGAATTAAAAGACTAAAACAGACATAAAAATTAATATAGCTAATAAAATTTTAATAACTTCTTAATTATCTTAAAATGGCTGAGAGACTTGTTGGGAAATATTTGATTTCCCTCGAAGCGAGTGTCCACGAGTTGTCGGTTACGGAGGGGATTTTGAGAGTGAGAGCTCCATATCTGGCGGCGGCTGCGAGGATAATTCCACGGAGATCTTGGGGACTTAAAAGCTCATTTGAAGTTAGTTTGCTCGCAATATTTGCCTTAGCATTTAAAACTGCAAAATCGATTGCCTTAGAGACGTTTGATCTATTATGTTTGGACAGTCCAAAGAGGACCACAGCTTTAATTATGCCTTCATTGGCATTGCTCATTCCTTTTACGTTTATTGCAATTAGTCTTTTTAGAATAGATATAACTGGGCAATCTACAAATGCATGTATGTATTATTATATAATTTGCCACAGTCTTTACAATGTGAGTTAAATACAATGCAATTAGAGGCCACTTGCAGCTGGGCCGTAAATTTTCTCCCGTCATGTATTCCCTTCATAGAACATTCAATTCTTAGCCTCCAGTTACTCGGTAATTTCTTTTATGTTCATTATATTTTATGTTATATATTCTTACTTCATGTTAGTAGCGAAAAGATAGTGTTGTAATATGTACAACTAAAATGGCATATATATATATATATATATACAACCACAGTTACTAAATATACGAGAAACATGCAGTATTCTTTATCCATGCAGTTTTTTAGTACTCCACAATCGAGGCTTTTTGTTTGTTGGTCCATGACATCAGATGTCGTTTAAAATTGCAGTATTTATGTTCCACTTAAAGGACAAAAATTGTATAAGCTGAAAGGTTTGATTTAATCCTATGAGAGCCCCTTCGGGGAAATATTTTAGTTTGTCAGTTGTTGAGTCCCAAACGAAAGATTCTTTATTCCCTTTCCTGGGATCAAGCACAAAAGAAACTTAAATCATAATATCTATCATGTATGGAGCAGTATTGACTAGTTTGTGATGGGCCTCATTGACAGTTAACTGATTTTAAACCTATTGTTTTGTTTTTGAAAGGAATCATAATCTTTCTATATTTTTTTTCATCTTCATGTTGCTGACTCATCATTTATTTCTCATTTATTCATGCCTTTATGTTTTGATGTCAAACAAGCTTTTATCTTTGAAACTCAGTTAAAGGCAAAGATAATAGATAATACAAGATGCGCAGAACGCAATGTTTAGAAAAGAAAAACTGAAACGTCACGGATGACGTCAAAGTAGCTATTTGTTATTAAATAAAATAATGTACATTTAAAAACAGTGATTATTTCAAAGCAAATAAAATTTGAAACCCGGGAGCTCTCCGGCGGAGGCGGAGCGCAGAGGACGGCCACGTTGCTCCGGAGCTCCTAGATGCGTGCGGGCTACCAGCCAAAGCCTCAGAGTCCGTGCGGTGTTCAGGACTTCCACTTCCTCCCTGATGCTGAAGCTGTGCGTCCCCGGGTGGCTCGTGGCGGGAGGGAGCCTCCGGACGTTATTCCTTTGAGAGCCTTTACGTTCTTAGCTTTGTTGTCCTAGAGGTATTAGATACATAGGGAAATCGTAGCTATGATGACGTCACATTTTTTTTATTGGAAATCCTTCTTTGTTACATGTTCTGCCCCCCCCCTGGGTTAAAGGTAAATATATGATTCGTCTTTGAACGCACCTCGTATATTTGTATCAAATAAGACTTGATACAAATATCACATTACGCTCTGATGCCTTCCTTAAGATGTATATGCATTACTGCAAAGATAACACCATCTATTCTCCTTATTATCACAATTAATTAAAAATACCTTACTTCCTACATATTTTAATAGGCATTGTTTTTTCAATATATATATAAATACACATATATATATATATATATATATATATATTTATATATATATATATATATATATATATATATATATATATATATATATATACAGACTTGATGACATTCGCAAAAATTGTCGTTCGTTTGTCGTTCACCAAAAGTTATCGTTTGCCGTTCATCGTCGTTTTAATATTGAATCGTTCGTCGTTCATCGTTTGTTTGTTGTTCGTCATTCTGTAAAAAAAATGAAGACGTTTTTTTAAGAAAGGATTTTTTTTCTCGTCATTCTGAAAAAGTGACTTAAACTGAAAAAGAAAAATCATTCTCTTTTTTTGGTGCCAAAAAAGAACGACGAACTATAGGAATATTTTTGTTTAATAGTTAATTTTTTGTCGTTCAATTACGATTAAAATGAATGACAAATCAACAAGTCTGATATATAATATATATATATATATATATATATATATATATATATATATATATATACATATATAAATATAACTACATATATATGTATAAATATATAAGTTCTGGTAATTTAAATACCCTTGAAATGTATCTGCCTATTAATTTTATGTACTTGTATAATTGTTCTGCACGACCATGCATTAAAGGAAAGGATGCTTCAGATATATTAAGATAGCTATTTTTGGATGTAGCCAATAAAACATATTCGTTTGAATCCAAGTCTTTATAGACAGGATAGTTATAGACCTCAAGAAATAATTTCCTATTTATTATTATTATATATAGAAGTTCAGAGGCTAATCCTGTACATTATAACTGAAATTTGAGATGAACTGAGAGATACATTTTCTTGCCATATTTAACATCCCTTAGTCTAATTGAGTTCAAATTATGTATAAAATTAGAACGAGGACCAAAGTAATTTTATAAGATTATAATTTATTTCAAAGGTATTTATACAAGTTTCGAATTTGTATATTGAACTCCAGTCGTAGCAGTTGTAGTGTTATCAAATTCTTAAAATGTACTGCGCTTGATACTGGGTCGCATAAAACCAAATACTTAATTTTTTCCAGTCAGAAACTTAAGCTTCATAAAAGCTAGGTTTACCCAAAAGCACACAAAAAATACAGGATTAGATTATTATTTTGTGGCATTTTTGGTATATATATATGCACATACAAAAAAAAAGAAAACTTATTTCTGAAAATCAAGTCAATTAGTTGAATGTGTAAAAGTAATATTATTTTTAAGGGATTAAACAAATACATGCAAGTACTTTTTTATTATTTAAAAAATGCTGGATAATAAACTAATAAAATCTATATTACTTTTAGTTTAAGCATTTTGTTACACTTCTTTGAGAACGAAAAAGATTTTATTCTTCTTCTTGGATTTGAATGTCTATAAATATAAAAAGTCCTCTAAAATATTATCCGACTTATAACTGATTCCTTGATACTTTTTATTTTTTTAAAACAAAACTTTGTTGCATAATGCATAGGTATAAATTTTATTATACTGTTGTAGTGCAAATATGTATCTACATATTCGTGCTTTTAAATTTAGTTAATGTATTTTGTATTTATCCTCTCATTTATGTCAGTGACATGTTGTTTTTTGCTGTGTCTTTATGTATTATATGAGAATATTGTTTATTCGTTTAAAATATTAATGGCAGGATCATTCTAAAATTGTTTGGATATTATCTAAATTAATGTTCATCCTGTCTGCTACCAGACATTTGAAAAACAGTATGCTTTGTCAATTATTCAAATCCTTTCTGTTACATTGATTGGCTCACATTTTTGTCATGCTTTATTATCAGGTACCTAATTATTATCGAGTATCATTTCATTTTAAAAGCAAGACGATAAAAATGACTTCAAACATTTCCCCTCATTTCCAAAACAGTGCGGTTTCTTAAAAAAGCAAACTATTCAAGAATAAATAACTATGACTTGGAGAAACATATACATAAATACCACACAATTATTAAACCAGGGCATGTAGTAATTGAGATCAAATACATATATAATGAAGAACATGAAGACTTGTAAGTAAGCATACTTTTTTACAAAGTCACTTTTTGTGGAAAAATATATACTATTTTTTTAAGAGCTATTTCTTCGAACAGCTACTACTGACTGTATTTGAGGAGGTTAGGGTTGGACAACACGAGCTCTGCAAACCACATCCTACGAGGAAAGGTTAGCTAAGGTCAACAACGCCCTACTGACTGCCATTTCCTTTAAATGCCCTTCCTCTATATAAGTGCGTGTACTTCTAGTGAATTCATATGTAGAATATTGGATCCTCTCATAACCAAATATCAAAATTCTGGTTAAATCTTTTGTTGACACAATCATTACTTCGCATAATGTACATATTTCCTTTGATTATGTTTTTTTAAACATGTATTTGCTGTCTCATTCCAGTCATTTATGGTTGTCAATATATACTCATAAGATACGAAAGTGAAGAGAAAAATAAGATAGAAACCATGTTAGCTAAAAAGTACTTGATATATTAAAATTGAACTAATTATAAATTATGAGGGCCCATCACAACTTCTAACTTTTAAAGTGAGTGCTTTATATATTTAGTCAAGGTGCGCCGGAGAAACTTACTTACTTAAAAGGCCATAAATACAACAGTACTTACTTATTGTTTAATATTTTATTCTATTTGAGAGAAAAAACATTCTCATTGTTCTTTCATGCCGTTTTGAAAATGACATCGAATAAGTGGCGACACCCATTGTGCATGCATTGATTAAGTCGATTTTTGACATTAGCGTCCACTCTTTGCATCATATCAATCGGTATGTTGGCAATGGGGTCGTAAATGTTGTTCTTGAGGTGTGCTACGATCCTTGATCGATCGACATAAGCCAGGGATTGCAAATTAATAATATATAAATGTATATTGTATAAACAAAAGCAATTTATTTTACATATTTAGTTTTTAAAATATTCGCTTTTTTATGGATGCTTAGTTTTGAAATGGATATTAGGTTTTTATTCTATATATAGTTTTATATATTTATCTAGTGTTTTAAACATATGTATTTATAAAATTGAATGTCGTTGGTATTTCTTACCTTCTATTCCTAATCATATTAATATTTAATGAATATTAAGTTATTACCTCCGCCGAAGGAGGTATTGTTTTCACTGGCGTTGGTTTGTTAGTTTGTTGGTTGGTTGGTTGTTTGTCAGCAGGATAACTCAAAAAGTACGGAACGGATTCAAAGAAACTTTGTGGAGTTTTTGGAAATGCCAAAAGGAACAAGTGATTAAATTTTGGCATCTCTGAGTGCAGAATTAAGATACAAAACGAGCTAAATACTAATAAATATTTCAAGTTAGCCTACTCTGCCAATAGATGTCGCTGTGCTGATAAATCGGGTGCCGGGAGCTTCTTCCTCTCGGAATTTCCGTCGAGGGGAACCTCTCCCGTCCCTCTACGCCGCCCCAGTCGTGAAAAATCCGCCTCGGAAGGCTCATAAGGACCCCCGCAACGGCGGAGGCTTGCACTCTCTGAGTGTATATATGCCTCTAGTTATATATTAAGTGTTTATATGCATATTTGTACTTTTGATGCATATTTAGTTTTTATATGCATATTCAATAAACTTTTTGAAAAATCTCTTGGCATGTATGGTATTGCTTTTTTAGCCATTCCTAAAGCCTTGTCATCGGCTATAATAATGTAATACATTATTATGTAAGTATCGTCATTGATCAGACAATTAGCCCCATTTATGAGGGACTCATTAAAGAACCTTTATTTATATTTATTATAGTCTCAATACCTCAGCCAGACCTCAATGCAAAACATTGTGTATTTAATGTCAGAAAATGAAAGTGCCTCCAAATCTATAGCCTTTTACATTGACTATATAAAGACACTATGTTGCAAAGAATACGGCGGTACTGAAGGGCCTGTTAGGTTTATATATTTATTATTATTTAATGTTGATAGTTCCTAGTTGTGCAAATCATTGATGAACATATGGGTGGTGGTCCAGCAGAATCCAAGTTTAAATGTTTTTTTTGTGAAAATGAGTAACCATCACTATAATTTAGTTGGGTAAATTCTCCTTCCTTTGTATTAGTAAAATATGTCGATTTGATGAATACGGCTCCGATAATTACTAATTATATACTATAAAGGATTATTGCTAAGGAATAAATCTCTTAAGGCTATGAAAAAAGGGACTATCTTTGAGGGATCATATCGGAGGGATCATGTGGACCTAATACGTCCCAATAGAAGAAAATCAGTCTAACGTATCCAATAAAAAGACATTCATCGGTAAAAACGTGCGCAACTGATCTTAAAATACTTCTGAATATTTGACCGTCATTTTTATGAGTAAATAACTTAAAAATGTGTCAATTTCACTATTTTAATTCGGAATTGCTTTCTTTCTGTATCACCTCAATTGTTATATGTCTCGTGGACTTTGTTCACTTTGTACATTTATTTCGATACAACTTCGTTTGATTGCGCTTTAATAGATTAATAAAAATGAAGAGATTGACCAATGATAACGCAAATGAATATGATTGGAAGATGATAATAAAAAATATATAAGTGTTAATCAATATCATTATACTGAATATAATATACCAACACATATTTAAAGATATCGTTTATCTAATAATTATATCCCGTACATTGCTTGCAATGCCGATGTCTGTATTCATCCGTATAATAACAATATGTTGTACATATTGTATCAAATATATTCCTCCACATAGAAACTAATGCTATTATAATCAGGATCCCCCATATTTATCTGTATTAGTAATAATATTATTATGTATTATTTTGGATTTTTGCTTCTCTTTTTAATCTATTTATGTCCTTAATTATATCTATTCATTACAAGTCCAATGAAGAAAGAAAGAAAAAAAAATACGGGTCCTTGGATGAGTTAATTATAAATTCCTTGGCGTAGAGGTCATCATGCCGACTCTCATTTTATGGTCTCATCTATCTTCATTCCAAAAAAAAAGAGAGAGAGAGATGAATCTACTATAGTCCCATATTCATATATATACACATATAAGAAAATAAACCTATTTTATCCTTTTCCCCTCTTAATAGTGTGTTGGTTTTACAATCTCCTAATCCTTTATCGATAAATACTCTAAAATAAATTTAGTAATGAAACTTTTAAACATCTATTACAAAGAATGTTTTTTTCAAACACAAAACTTTGTTTTCTGAAGTTAATTTGTTGAGGGGGGAAAAGCGCGGGAAAACCAACAAGAAACCCATTGATTTAATACGAAATCAGGCATCACTTCTCTTGTGGCTCTATAAACTCAAGTCCGCTTAATTGTCTCAATCCATTCCATTTAATAATCCCTTGAATCTTTCATTATAGGCTTTATTATTCATTAAATAAAGAATCTCTTTCCACTTAGGACATAATCTATGCTTATTTTGGTTAAATCATAGATGGATATGATAAATAATAATAACTCATATAAAGGGACATTTCAAAAAGAATAAAATACATTGTCAGCTGAAAAATACTATTTATTGGTGAGTTTCATTATTTATTATCTTTTATCACTATATATTTCTTCAATACTATAGAAATAAATATAAAGTATATTATAGTTTTGTAGATAAAGTTTTTAGATTATTTTATCATATTATATAATTCCAGTATGTTTTGAATATAAAAATAAAAGAAGCCTTATCGGAATATTTAATTCGAGTCGTCAAATTTGTACAACTGAAACTTTTATTACATTTTTTAAATTCATCTACGTACGTAGTTAAAAAAGAACACAGGTCTTTTATCCAACATGTTTGAAGGCAAATGGTTTAGGTCATATGAATTCATGACAATATATGGGTGGAAAGATAAATCAATATAATATTTTGACAATCGATTTATGGACACTCTTAGACGTTTTCAAAATATTGTACGGTTATTTAATTATATTGGTATGAATAAACAATGTGATTCGATACGTTTATCGAATATACAAATTTGTAAGCAAAGGATATCTTTTTATACCCTAGAATTGTAAGTTCGAACTCCTAAAAATCATACATTTATCAGTTTAATAAACACTTTAAAACACTACTGATGTACATATACCTTGAAGGGCTTTAATCTTGACCTTCTTCCTTATATATGTAATATATAGTTAACTTCAGATGTATAAAATACTTAACAACATCCATTGTATTATGGAGTCCTATTCCAATAAAGACCAGGTCAGACTAATTGCGTATTATATATGTACCTATAATCCCTTGTGAAATGTATTGAAGGTAAGGATTAAGTTCTTAATTAGAGAGCGTGTCTCCATGTAGATATCTGTGTAATAGGATGAACAATATATTAAGTATCCTATTATTTTTATCTTATTATTATATAAACAAGAATAAGATTAGTTATGATATTTGTTACCATGATAAACATCCCTATTACTTTTTGAATTGACCAATAGCTTCGGATGTGACCTACAAAAGGCGGAATTTTCGATCTAAGTCCAGGGGGGAAATAGAACTCAATGTCAACACAACGCTAACAATGGTACAACGTGTAATATATATGCAAAAAGATACATCACCACAAAAAGCTCTGGGATATTATCCCCATTTTCTATTTTTAATGATATGTTGAATACCCTACTACACTCTGACATATTTATCATTTTGTACATATTTAGGTCATCTATGTACATGTTTGTAATATTATAATAATCCCCGTATATTCAAATTAATGGTCCTTTTTGATGACTTTATTGATATATATACCTATATGTATATATATATACACATATGCATATATATACATATATATGCATATGTGTATATATAAATATGTATATATATACATATATATATATATATACATATATATATATGAATATAAATAGTGTATGTATATATACATACATATATATATACACACACATGTATATATATACATATATATATATATGTATATATATATACATATTATATATATATATATAAATATATATATATATGGTTTAGCACATCAATGTTTTACATGCACTTTAATACTTTTATATTTCCCCATAATAACCCCATTTGACAATTGCTCATTTCCATGATGGCAACTTCTGACGCTTCCTTGGAGAGTAGTTTTTGTTTTCACAGCGTTCCATCAAGTTATGTCTAACATATTCAACAAAAAATAGTATCTAGGGATTGGAAATGTCTATATTACATAACTGCATTTATGATTTTGTCCGTATTTCAAATAATGGCTTAGGTTTTTCGAAAGTGATGAGATGTTATTATTGTTGGTGGAAACAACGAATACTTGAATATTTTGGTTATCACTTTTGGGATTGTGGAGTGTGTAAAGGTTAAATATTTGACAATGCTTTGTTTTTGTGTGTATATCATTGATATGGTTTCTTTATTCTTTTTTGTTACATGAATTTTCCTTGTATATACTTGAAATTTTTTGTTAAATGACGATCATAACAATTATTGATTATCCTCCGGGGGCTCGATTCGTTCATCTTTAAATCCTTTTCGCATTGAAGGCCCACAATAAAGTAAGTTTTGCTGTGTTTTTGGATTTTTTTTTTCAAAATACTGGTTTCTTTTATCAAATGGATCACAACTGCAAGAATAAATAATTATGTTTGAACTTGTGGTTCATTAGAATAAGTAAACAAACATAGAAGTCAGATTACATAAATTATATAAAATATGTTTGGTTACATAAGGAGCTACATGAACTTGCTCTTTTAAACCACTAAAAAGTTAAATATTTCATATTTGCCGATGAAGATATGAAGAAAATCGAGGGGTTAGAAGCTTTTAATACATACATATATTTATTTACATGGATAAAACATCGAAACGGTTATTGGGGATAGCGCAGGAAATGCTTATTAGAAATATAGTTAATAAAAATGGTTTACAACTCAATATGTACGACCAAAAATTGGTAAAAACTTGAAATAGTTCGAGGAACAAATAGCCAGGAATTGAATATTCCTTCAAAACAAGTAAGTAATTTATTAATTATATTCGTAAAGTACACATGTTCTGTTGGGTAGGAAATATACATACATTCGTTAACTCAAATATACAAAGCAATTAATTAATTTACCCAATTAAAATACCATGCTTTTAAAGAGAACAAATATTTTACATATAATTATTCATTAAATTCTTACTTCAATTGATCCAAATATATTGTATGATAATATGAACATGTTTTTATACAAACTCTAATACTGTTATCAGACTATAATTATAATCATTATTGAACTATATGATACAAAGTCATAACGGAACACTTCCCGTAATAAAGTAAGACTGACGTTTAAAAATAAAGGTTTTTTTTTTTAATTTATCATATATATCGTAAAATGGAATGCCATAAGAAGATCCAGTGACCTTTTTTTTATGATGTGTATTATTCTTATCAATATTATGATTATTACTATTATATATATATATATTTACTAGAGTAATTATATGTATATATATATATATCAGAAAAACAACCGGCACTCGGCCCGGCCCGGGTCCCGACTTTTTTAACGTCCCGGGCCGGGACTATATATACTATATATATATATATATATATCAGGAAACAACTGGGCACTCGGCTCGACCCGGGTCCTGGCTGTTTTTGAACGTATCGGGCCGGGACTTTAATATTTCGTTCGTTTGTCATTCTGAAAGAAACGACGTTTTTTAGAAAATAATTTTTAATATTTTTAAAAAATACTTAAAAATTATTTTCTAATAAAAATGTCATCACTTACTTTTTAGAAAATAATCTTAAATCTTTAAAAATGGTAAGACAAATTATTTTCTACAAAAACGTCGTCACATTCAGAATGACGAAGGAACGAATATAAGTCCTGGCCTGGTTTTGGCCTGGCCAGGCTTGAAAAATATAAGTCCGACCGGGGTCCCGGTCGTTTCCTGATATATATATATACAAATGATTTAAGTGATGTCAGGGCATGTTATTTTTCATATTAAAATCAGTTCCTTAAAAACTCATCATTGAGTCTTTATAATAATTTCTTGCTTTTTTCTATTACTTAAGGCTGAATATTTAGACATCGTAAAAAGAAGTTATTCTTAAGCCATTTTATAGAGTTCTAAAATCATGAATGATAGCGCTGAATATCGGGATATTTGTTTGGTCACCATTGATTGGAGAAGGACTTAAGTGAAAGTGTGACTTCATATGTTGTCATAGAGAATATACGTTTGATAGCGTATTATTTCTCATATAAAAAGTAGTTCCTTAAAAAGTTGTCATTGCGTCTTCATTGCCATTTCTTCTTATATATATATATATATATATATAATCTTTTATTTATAATTGAAAAGTAGTGTTTAGACCAGACATGGGCAAACTAAGGCCTGCGAGTCGTATACGGCCCGTTAGACAATTTAATCCGGCCTGCCGAGCTTGTCCAGTGAATAAAATAATAATACTTCATAAATCATTCATAACGTCTTGAACCTACAATACCGCGTTTCGCCAATAGATGGCGCGCTGACATTTAGCCGCGCCTTACTCTTTATTTCTCTCTGAATTTTCGCATTGCCCTTTGAAGCCTTCTGTAAAAAAAGACCAAAGAAATGAAAGTGGACGGTCGATGTACTGCTGTGGCCCTTTTTCAAATTTTATAATCAATAGTGGCCCACAAGTCAAAAAGTTTGCCCATCCCTGGTTTCGACGATATAATAACTTTTGAAATACTTGTTTTACTACAATTTATTCATTCTCCATTGAACTGATTTAAAATAATAATTAGACAACAAAAAGTCCTATATGAGGCTTCAGTGCAATCCAGAAAGAGGGTAATCCACCGCTTAGAATATGTCTTCTTCTTCTTTACTTCTCCGGTCTCAGTAGTAGAGCTAAATCCCGGTCCAGGCCCAAAGGAGCTCTTGCTCTCTACAACGTGCGTGCTGGGCCTAAGCTATGCAACACCTTGATGTTTGTGGCATTCTCTTTTCTAAAAAATAGTTTTATTTACATTTCTTTGAAACATCTCAAATTTTACATGTTGTTGAATACATTTTTATCTATTTGTATAATCACAATAGTAAAAATATTATATAACATACTGGAAATTAAAAAGCTGAATTTTAAAGTACTGATAAAAACCTACTCTATTTTCCATTATTAATTTACAGTTTGATATTAAAACGTTTTTTTCAACTTTTTTATCTGAGTGACTTTTTCTCGAAGTTAAGTATATATGCCTCTTCTTCCCCAAAATAATTGTACATTAATTACATTGGCTCGAAAGCTGTCGTTTGGGTTTAAATATGGTTGTTATTTGGATACACCTTCAACTTTTATTTAGGGAATCATGATTTTACCAATTGAATTTTTTCCAGGAAAAAAGATGCAGACTTTATTATTTTTTGGAAAAATATATTACTGTATTTTCGGACTATAAAGTGCTCTTTGGCCATATATGGCACGTCTTAAGTGTGTAATTATTAATACATACCTACACTAGAGTTATCGCTTTGTATGCTACGTCGCTATTGGACTTACCAGACATACTAGTCATGTAAGACTCTGCAGGTAATCACTTGTGTTCAACAATTAATTTAAATTTTCAATTTATTATCATGACGGATACTATCAACTAAATTTATAATGAAAAATGCTGTTTATAGTCAAGTGCGACATATATGGGGATTTTCAATGTTTAATAATGCATTTTTGGCGGGCTTGACCGCTAGTGTGACGTATAATCCGAAAAAAATGCTATATTATTCTTCGAATACTTCCCCCTCTTAGGATAGTATTTCTTTTTTTAATGCCTATATGTTTCGACAGAATTGCATCCGACTGGATATAAATAAGCATTATAGCTTATATGAGGATAGTATTTCTAGTATTTGTCAAAATGGACACAACAGTATTTTGCAAAATACTGTTATATCCATTTTGACAAATATTAGAAATATATAGCTTGAAAACAGTTTGGAAACGGGATGCAAGGCATCTTTTAAAAAATGCTTAAGATATTTTGTACCACAAAGCCTGAAAGAATTTATAACATTCTTGTTCAGACATTCACAGCAAAGAAACAACGAATCTGGGTTTCCTTCTAGTTACCTCCGCCGAAGGATAAAATTATATCATATTTTAAATAATTATTAATTTTATTTCCGATTCCACCAGTATCAAGTTTTAATGCCAACAAATATATATATATATATATATATATATATATATAAATATATATATATATATCCATGATCTTCCTGGATATATGCTCTTATTACCTCCGCCAAAGGAGGTATTGTTTTCACTGGCGTTAGTTGGTTGGTCGTTTGTTTGTTGGTTGGTGTTTGTTTGTCAGCAGGATAACTCAAAAGTGCGGAACGGATTCGGATTAAACTTAGTGGAGTTGTTGGAAATGCCAAAAGAAAACAAGTGATTAAATTTTGGCATCTCTGAGTGCTTCTTTAAGATGCAAATTGAGCTTAAATACTAATAAATATTTCAAGTTAGCCTACTCTGCCAATAGATGTTGCTGTGCTGTGCTCTCATAGAGGAGAGCACAGCACAGCGACATCTATTGGCAAATGACAAAAAGACCAAGTGATTCATTTGTGGGATCGACGGAGGTTTGCACTCTCTGAGTCCTCTAGTTCTCTATATTATTGAAGGATTCAGCTATTATTATAATAACTTGTGTATGAAAGTGAATTCAATAAAACATATGTATTAACCGTTATTCACATCCAATCACATCACATCTCTCCATATTTTTTTGTTACCCATTTCGTTCTATGGAATTCCTGCATTCATCTTTTTATGAATAAGCTAACACATTCGCTAAATTAGTTATTCCTTCGAACCAAGGATATTAAATTAATTGAAATCACACATTTTAACTGAACTATTCCTAAGAAGCTCATGTGTTAAAAGGTCATAATGAAAATGGCGGGAAAGGTTGGTAAATAGCTGTACCAACAAGGGTACAAGTTAAAAAAATGGTGTTGTATCAGGGATCAACTTTATTCCTGATGAAAAACATCATGTGCAAGAGATTATTATAGAGATATGAATATATTTATTATCCAAAAAACAGAACGAATTATCATGATGTGAATATTTATAAGCGATTAAAATGCAAAATATCTAATATTTTGATACTCTCGGCGACATAAAAAGCATTATTACCTTCAATTTCCTATTTCTCTCTATGTATTTGATAAGCACTCTAAATACTTATATATCTATGATTCATATCTAGATGGATGACTTGCTGACGTAAAATGAGTATAAGGAGTCGTCACACTCTCATCAACTTTAATTCTCTTCATGACTTCATATCTGTCAACAAAAAATGCCCCTCTTTCGGATCTCTGGGCACAGTAACAACAACTTCTACTGCTAATCACCCCAGGAGAACTGATGCATTTATATTTTGAAATCTGAACATACCTTCATGGATCTCGATTAAAAATTACTCATCACTTTGTTACATTTGATACCATTCTTAAGAAGAACTTCAGTGAGTCTAGCATCTGGAAAACTTCCTAGGATATAAACCAAAAATCTTCCTCTTCTCTTGTTTTTTTTCTTCGCTCATTTGTCTCATTTAATTCTTGGAAATCCCTGAGTTCAAAACACGTCATGTAGGTATTTGATCTTGTAATGAGAGATCCCCTGGATGATTTTTTCTTCCCTCTTTAAAACGACTACCATTCCTCTTTTTCCCATGAATGTCTTTAAATGAACAAATTCTTGACATGTACTCCAAAATACTTCTTCCAAGGACTAGTTATAGGAATATCAAATATGCCATTTCTCTTTCTAAGCTCCCCTAATATTAACATTAATATATTTGTAAAAAGTCATGCATACGACTATACGCGAAAAATTAATTATATAAAGCAGTTTAACATATATAATTAACGCATTCAATAGTAAAACAAATATTAATATATGTATAACTATGCTTTTATACTATTATGGACGAATGGAGGCGAAGACATTTGCCCACACCACGCCAAGACAACTACTGATAACCTCAAGATTGATAAATATAAATTTAAACATAAAATATTAAATTCAATTACTTACATGCGACAGCTTGACATCCCTTTAGAATGGAAATTTACGGATAAATAAATTCAATTGTGAGAGAAATATATATCTCCTATTCATAATAACACTACATGCATGCGTTTTATAAGATAAAATGAAGGAGAAAACGGCAAGTAAGACATGTGAGGGTACAAAATATAGATAAGATTAACAAGTAAACAATGAAAACAATACCAATAATATTCCATTTTTTCTTTTATCCATATTTTTGTGTCTATCTTACAATTTAGGATATATTTTTCATGACTACTGAGTTAACGAAAGTATATCTATGCCTATGTATAAATAAGTATGGTTTTGTATAATTAGACATGACGTTTAATCTATTGAAGCATTGATTGGCAGATTTTTTTATTATAAAAATCTTTCTTGTCCATACCGCTCCTAGTGACATTTTTTTCGAAACAAAATGTAATTAAAAACAATCGTTAGAAATCAGTAATATCAAAAGCCGGGATGGTAGCAATGGCGATCGAAACCCGGTAGGCAAGATCTTATTCAGTGCCCAAGGTTGGGTCAGATCTACTCGTTCTCAGACTGCCGGCCTCATCCGATCTCCTCTCCCTAAGTCAGTGGGCAAATTTGTCACCATTGCTGCAGCTATTTGGAACAGTAGCCCTAAACTTGCAACGCCAAAACCATGAGGGAAGCATATGTAGCTGCCAAGTCTTTGATAGGTGCCCCTATATAATACCTATATAGCAGACGATAGTGTTTTTTAAAATATTTATTTATTTTATTTTAAATTTAAGGTTGTTTTTCTTTTCTTCGAAAAAGGCTTTTGCTTTTAATTATATTTATATATTAGTATTTTGTTACAATTTATATAGTTTTATATATTTTTTACATTGTATTACTCATTTCTAAATTCATATTATTTAACTATTTGGTGCACTTTATAATACAATAACTGTCTGCATAACTTTCATTATCAGTAGAGTAAAAAAAACATTAACAAAAAAACAACCCAGTTAGAATGATGAGTTTTATGGTATTGAAAGTTATATCTCAGCTTTTATTAACACTTCTTTTTGAAACCAAAGTAATTAAAAACATCCTAATCAAAATCAATTAATTGTTTGTTATTATCATAAGAAACTGTTACTATTTGTACATCAAATATTAATTATAAAAAAATAATGGATCAGGAGTAGAGAGCTTTTTGTACCCCATATAAATTTAGAGAAAACTTACTAATATGTTAGTATGTATAATATATGAAAGTTGTTTCTTATACTATATTTCCAGTTTTTGAAATAATATATACGAAACTGTATATATTTCATTTTGCAATCAAAGGCAATAAAACCAAGACATAAATTATATATATAATATTTGTTTTACTATTGAATGTCAATGTTTTCAAATAAACACATGGTGAAAGTGTTTACTATTATTTAGGAGGGCATTTTACTCATGATGAGCTCCGTGT
>CP045899.1:14914824-14938526 GCA_013387185.1 Caligus rogercresseyi
ATAATATACGGGTGAGGAAGCAAAAATGTCCTTTGACAAATTGAATGTCCTGCCCAAACGGTGATGGTAATCAAAACAATACTTAAAATCAAAGTTCCTTACCTGTAAACAACCCTTTTATTATTTATCAGACCTTGGTGGATTGTGAGATGAGCAAACAAGAAGCAAAACGCAACAGAGTTCGCGATCTACTGGATGCCCAAGTCCCTCAGAAGGACATTGCCAAGATTGTTGGCATCAGTGAGAGAACCGTTCGCCGCATCCAGCATGCCAGACAATCCGGTTTGGGCACCAAGAGATCTCCAGGCAGTGGAGGCCACAACAAGAAGAGAGACAAGACCTTCCTGAATGTCCTCAAGAAGAGAATCAAGGAGGACCCCACTGTCAGCATGAGGAAGCATTCTAAAATCCTAAAGGTCGACCCCAAGACTATAAGGACCGCTGTGCACAAGGACTTGGGCCTCAAATCCTTTGTCAGAGCTCCAAGGCATCTTCTGACTGACCACATGAAGCAAACGAGACTTGAAAGGTGCCAAAAGATCCTCTCTTTCCTTAAGCACAATGGCAGCACTGTGAAGATTTTAGTGATGAGAAAATATTTACTGTAGAACAAGTGCATAATAGGAGGAATGATCGCTGGATTGCAGAAACAACAGAGGAGGTCAAGGGGTTTCAGAACCAAACATCCAGCCCAGGTGATGGTCCTGGGAGTCTTGGGCTCAGATGGCAATAAGATGCCCCCCTACTTCTTCAAGCCAAAACACAAAATTGGAGCTGATGTGTACTACAAAATTCTGAGGTACACCGTTTTGCCCTGGTTGAAGGCCACCTATCCTGACAACAACTATGTGTGGCAGCAAGATGGGGCTCCTTCCCACACATCAAACAAGGTCCAAAAGTTTTGTGAGGAGAATATGGCGAATTTCTGGCCCAAAGACTTTTGGCCCCCGAGCTCACCTGATCTAAACCCCCTGGATTTTTTCTGGTGGAGCGTCATTGAGTCGAGGACCAATGCCACCCCTCATGTAAATGTGGAATCACTTAAGTCTGCAATATCCAGGGAATGGGAGGTCTACCCAAGGAGGATATCAGAAGGGCCTGTGCCTCTTTCAGGGGCCGCATCGAGGCCTGCATCATGGCTGATGGAGGACATATTGCGTAAGCATGTTTCAAAAGCTTTCAATTTGTGTTCTTGAAGAAATCAGTTCAAAATTTCAATGAATAAAAAAGTTAAACCAATTATAGTTGTTTATTTCCTGACCGGACATTTTGCTTCCTCACCCTGTATATATATATTATATATATATATATATATATATATATATATAATATCTATATATAGATATATATATATATATATATATATATATATATAAAGAGAGGGGCCCTTTTTTGTTTTTTTTGCCTATATGGTTTGATTGAATTGAATCATCTGATAGGATATAAATAAGCATATTAACATTATAGAGCCCTTGAGCGACTTCAGGGCTTAGATCTGGTCACATCGTGATTGCATCCGATGCAAACGGGACCATCGCCCCCTGAGTGGATTTGCCACTGAAGCGGTGGACCTCAACAGCCTCTTCGGGATAGGAAGATAAAGTCGCCGATCAGGCTCTTGGCACCCTTGCCCTCATCATATGATTAGAAGCATATCCAGTATGAATTTTATTCAAGGAATAGTCAAATGTGTTATATGAGGATTCCATTCAAAGGATTCGACAATGACGTCATGGATGAGAAGAAGAAGAAGCAGATAGTGTATTTGAGTATGATATTTTTTTCTGAGTTGAGTCCTATACAGCTGCGAGTGAAGTAACAGATTGTAGCATAAGGCCAACTGTTTATATATGTTTCCTCTCGTTTTCTCAAAACCAATCACGTTGCAAAAATCACCATCCTTTCACGTCTCACAAATAAGTTATCTCCTTTAAATAAAGATGTCTCCAAATAACCAAAAAATATAATATTTTTTTAAGAGGGGAATCTCACATAGCCTGCATACAAATATGTTTACTTGATGTATTTGTGTATGGATGTGTCAAGAAGCTGCTGACATCAGTTGATTGAGCTTCCTTACCCTTAAAGTGAACGTAATCTATGTTGCTAAAGATAAATGATTATTTTCCTAACAAGGAACAAAAAATCAATCTTAGATATAAAGGTTAAAAAAGAGAGCCGTCATTGTCTTCTTCATAGAAGAGTTAAGAAGACATCAAGAGTGTCTAAGGTGCGTGTGTGTCCGACCCAAGAGTTTGTATTGACTTCTTCCTTTTTTTTGACTGACAGGCCTAATCAGGGCTATGTGTATGTATTATGTACTTTGGTTGAGACGCATGGAGAATGGACTGACATGAAAAATGAGGATCTTACTTTGATGTTCCTTTGAAGAATGGATGGATAAGATACTGAATTGTGGCTCATTGATGATTTAATCAATGCGGCTAGTGAAGAGAAAAAAGGTCCACAGTAAATGCTATTTGTAAAGAAAAGAGTAATTTTAGAATAATTAAGCTAATGAAATATTAATTATAAGTTCACAACTAAAAACAATTTAAATATCAACGTATTCTATAACAAGTTTATAAATAAACTACGGCATATTAAAATGATCTCAGTAACGTTTATTTGTCAAAATAGTAGCATGTATATTGAAATCCCAACGTATCTTATCAGGGCTACTAAAAACATTACTTTAACTGTTATGAAGAAAAAAAGCAAAGCAATAAGAATGAAAAGCTTCTGTGATCCATTGGGTCTTTCTTTAGAGTATTTTATGCTATCAGTAATGTTCTTTATCTTGCTAAAATCAAAATGTCATTATTTGTATGACGATTGAAAAAGGAATATCTATAATTTGTAAACTGTTTACATTTTTAAATGTCAGTAATCTTTTAAAGTCATGTTACAAATAGAACAATGAGGAAAATGTCTAAATACAGTAATCCTAGACACATAAAGCTTAAAATATATAATTTTGTGTCGACTATATCGTGATATATGGGTATAAAAATGGGGGATGATTTAAATAAACCAAAATAAGCGTTCTGGACGGTTTGGGCCAAGACTATCGTGACTTCGACTACGTGAGTATTGTCCAACTAGTTAGGCCATCAGATGTTTAGGTATCTTTTAATCTTCTTCAATTGTGGATACATAACTGAAAGATCCTTTCATATCCATGTCCCCGATTATCATTCTAAATCATTAACTCTAATCATTTTTTGTATCAAAGTAAGTTCTTTCATTGACAAATCAACAACACATCTAATGCTCTACATACAAAACTGCACATATAAAATGATAATTTATATTTCTTTTAAATATAACTAACCATATCTTGCGACATTATTTATCTCTTTCATATCAATGATGGCCAAGCTGGTGATATAATCCTGCAGAGATGCTGTATTTCAACACCAAGCCAACAAGGCCAATGTAAAAAGAAATAGAACTGGTGGCCACGATTCTGGACCAAAGACACAAGGAACTTATGAGTCCGTGACCGTAATGACGTGGATTATTTCTCTAGAACTCAGAATTGTCTAAAGTTAAGAGAAATGGCTTAAAGACTAGCAACAACAGCTCCCCTTGTATTTTTATTAATTATTTAGTAATGTGTACCAAATGTAGATAGTTTTTAATTTCGTTAAAATTGATTTTTAGACCATCTAAAATGTTCCATTCCAAAAGTTCCAAACAAAGATTATTTAAATAGATAAATGAGACAAAACAGTCGAAAACATCACAACAATAAACAAAAGAAATAAAACACATATATCATGTATATATATATATATATATATAATATATTATATATATATTATAATATATATTATGGAAGCATATTTGAAAAGAAAAAGGATTTTAAAAACGATGCAAGGTATGAAGCAAAGATGCTAACATAGGCATTTCCTTCGTTAAACTTGAGTGAGACTTATAGCAGAGTGTAATAAACATAAATAATAATATTTATGTATATCTGAAATGATGAATAAATAGGGAATGAAGAGACGTTTTTGAGTTCTAGAGGAGGCTTGCTCACATCTCTCAAAGTCATTCCCCGATACTTAAAATAAGGAAAAGAAGAAGAGATGGAGGGGAGGGGAGCGTAAAAAAAGTAACTTAGTCATTGGATAAGTTATGACTTGGGCATCAGAACACCTCTTTTCTCTTTCTCTCTGTGTAAGTATTTCTATCTCTCTCTCTATGTGTATGTGTCTGAAACATCCCCACAGTATGAAACCATAATAATAATCGTTAATAATTAAAAGTAGAGAGAGATATTAATTAATATAAGATTTTCCCTCCTTTCTTTAATTATTGGAAATAATCAGGAGGCTCTGAGAGTCTTCTTCTTCTGGCTGGTATGTGAGGGGTCCTATTGAGACACTACATAGGTACATGTACGGTATTTGCAAGTCATTAATTCGTTAAGGAATACTTCAAACAACAAAAAGAAGGAAGGAGACTTTGCGCCCCTAGCGAGGAGTCTGTGAGGCTTCCATTGTGTCTTGGAGCTGAATAAAATAGGAATAGAATAAGTTAATAATAGACTTCTTGAATACAATGATATAAAGAATGACGATTTTTTTAATATGCTCTTATGTGACAGAGATTTGCAGGTTATTTTATTCGTTTTTAATTAATGGAGTACTTAATGGGATCTATATATAGTTAGGCTTTGGCGGGAATTATATGAGGATTGCTTAAAATAAAGTGACTAATAGTTGGCAAAATAAAACAAGGCATCACTTAACTCATGATGCTCAGATTCGAGAAGTTCAACTTGAGAACAACTTGTGCTTTTTTCTCATGAGGTTCGATCCATGTCCTTTACGACTCCTTTGAGTTGACTTCTCTAATATTAATTCAATGCAACAACTTTCTATACTCAGGTAATGAATGGATGATTATATTTTTTCATCATATATGATGATAAATGGATCATTACTCTGACGATAAACATTGAATGAAAGAAAACAAAGGTTAGCAACTGAAAACTATGATGTATTTTTGTACTTTTAGAATGACATCCTTATAAATGAATAAGTTGCACATCCTTTAGTGGCCCGGCGGGATGGGAAGGCCTGAGGGGGGCCAGGCCCGCCCACCCACTGAGTGACGTGGGCCCGTTTTTTTACGATGTGCCAACTGTGCCCCCCATAACAACTGTAGGGCCCCCCAAAAGCCTGGGCCTGCTGCCGGGCCTGTATTATTTATGATGTTATTTATTTGATTGTTACCGATGGAGCCCAATGGATGGATACGTGAAGCGAGTAATAAAGTTTATTATTAACTTTAAACGCCATTTTGCTATGTGGTCGATCATGAGAACTTCTGCTCTGTGAAGATTATATATTGAGTAGAAACAGCTAAGCACATATGACTACTTCTTGCTAAATTATTCTAAGACATATTTGACTACATGGGGGGGAGGATTAGGAAAACTTATTTGTTGTTTTGTTCCCAACGTAGACTCATCTCATCTGAAGTTAACCTGTTATAAACCAGTAGTGACTATCCTAGAAATGATTTTCTTCAAAATTAAAAATATTCCTATAAGTGCATAAACTCTGAAATGTTTTCAAAAGTTATCTTTATGAACAATCTTCGCATCTCTCCGTTGACTTATATTATGTCTTGTAGGTGGACAATCGGTGATGAGGTGGCATTAAGTTTCCTCGCAGAAGGAAGCCCAGCTATGAAGGAAAGAGTTTACTTCCTTTCAAAAGTAGTCATCCATTTTAGTTTATACCTCTCTGCTAAAAAGAGCATAATTTTCAGAGTAAAAAAAAACCTTAATACTTGGATGGCCGAAACAAAGAAAACCTATTTTTGACCGAGGTGTTCGACGCCTATTATATTGGAGCGATATTAATTGGTGCTATCTGTCAATAAAATAACGCACAAAATTGTTTGAAAAACCATATGCATGTAATATTAGGCAAGTGTTTTATAGACTTTTCATTTTTTTATATATCCTGAAATATTATAATAACGCAAGTTATTTTACGCATTTTTACTTAAAAGATAAAAAATTGCATGTAATTTTTTATATTCAACGTAACTTGAAATATTTTTTTTTTCTAATATATATGTTGAAAACTAAATTTTAATTTAATTCTAAAATGAATTCTAACAAGAGTTCTAAAATTTTCTTAGTGTATTAACGTTTTACAAGAGTGGGTAGGGTCTAATCCACTTTACAATACATTGTACATCTTATGGTACAGTTGACATAGTACAATTTTACCATGTTTAAAATGTCACATCCTGTGTTTTCAAACTAGGATATCTTCTGATAATTATGGAGAATTAGGAGATCCCTAATTTCTTCAGATGGCTCTCGCCATCCTCAAGTACCTTTCTTCTTCCTCAAGTCACTTGGATCTACATCAACTTCGTCCGAGCTTCTATTGCTATATTTTAATGCTATGTACTCATGAAATACAGATAATTAATCCCAAGTCACGTCTGCTTCCACATCTCTCCTCACTTCATAATATTTTATGTGAATTATTATTTTCTGTAACTATAGAACATTGATCCATTTCTTGCTCCTATGTGTCAAGGATGTTATTCCAGTCAGCTATTGACACCAGAGCGTGGGCCTTATATTTTGGTCATTTGATCAACTAATCTTGGACGGTAAGATGCACCCCAACGTTACGGTTTAATTTCATTCCCTATGTGTATATATTATCTAGAATATTTATAAAAACTTAATAAAATATTGTTATGTTTATTGTTTATTTATGTTTTAATGTTTTGTTAAATATTTTTTTATATGTTAGATGATACCTAAGGTTTCCCATAATTTTTCTTTAGATATATTTATCACTAATATTTAATGTGCGAAGCACAAGTTGTTTAAAGTCTACATAATGAATATCAACCACATCGTCTCCTACCGGAAACCGGTTCTCTCAAAAGGGTATCTTTAAGACGTCCATGAAACACCCCCATCCCCTTACCGTGTTATCCTTACAACTGGATGCATACAGAAGAAATGCAAAAAGGGAGATGTCTCTCTCAAGAACGATCTTAATCGAATCGCTGATATCTCGCCAGCAAGAATGTATACGACCTCTCCGTGTTCAGGATTATCAGACCCGGCATGATTGAACCAACCCAAGGATCTAAAGTACCTCTTATAAAATAATTTTAATATTTTTAAAAATACTTAAAAATTATTTTCAAATAGAAAATGTCTATTTACTTAATTTTTAAAGCTTAAATCTTTAATCTTTAAAGAAATTAAAAAAACGTCGTCACATTCAGAATGACGAAGGAACGAATATAAGTCCTGGCCTGGTTTTGGCCTGGCCAGGCTTGAAAAATATAAGTCCCGACCGGGGTCCCGGTCGTTTCCTGATATATATATATACAAATGATTTAAGTGATGTCAGGGCATGTTATTTTTCATATTAAAATCAGTTCCTTAAAAACTCATCATTGAGTCTTTATAATAATTTCTTGCTTTTTCTATTACTTAAGGCTGAATATTTAGACATCGTAAAAAGAAGTTATTCTTAAGCCATTTATAGAGTTCTAAAATCATGAATGATAGCGCTGAATATCGGGATATTTGTTTGGTCACCATTGATTGGAGAAGGACTTAAGTGAAAGTGTGACTTCATATGTTGTCATAGAGAATATACGTTTGATAGCGTATTATTTCTCATATAAAAAGTAGTTCCTTAAAAAGTTGTCATTGCGTCTTCATTGCCATTTCTTTATATATATATATATATATAATCTTTTATTTATAATTGAAAAGTAGTGTTTAGACCAGACATGGGCAAACTAAGGCCTGCGAGTCGTATACGGCGCGTTAGACAATTTAATCCGGCCTGCCGAGCTTGTCCAGTGAATAAAATAATAATACTTCATAAATCATTCATACGTCTTGAACATACATACGCGTTTCACCAATAGATGGCGCGCTGACATTTAGCCCGCGCCTTACTCTTTATTTCTCTCTTGAATTTTCGCATTGCCCTTTGAAGCCTTCTGTAAGACCAAAGAAATGAAAGTGGACGGTCGATGTACTGCTGTGGCCCTTTTTCAAATTTTAAATCAATAGTGGCCCACAAGTCAAAAAGTTTGCCCATCCCTGGTTTCGACGATATAATAACTTTTGAAATACTTGTTTTACTACAATTTATTCATTCTCCATTGACTGATTTAAAATAATATAATTAGACAACAAAAAGTCCTATATGAGGCTTCAGGCAATCCAGAAAGAGGGTAATCCACCGCTTAGAATATGTCTTCTTCTTCTTTACTTCTCGGGTCTCAGTAGCAGAGCTAAATCCCGGTCCAGGCCCAAAGGAGCTCTTGCTCTCTACAACGTGCGTGCTGGGCCTAAGCTATGCAACACCTTGATGTTTGTGGCATTCTCTTTCTAAAAAATAGTTTTATTTACATTTCTTTGAAACATCTCAAATTTTACATGTTGTTGAATACATTTTTATCTATTTGTATAATCACAATAGTAAAAATATATTATATAACATACTGGAAATTAAAAAGCTGAATTTTAAAGTACTGATAAAAACCTACTCTATTTTCCATTATTAATTTACAGTTTGATATTAAAACGTTTTTTCAACTTTTTTATCTGAGTGACTTTTTCTCGAAGTTAAGTATATATGCCTCTTCTTCCCCAAAATAATTGTACATTAATTACATTGGCTCGAAAGCTGTCGTTTGGGTTTTAAATATGGTTGTTATTTGGATACACCTTCAACTTTTATTTAGGGAATCATGATTTTACCAATTGAATTTTTTCCAGGAAAAAAGATGCAGACTTTATTATTTTTTGGAAAAATATATTACTGTATTTTCGGACTATAAAGTGCTCTTTGGCCATATATGGCACGTCTTAAGTGTGTAATTATTAATACATACCTACACTAGAGTTATCGCTTTGTATGCTACGTCGCATTGGACTTACCAGACATACTAGTCATGTAAGACTCTGCAGGTAATCACTTGTGTTCAACAATTAATTTAAATTTTCAATTTATTATCATGACGGATACTATCAACTAAATTTATAATGAAAAATGCTGTTTATAGTCAAGTGCGACATATATGGGGATTTTCAATGTTTAATAATGCATTTTTGGCGGGCTTGACCGCTAGTGTGACGTATAATCCGAAAAAAATGCTATATTATTCTTCGAATACTTCCCCCCTCTTAGGATAGTATTTCTTTTTTTAATGCCTATATGTTTCGACAGAATTGCATCCGACTGGATATAAATAAGCATTATAGCTTATATGAGGATAGTATTTCTAGTATTTGTCAAAATGGACACAACAGTATTTTGCAAAATACTGTTATATCCATTTTGACAAATATTAAAATATATAGCTTGAAAACAGTTTGGAAACGGGATGCAAGGCATCTTTTAAAAAATGCTTAAGATATTTTGTACCACAAAGCCTGAAAGAATTTATAACATTCTTGTTCAGAATTCACAGCAAAGAAACAACGAATCTGGGTTTCCTTAGTTACCTCCGCCGAAGGATAAAATTATATCATATTTTAAATAATTATTAATTTTATTTCCGATTCCACCAGTATCAAGTTTTAATGCCAACAACTATATATATATCTATATATATATATATATAAATATATATATATATCCATGATCTTCCTGGATATATGCTCTTATTACCTCCGCCAAAGGAGGTATTGTTTTCACTGGCGTTAGTTGGTTGGTCGTTTGTTTGTTGTTGGGTGGTTTGTTTGTCAGCAGGATAACTCAAAAAGTGCGGAACGGATTCGGATTAAACTTAGTGGAGTTGTTGGAAATGCCAAAAGAAACAAGTGATTAAATTTTGGCATCTCTGAGTGCTTCTTTAAGATGCAAATTGAGCTTAAATACTAATAAATATTTCAAGTTAGCCTACTCTGCCAATAGATGTTGCTGTGCTGTGCTCTCATAGAGGAGAGCACAGCACAGCGACATCTATTGGCAAATGACAAAAAGACCAAGTGATTCATTTTGTGGGATCGACGGAGGTTTGCACTCTCTGAGTCCTCTAGTTCTCTATATTATTGAAGGATTCAGCTATTATTATAATAACTTGTGTATGAAAGTGAATTCAATAAAACATATGTATTAACCGTTATTCACATCCAAATCACATCACATCTCTCCATATTTTTTTGTTACCCATTTCGTTCTATGGAATTCCTGCATTCATCTTTTTATGAATAAGCCTAACACATTCGCTAAATTAGTTATTCCTTCGAACCAAGGATATTAAATTAATTGAAATCACACATTTTAACTGAACTATTCCTAAGAAGCTCATGTGTTAAAAAGGTCATAATGAAAATGGCGGGAAAGGTTGGTAAATAGCTGTACCAACAAGGGTACAAGTTAAAAAAATGGTGTTGTATCAGGGATCAAACTTTATTCCTGATGAAAAACATCATGTGCAAGAGATTATTATAGAGATATGAATATATTTATTATCCAAAAAACAGAACGAATTTCATGATGTGTGAATATTTATAAGCGATTAAAATGCAAAATATCTAATATTTTGATACTCTCGGCGACATTAAAAGCATTATTACCTTCAATTTCCTATTTCTCTCTATGTATTTGATAAGCACTCTAATACTTATATATCTATGATTCATATCTAGATGGATGACTTGCTGACGTAAAATGAGTATAAAGGAGTCGTCACACTCTCATCAACTTTAATTCTCTTCATGACTTCATATCTGTCAACAAAAAATGCCCCTCTTTCGGATCTCTGGGCACAGTAACAACAACTTCTACTGCTAATCACCCCAGGAGAACTGATGCATTTATATTTTGAAATCTGAACATACCTTCATGGATCTCGATTAAAAATCTACTCATCACTTTGTTACATTTGATACCATTCTTAAGAAGAACTTCAGTGAGTCTAGCATCTGGAAAACTTCCTAGGATATAAACCAAAAATCCTTCCTCTTCTCTTGTTTTTTTTCTTCGCTCATTTGTCTCATTTAATTCTTGGAAATCCCTGAGTTCAAAACACGTCATGTAGGTATTTGATCTTGTAATGAGAGATCCCCTGGATGATTTTTTCTTCCCTCTTTAAAACGACTACCATTCCTCTTTTTCCCATGAATGTCTTTAAATGAACAAATTCTTGACATGTACTCCAAAATACTTCTTCCAAGGACTAGTTATAGGAATATCAAATATGCCATTTCTCTTTCTAAGCTCCCCTAATATTAACATTAATATATTTGTAAAAAGTCATGCATACGACTATACGCGAAAAATTAATTATATAAAGCAGTTTAAACATATATAATTAACGCATTCAATAGTAAAACAAATATTATATATATGTATAACTATGCTTTTATACTATTATGGACGAATGGAGGCGAAGACATTTGCCCACACCACGCCAAGACAACTACTGATAACCTCAAGATTGTATAAATATAAATTTAAACATAAAATATTAAATTCAATTACTTACATGCGACAGCTTGACATCCCTTTAGAATGGAAATTTACGGATAAATAAATTCAATTGTGAGAGAAATATATATCTCCTATTCATAATAACACTACATGCATGCGTTATAAGATAAAATGAAGGAGAAAACGGCAAGTAAGACATGTGAGGGTACAAAATATAGATAAAGATTAACAAGTAAACAATGAAAACAATACCAATAATATTCCATTTTTTCTTTTATCCATATTTTTGTGTCTATCTTACAATTTAGGATATATTTTTCATGACTACTGAGTTAACGAAAGTATATCTATGCCTATGTATAAATAAGTATGGTTTTGTATAATTAGACATGACGTTTAATCTATTGAAGCATTGATTGGGCAGATTTTTTTATTATAAAAATCTTTCTTGTCCATACCGCTCCTAGTGACATTTTTTTCGAAACAAAATGTAATTAAAAACAATCGTTAGAAATCAGTTAATATCAAAAGCCGGGATGGTAGCAATGGCGATCGAAACCCGGTAGGCAAGATCTTATTCAGTGCCCAAGGTTGGGTCAGATCTACTCGTTCTCAGACTGCCGGCCTCATCCGATCTCCTCTCCCTAAGTCAGTGGGCAAATTTGTCACCATTGCTGCAGCTATTGGAACAGTAGCCCTAAACTTTGCAACGCCAAAACCATGAGGGAAGCATATGTAGCTGCCAAGTCTTTGATAGGTGCCCCTATATAATACCTATATAGCAGACGATAGTGTTTTTAAAAATATTTATTTATTTTTATTTTAAATTTAAGGTTGTTTTTCTTTCTTCGAAAAAGGCTTTTGCTTTTAATTATATATTTATATATTAGTATTTGTTACAATTTATATAGTTTTATATATTTTTTTACATTGTATTACTCATTTCTAAATTCATATATTTAACTATTTGGTGCACTTTATAATACAATAACTGTCTGCATAACTTTCATTATCAGTAGAGTAAAAAAAACATTAACAAAAAAAACAACCCAGTTAGAATGATGAGTTTTATGGTATTGAAAGTTATATCTCAGCTTTTATTAACACTTCTTTTTGAAAACAAAATGTAATTAAAAACATCCTAATCAAAAATCAATTAATTGTTTGTTATTATCATAAGAAACTGTTACTATTTGTACATCAAAATATTAATTATAAAAAAATAATGGATCAGGAGTAGAGAGCTTTTTGTACCCTATATAAATTTAGAGAAAACTTACTAATATGTTAGTATGTATAATATATGAAAGTTGTTTCTTATACTATATTTCCAGTTTTTGAAATAATATATACGAAACTGTATATATTTCATTTTGCAATCAAAGGCAATATAAACACAAGACATAAATTATATATATATATTTGTTTTACTATTGAATGTCAATGTTTTCAAATAAAACACATGGTGAAAGTGTTTACTATTATTTAGGAGGGCATTTTACTCATGATGAGCTCCGTGTAGAAACTATCAAGTATTTCCTCAGTTTAGCCATTTTTGTATCTTTGATGCTGTGGTTTGAGAAACTCTCACAACTTGTTTGGATATCGTGGATTAATACATCAAGACTAATTTGATACCATTTTCCATAGAAAAATTGTCTTTTGTTAGTTTGCTTCCTAAGAATTTGAAATAAATTATTATAATATATAGTAAATAAAACTAAAATAGTAAGATAGAAAATAATATCGAACACTTTTAGAGAGGAATATTCCCCCAAAATTTAAATTGTTGTGTTGTTTCCTCAATTCTTAATGCTCGCTACAGATTATTACAGGGTTGAAGCCTTTTTGCATGTTGACATTATTGAGAGAGGCACTTTTGAGAAATGAGTGTGGCCAACAAGGTCCTTGAATTCCTTGGGGGGTTCAAAAAACGTCGATTCAGAGCAGGCGCGTCAGATTCATTTCAAAAGGGGGGGGGGGCAAAAGTGTTTGGAGCTTGATATTTCTACATAGACCTTGAATTCGGCTAAAAAATAAAGTGGTTGATGAGTAAAAGTTCCGGTGCCGCTGATACAGTGGGTGACCACCGGCTTTTACAAGTCATTATAGCTGACGAGTGAGTTACGATATGGTTAGGACTCCCCAAATTAGACCTGTCCATTAGTTTTTTGCAGTGACGTAGTAATTGTATTAGGAATTAAAATAGCTAAATCACGATCAGCTATCATGACTGTCCTTTGTTTATAACTGTGGGTCGAAAAAAGGTATAGCCAACAGGATATTCGATCTTCTTGTATATAATAATTTCCTTTTTGTTCATAGGAGAGCCATTGCATCCGGTTATTTTATGTATAAACGCCTCAAGGAACTAGATCAGTATCCTTCATGTATCCCATGGTGGTTAAGAAGGCTTTTTTCTTCTCCATTTGATTGATTCATTTAAACAGATGATATTTAAAATAGATGATGGGATTAATCAGATATATACAATTTATATCATGGATTATTTTTTTTCTCTCTCTCTCTTTATACAAACTGAGCCTCATGAATAAAAAAACATAGTATGGGATGAATGATATTCTCTCAGGAGGTGGTATTTTTGGATTTAATCCTTTTGTGTAGATAACATATGACTATCCCCGTATCAATGACTTAAGCTGATAGTTATAGTAGAATGAGCTTTGTTAAGAGATAAAATAAGAGTGTTATTATATTTAAAAATGTTTAATTATTTATTCCATTATTTTACATATTATTCATTCCATTATTTTACATATTTTTAATTCCATTAACTTATATACTATGAGTTCTATAAACTGACGTGTTATTAGTTAAAAAGTTGATGTACTACATACTGAAACGTAAATAAAATAATTCATCACAAAAATTGCTTATAGTTATATAAACTATATAAATTTTGAGGAAATCCAATACTTATGTTCGAACCCTTGGGATAAAATCTATTTCATCTACAGAGTAACTTCGATTCTTATTCTGGAGCTCTGACATGAATTATGAAGGTTAGATTTTAGCGTCAGGGCCTTGACGATGCCGATACCTCAAAGGATTTAAATAACCTGCTTGCATATTAATGCATATGCAACTCATGTTTTTGGAGCAGGTCATTAGTTACTTTTATTTTCTTGATCAAAATACGTAACCTACTATGTTTATTCGGATTTCTTTCAGCCATCTTAATTATGATATATTTTTCAAATATGACTCTTCCAGAAAAAACATGAAAATCCTTTTATGAAGCTTCCAAGAAACGTAAAGAGAATCATCAATCTACATAATGCCTTTAAGGGCTTCGTAAATGAGTTAATATATTTGGGTTGGAGTTGGGTGCGTTTGTATTTATATTAAAAAATCACTCCGTTCGTTATTTACTAATGTTAAAAATATACAAACACATTCATACATTTATAAATTTAAATATTTATATCTTTTCCTAATAAAATTGGATTGAATTTAGTATAGAAGAAAATAAAGTATTTATATAAAACATATAGATTAAAACTACCATACCATAAGTAACAAAGAGAACCATACTTTCAACAGTAAAAATCCGCCATAAATATGTTGATGGAAAAATTGGTAAAAATGTAATCTAAAACTTTAAATTTCTAGTGGAACTGGTTAAAACTTTAGATAGGGGAAAGTCTTCTAGGAGCACAAGAAGGAAATAAGGAATGATGTCATATACCACAAACTTCCAACTTACACTCTAACATTAGAATGACATGATTATGAAACCTAACAGATATATAAAGTCAAGTGGAACGCTGTGTGTGATTATTTTTTGTCTCTGATGAATTATTTTTCAAATACAAACATTTACAGCATTTTTTGTAGCCAGGGATTAATTTGTGAGAACCCATTTTGATTTAACATATTCTATGTCCCTATTGGAAATGTAGTATATCTTGTATCATGTATACTATTTCTCTAAACATATCTTGGAACAATAAATGAAAAATATAACTTGCATATATAATTATATCAAAATCTTGAAATGTACAGTTCTTATTGTATATTTATGTATTGTGAGCGGTTGTATCGACCGAGTGTTTTGTATAGTTGCCAAATGCATAATCTCTAATTATCACTACTCTCGCCACTGGGAATTGAGACGCCTGATTTTCTATCCTATTTGTTGATCCGATACAGGCTCAGAAAAAAATGTCAATGAAATCCGCACAGATCTTCTCCGACACCTGCCTTGGCCTCTTCATGATTAAGGGATGTAAAAAGATCGTCATGAATTGATTTGTATTCCGGAGACTTCTCCAGGATACAAATTTAAAGATAATACTTCCAAGTGATGTACTTGATTGAGGGGAATCACCGAAAGAGCACTCACGGTGAGGTTGCTACCGTGGTTTCCTTACCACTCACAACCGTTAGGATCACCAAGGACGATCTTGGGCTAATTAACTTTATCAGTTGCCTCGTCCCTAACCAGTTGCAATACGTAAAGTGCTTTCAAATCCTCTTAAAGCTGTTACAGGGTCACTGAAGGTGTATCTGGAGTTTCATTCGTTGTCAAGATATGTGGCGATTCATTGGGAAGTTTGTAGCTGCCTACAATAAATTTTCATATGGGGCTACCTGCAAAACCAAAGGGAGTCACCATTTAGGCACTTTCTTCAAATAAAAGTCCAGACCACGGGAATACGCTTCTACAACCTCAATCATCAATGGATTCAACTGAAGGTCTCCTTATTTTAAAAATATTGTTCTTATATTACCCAGAACAAGGGAGATCTGTCAAACAAGCTCCCAGATCTAAATCTCTGTGACCGCTTCATGGAAGCCAAAAATATTTTTGTTAGTTTATAGTTATTTTAATGATTTCATGAAAATCCAGATTTTTTTCTGGCTAAACTATTTTATGGCAAACTCATATATAATATATAATATATCTATATAGATATATATTATATATATCCTTAAAGCTGTAATTGTATGTCCAAATATTAAAACCTATATTTTTAAATGGAAATATTTTAATTAATTCAGTACACATAATACTTGGGGATGGAAACACAGAATATTCATCCTCGGAATCAAATAAGTTTATAAATATTGAGTACCTATCCAAAGGGATCCGTCCACGACTACTTCTCCTCACGAGAATACATACATATAGCATATTTATGCTTTTTTGCCTGAGATTCAAGGTCTGAGGAAACTCCTTCAAGTCCTCTTCATCAAAAACAACAATATTGAATCACACAATTAAGAAAGGAGAGGAAGAAGAATCTTTTTTCTTCTTCTTCCTTAACAAAGGGGTATCATTCAACCTTGAGTGATACCCATGAATAACGATTAGCCTGTGATATGCTGCTGCTGCCTGAGAAATCAAAGGGTTTAATGATTTCTGAATAAGCACAGAGTGTACATATATATTTTTTGATTAGAGAAGCTCTGGAATCAAAGAGCTATTGAGTAGACATACCTATTTGAGGCCTACCTACTATTCGGCTTGACAGTAATATGCACTTTTTAAAAGTCTTCATTTATTTAAAAAATAATTATATCAAGGCGTAATTGTAGCGTACTGATCTCGAATATTTTTGCCGGTAAAGCGTTCAAAACTGTTCCAGGGAAAAATAAGGGAGCTCGATAGCCGTGCGTGCTAAGGCGTGTTCAACTCTTCATGTGGGGGCGCAGGTTCGAATCCCGAGAGGGGATGGTCATTTTTGGTCTACCTCATTGATAAGATTGTAGGTTCGATAGACTAATTTTAATGCTATAATGCTTATTTATATCCTGTCGGATGCAATTCTATCGAACCAAATAGGCAAAAAAAAACTGTTCCTGCTCACTTTGATCCCTGGCAATGAGTAAAAATATGCTTAATATGCCCATAAGATATAAAGATATAGAGTGCTTATTGGATTCTTAAGAAAATACGTCATTGTGTCCAGAATACAGCTGAACGATTATTACTCTGCTATTGAGGATGGATTCTTCAGAATACGTCATTGTGTCCAGAATACAGCTGAACGATGTTTCTCTGCTAATTGGAGGGAATAGGAGTCTCTATATCTTTTATATCTCTAGAATATGCTTAATATTGATGACAGTTCTTTTATGTCACTTCTTAATCTGTACTAATCCGTAAAGTTTATTGCTAGCTTATCTCTTTCAATATGTTCATTTAGGATTTATACTACCATATCTCTAAATTAATCTATGATGCTGCCTTATTCTGAAATGACGCAAAAAACACTTAACAAAGGGATACGATTGCCTCATAGAGATATAGCGAACGTCTACAAATAACAAAAGCGAAGAAAAAGTTGTCACCTGATGTGTCATAGTGAAATGAAGAACATTATAATATTTTATATTTTATCCATAAAATAATAAAATTATTCATAATTTTAATGTATAAAAATTAACATTTGAATTTAACTTAAAGCGTATATAAAAATGTTTTTTTATTGATTTGATAAATATTCCATAAATCTCATTTATCCCTCACAAAAATTTAAGATTGGCAGTGTATGAATTATGACATTAATTTGCGACTTACCAAAACCAAAAATATATAAGAAAGAATCAGCTATTATTTTTGAGTTTTTATATCAAAAATTGATCCTTTTGTACTTTTAATCGTTGAAAGTATTTTATACTGCTAAATTGTGTATTGTTTTTTTTTTTCATGGTTAAAATATTTTATTCTGTTACTGCAAAGAAGAATACAGTGTAAAAATACACTAAAAACATACAGATAACATAAGAAATCAATCAAATCTGAACAGTTACGTAATAAAAACATCAATGAACATTATAGTTTAAAATTACCGTCCAGATAAAAAACATATATATAAAACAACACTGGATAAAACTAATTTGTGTTCAATACAAAACGGCGATGCATTCTTAAAATCCTTCTGATGCCGTTCCAATAGAATTTGAACTGTTTGGATAAAATTTAATGAGGTCTACAGCCCATTTCCAAGTTGACGCTCCCAAATCAGGAATTTTGACTTCAAAAGCAGAGTGGCGGGCAGCAGCACCAATGGGGATATCTTAGGTCTTTTTCTAAAGTGTACTTGTTAGTAGTAAGTTTTTGTGCAATTAAAGATTTGACATTTTGTATTAAAGATTCAATTGCTTTGTGACTGGGGGGGGGGGAGATTTCTTTAAGTCTAAAGTCTTAAGTTGATGTTTTTATTACGTAACTGTCCAGATTTGATTTGACCTATCTAAGTCTGCGCTGTAATTTATTTTCACAAACGTTAAGCTTTACGAATAGCTTAAACACTTTTACGATTAGACAGTCTACGAATGCATGGAAAATATTGTTTAATAAAATCCCACAGTTCATACAAGGAAACTGAAATTTTAGGATTTGTCCTGAAGTTTGTAATTGTGCAGTAAATTTTGCACCATTGGCCATAATACCCGTTGATTTCAGAATTCTTCTCTTCCCAACAAACTTTGAAATCTTTCAGATATTGAGATTGCTCCATCATATCTAGGTCTTTTAAGTGCAAATTTTAAAAACTACGGCTTCGAAGGATTAAAACTAATAAAAGAACGTTCAAGTGGAAAGCGGAACCTTCCAATGTTAAAATTTGACCTATCTAAGTCATGCGCTGTAAATTTATTTTGGTTAAGAGCAGTCTCTCGAGAACAACAGGATCTCCAAATCTCTTGATAAACGGTTTTTTGTCCTTGTTTTGGGATATAATATCGATTGTTGTATCCAATAGATAAAGGATGGATCTCCATAATATCCTGAATCGATGCTAAAAGGGAGAAAACATTTCCAAATCTGAATTTTGTTAAAATGGTGCCCATGTGATCCAATTATAAAATTCTGTGGAAGTGAAGTACCTTCTCAATGTCTTGTTCATGATACACGCCCCTTTTTTCAACTATTTTACGATAATAGGTTGGAAGAATATCATCTAAGAGACACAAGCCTCCCCCTATAAATTTTTTGGGACGTTTGAGGGCGGGAAGATGAGATTAGTGAAAAAGAGAGGTCAACCAAGACTCTTCTTCTTTGATTGCATATTCGGCAAGTGAAGGAATCGAAGTCGCCCTATACAAAACAACAGGCACCACACGTGTATTATATAGATCGATCCTTTTCATTAATGAGAGATGGCGCCATTGTTTCAAAGATCTATAAATTTTTATATTCATTTCCAACCAGTTAGACATAGACACACCATTTTTCATCCACTCTTTACCAAGAATGTTCACTGACTGCACAACCTTACAACTAGAGATCGTAACAGAGGGGTCTGCATTCCACGAAGCTAATGGCAGTATGTCTGTTTTTTAGTATTATTTCCAAAACCAGAATTTTTTAAAGAAAGACAATATAGTTTCAATTCTCTTGATGAGTTGAGCTTCGGAACTGGCTTCGATCATCAGAGTAATATCATCGCATAAAAATCAATCAAATGTCTCCCATTATTAAAAGATACACCAAAACCTATGTACTTTCTCATTAACGTTCTTGTGAGGTCATGTAGCGCGGATACAAACAGAAGAGGAGCAATGAAATTGTGTATTGATTTGAGTATAATCACAAAAATACCACTCAAAATATGCATGTTAGCCGGTGTTCATTGTCAAACTATCCTGCAAATGCGTAAGTAATTATTTATAAAAATTATTTAAAAGAATTATTTATAAAAAAATATCATTTGTGATTTTAAAACATATACCTACATCAGAGTGAAGATACATATAAAAACACACAAGTTCTAGGTTCAACAATTGAATTATTAGCTATAGAAACAATGGCAGTAGCCCGCAGACAAGGACATGAGGAAACAGAACGATCATCTTGTTTACTAAAATCAATATGACTTGGCTTTTAGTGTTCGACGGCAACATTTTACACCTTATTAGTTTTCACCCTTTTTCAATTTTTCTTTCTATCTTTTTTCTAATTGTCATTTCTTCATACTTGAATATATTGTAAAATGTTTATGATACATTTTTTGAATAAAGTCTTTGCATTCCTCGTCAATAAAATAAAATATTAAATATGCAAATATATTTCAAATTAATTTGTTCATTTACGCCAAAATAAACCATTAATACACATATTCAGAAAAATTATATCTAGCCATCAATCATTTATCTATCTATCCATCTATTTATCTATCTATCTATCTATCCTATCTATCTATCTATCTATCTATCTATCTATCTATCTATCTATCTATCTATCTATCTATCTATCTATCTATCTATCTATCTATCTATCTATCTATATCTATCTATCTATATATCTATCTATCTATCTATCTATCTATCTATCTATCTATCTATCTATCTATCTATCTATCTATCTATCTATCTATCTATATCTATCTATCTATATATATATATATCTCTATATATATATATATGGTATATATATGACTTGTTTATCTATCGTCCATTTGTTATCGTTCGCGAAGGATGAATGACGAACGACAAGGAAAATTCCTTATGGTTCGTCTTTCGTTTTTGGCGCAATTTTTTTTCATTTTCATGGGTAAATTTTCTTTTCTAAAAATTACGTCATCACTTTTTTCAGAATGACGAACGACCAATGAACGATGAACGACGAACGATCAATTTCAAAATAACGATGAATGACGAACGATAACTTGTGGTGAACTACAAACGAACGACGAACGACAATTGTTGCGAACGTCAACAAGTCATATATATATATAGTTTGTTGAAGTCCTTGAAGTTTGCAAAGAAGGTGAATTCTGTTACTTTTCTTTTGTTAAAAGGAGAAGTGAATACAAGGCCTTACATCCAAATATATACCTAATAACAACCCTGGATGCACCTCAATAATAGAAATAATATCCATGGCAACCGGCTGTAGGCACTTAAGTATGTTGGTATTGCAAATGAGAGTAATTAAGTCCTCTAGAATAACTATACTGCAAACCTTTCTCACATTAGTCCAAGCTCCTTGATCTTCATTTAATGTGGTTAATTATATCAAAATTATAAATATGAACGCCTAATATATATACAATTCACCTATGAGAAGTTGCGCCGTTTTTGTATAATAATTCAAGGATATGTTTTGAGAAGTATTTTATTACATTGCACCAAAGAACCACACATATACGTTAACCCATAAAGAGTTAAGATAGTCTACAGGAATTGAGACGTTTAAATTTTTGTGATAAAATGAGTTCTTTCTTCCATTTTATTTATGATATTAAATAAATAAATTCATGTTTTTTATCTCATAAATAACATATTGCACAGTGTACTATAATTTGTTGTTGAAATAAACCGCATACGGAATGATGGGATCTATTTATCTTGTTTTAAATGATATTACACCTGAAATATTTGCTAAAAACACTATATTATTTTTAATTATATTAGCAAATATGAATTGATGAACAAAAAAAAGCGATTGAGTCAACAAACTATGAAATGTATTTCTTGTGCAACGTCTCACTAAAGTTATTCTTGTTAAAGCTCCACAATTGTGAACTCCCCGAAGATCATCTATCCAAGACTGGTTATATATATATATATATATATATATATATATATATATATATATATATATATATATATATATATATATATATATATATATATATATCGCAGCAGCAAATGGCGATCCAGTAGAATTGTTGATTCTACTGGTAGAGAATAAAATTTTTATCTCTTCTAAGAGATATAACAACTTAAATATGGAGATAATACTTTTCGACATTGTGCATTTTTTTTCATTTGCGATTTTTATTCTATATTTTGGTGGAAATGATTTCTTTTTGTTGTTCAAGGAAGCAAATGGCGACGCAATGCTTAACTAACATTGTATCTATATCACCGAAAATAGTTCCTAGGAGAGTATACGATTTGGATCTCTACCAGAAGAGTCAACGATCAGTTATCATTTAGGTCGATTCATTCTATATCATTCTACTTTTGGGAATTTCAAGAAATAAAGGTAATAATAACAATAATAATGAAATCCATTGACCTCACGGATATTTTTTCTAATACTCATGAATTGAGTAAAGAAAGTTTACGTGCTCATAATCATACTTAAGAACCGTGGGCCTCATCTTCTATGCTTCATGTATAATTAAATTATATATAGTTCAATCTCATTCCCTCATTCTTCTCAGCCACCACCAACAAAGGTCAGATCGAAGCCATAAGCAATAAAAACGATTGGGACTAACTGTGATTACCTTAATTAGAGCATCTTCTTTCTTATAATAATTATTATGGAAATTTATTACTAATACCATATAATAAACCATGAATGCAGTTCAAATGAATGCTTCAACTCCCATAATGTTTATTTTTGTCTGAAAAAAATAATATGAAAAAAATATCGACACTTTTTTTTGCCTACATGGTTCGGTAGAATGCATCCGACAGGATATAAATAAGCATTATAGCATTAAAATTAGTCTATCTAACCTAGGATCATATCAATGAAGTAGACTAAAAATGGCCATCCCCACTCGGGATTCGAGCCTGCGCTCCCAACTTATAGAGTTGAACACGCCTTAACATACACGGCTATCGCCCTCCCTCGACACTTTCCATTTAAGTGGAAGGGTTGTCAACAACAAAAAAATCCTACCAGTAGCCTTTGCGTCCCTGGAATATCATTTTTTATTCATATTATAATATCAATATTACAGTTATTCCTTGTTTTTTGGTTTCTTCTTCCTCTATATAACAAAGCCATGGAATTGAGTCCACATGAATGCTACAGCTTCTCAAATACTTAGTCTGTTTGAAGCAAGATATTTTATGTCTTTAAAATCATAATTTAGAAACTCCTAACTTTATGTTGATTGCAACTTATTATTATTGTATTAATTTATTGCTACTAATTATATATTTTTAGGACTTAGTATGGAATTTTATTCCTATCTTGGCATTTATCATCTGTCAAATACAATAAAAGATGTATCCCCTTGAAAGTAAATTATTAAAAAGTATTCAATAAACAACATTGATAAATATACATTTTGTTTTGCAATTACTACGAAACATAGAATTTCAATATATTGGCAATACCTTATATGAATGTAACTGTAAATTGTTATTACACTATTCACGGACCATAAACTAAAATATGCAGTGCCTTATTTGAAGCAAGGCTTCAAAGCGCTTACAAATATGCTTTGTTTGTCGTAACTACATAAATAGGTAAATGTAATTTGAAATGATTGACAATTGTTGGGACTGCATATATATATATAA
>CP045899.1:14938626-14956343 GCA_013387185.1 Caligus rogercresseyi
TTTGCCGTAATAGACCTCTTCAGGTCAGCCAAGAACCTGGGAGACCTCTTGGCATCACTTCTCTAATTGCGGTCCTTCTTCTGCGTCTTGCCCTCCTCTTTGAAGGCTTTTAAACCCTGAAGACAGTCGACCTGGGAGCTCGTGGCCTTGATGATCTCTGAAGCTGTGCGTCCGGGCACGGGCGAGAACGATGATGGCAGACCTTTTCTTCTTGCTCCATGGCTCTCACCTCACACCAGAGTAACTCAAGTATGTCAAACGAAGGAAAAATTGTCAGCTAATTCCAATGGTGTCTAATTGGCGCCAAATTCAAACCCAATGTTATTTAAATTTAACTCTGAAACAGTCCCATTTACAGGCAAAGCCATACATATATGTTTACATAATAAATATATATATATATATCCCACCAAAAATCTGTATATTAATTTATATTTTTTTTCTAGTCTTTAATGGAAGCTATAAGAAGTATAAAACTCGCCCACCCTTGGCCATATCGTTTAGGCCACCCTTGCCCATTAAAATAAATCATAATTATGATTATCATTCTTATTATATTACCAATTATGTGTAATTGAGCAAATCTTTTTGTTGTACTCACACTTAATATTCCTATTGTGTGGCCATATCCTTGAGATTTATTATGAGGATATAAGAACTTAGAGTGTCATTTTTCAGCTTGTATTATTCTCATGATAATCATTCTGGAGGCATGTAATTACTATCACTCTATTGGAGCATAGCACTTTTCTTATTATTATTATCCCGGAGTGAATTACTCCCTGTCCTTTTTCTCACAACCCTACATGTATGTGGGTGTGTCTCCTACCCTTGACTATGAAAATAAGTCCTTTGCATGATAATTTTTTCTGCATTATTTGATCCTTAGCAGATCACATATTTTACTTGGCCCATTAAAAGGACCTTTATTTTGCCAAAAAGATGATCTATACCAAAAAAGGGATTTTTTGTGGCTTTGGTTTTAAAAAAAAGTCTATAACAGACTTCCTCCATGGCTAAACTAGCACCGTGAACTATGTTTTTTTATACCTCCAGTGACGTTATGTGATCGGTAAAGTGTAATGGCCCACGGATAGGTTCTTATGGAATCAAAAGGAAGATCCAAACCTATTTGCAACTCAATAGTTCAAGTAATGCGACCGTGTGAGTAAATAAAGTAATTGACTTTTGTGTTTAATCCAACATTTCAGGTTGTTCTACAAGACCAGTCGATCCATTAATGTGGCAGGGCCTAGAGGAAAACCAATTGTGAATATTACATATATGAGATATTGATCAAATTTATATAACTTTAATATAAATATAGAATTCATATACTTACTTACGTCGATTTGAATGCATAAAATTATAGTCGACCGTGTTTCATACCTATGAATATAAATGCAAAACTGGAATGGGGAATCGATTGCAAGTTGCGTCCAATCTGAATAGGAAAGTTGTATATTATTAGACAAATTTTTACCCAATAAACATCGTACCCGTACTCGTAAAAAAGTTAATTCACATTCGAGAATCAAGATTTTTTAAAGCTCTTATTTAATTTTTGAGAAATCAATATTGGGATATAAATGACCGTTATTAATTACAAGATTCATGTCATTTAGAGGTATATTTGTATTCGAATATCAGTGTTCAGTATTTTTTTAAATATTGAAAATAATGATATCGATATTACTAATCTAACGAAATAATGATAACACTATGTAACAAAATTGAGGTTTTTGTTTGCCCCCAGGCTGAAATTCTAATTTGAGTCCCATTTTTTACGTAGATTCCAAAAATGCCACTAAAATATCGTACGAAGAATGGTTTGGCCTTTATGGCCTTTTTTGATAATCATAATTTTCATAATTTCTAATGGTTCACGCCCAGTTATCTTCGTGCAAAGTAAGAATACTCACAAATGTCATGAAGTAAAGAAAATATCAATTTTGTATGAACAAGCATTGATCAAATTATATAATAAATCATGAGGTTGCGTTGCCTATTATTATGATTTATTTCGAAAAAAAAACCATGTTTGCCTTTTTATTTGCAAGTTCCTTAAATAATTTGAAAACAATATTTGAATGCCATTTTCCAAATCACAGTAATTCTCCATTTTTCAGATTATTTGATAAGCTTGTAATGAATTACATTCAAATAAAAGGCAAACATGTTTTTTTTCGTAACAAATCACAATAATAGGTAACGCAACCTCATGATTTATTTATTTAATTTGATCAATACTTATTCATACTAAATTGATCTTTTCTTTACTTTCATCCTAGATATCGAAATTATAAAAACTGTTCTGAAATGCATTGAAATACACCAAAATATATTACATATTGATTATAGTTAATAGACTTGAAACAAAAAAATATAGCCGCTTAAATAGAACACTAAAAAATTATCAACTTTTTGAAATATAAAGCCTATTTTTTTTAATTAGTACGAAAGATATTTGAACTATTAAAACTGATTTGATTTGCACCTACATACTAGAAAATAAATATTCATGACATTTGTGAGTATTCTTACTTTGCACGAAGATAAGTGGGCGTGAACCATTAGAAATTATGAAAATCATGATTACCAAAAAAAAGCCATAAAGGCCAAACCATTTTTCGTACGATATTTTTAGTGGCATTTTGGAATTTACTTAAAAAATGGGACTCAATTTAGAAATTTCAGCCTAGGGGTAAAATCCTGTTACATAGTGCAATCAATCGTTAGTTCAAGCTTTATCTTAGTGAACTCACGGAGACTTACTTTAAAAAACTATTCATAATACATTATTCACTAAAGAGAATTTTATCGATTGATTAAAAAATTTAGACATCTTTTTACCAGTTGTTCTTTCTAATCATCGTGTTTATCATGTCCTGTATTTCATATGTTTAATTTTTATGAAGTAAGAAAAATAGCCCCTGTTTCAGTTTGCACAAATTCCAGTTGATATGTATGTTTATTTACATTTATGGATAAAGAAGCTACTTATGTCCCCATTGGTTATACGTCTATATTGATTACGTATTTGTGTTTTAGTCGATTTACTTATAAGCTATTGTATTCTGTATGAACTTAAATAAATGATTATATAAAAAAAAGATTTGCCTCAAATTCGTTAGCTTCATAATATGTATTCATATGAGCAACAAATATTTTTACACAATAAATTACGGCAAGAGCCATGTGGTTTTTTTCTATAGGGACACTTCGTGGGGGTCAAGTTCATTGATGATAAGAGTGACTGATTGTTTACAGAAATATTTTAATTGATTTTTCTTGGAGTGTAGCAAATCACACCTAATGATGCAAGCTGCCAAGGAAATACTCTGTAGGAGACGAATCATTAATTTATCCTTGTGAAGCTCAACTTGGAACTAATGCGATTAGTGTCTTATTGTTTTGTTCAAAAAGTACAAATCGCAGGAGGATTTTCAACAACAGATAATATATGTTATTTTAACTATATATACATACAATTTGTGAAGAACTGGTGGAAGAAATCTAACCGAACCATAATATATCCACTAAAATCTTTGTACTTCGTTACATGGAATATGACAATAGGATGAAACAGAGAATCCCTAAAACCTTACATTTATCGCAAGAAACTTTTCAGTAAAAAATATTCTCCACTTTTACATATATACAACTTTTTATTACTTCCTTTTTTTTAAGATAGAAAAGTATATATTTTTTATTTTGAAACCTTGCTCAAATGAATAACTTTTTTTATTTCTCATTTTTTACTTGAGCTCCTTATAATCAATCGTTGTTTTTCAAAAAACATTCTTTATCAAACTTTAAACGGCTTTATGTGATGGAATATAGATAATAATAAGTACATAAATAAGGCTTTCATTTGGACAACCCGGGTAATTACGACACTTGGTTATTCATCTACTGCTTAAGTTTACCAACAGAGGCTAATAGTCAATTTAATTGAAGGGTCAGTTTCTTAGTATGGCATCATGTTATTTTAAACCCTTGACAACTCACTCTAATGCTCCCTTGACTCAACAGAGAACTTTGCAAAGGTCGTTAATATTTTAGATTAAAATGAATCCAATGTATTGGTCTCGTATATATTTCCTCTACGATTCCCGCCCTTTCTAAATACATAACTATGTATTATTCAATGGATGAACTCAGTCTTTGTCTGAGATAACAGCATTCTCCACTCCTTTTTTTTTCCTTTTTCTAGAAAAGCATTAATCGTTACAAAAACAAAGGAATAGAGTATGGCGCTAACACCTGAAGAAAGAATATTGATCCATAAAAAAGGTGTTAACAAGTTGTATATTATTTCAAAATTTAATATCACTTATATATACAAACTTGTATTCAAATTTAATCATATTTGATAAAATAATTCAATTTATCTATAAATAACTCATTATATCAATCATTTACTTTGTATTCTGGTCACTTTAAAGTATTTGCTATAACAAATCATTGAGAAGATAACAATGGCTTGAATTTTGATAAATAAATTAAAAACAATATTTAACAGTTATACATCCTTAGCAGCTTTTCATTTTAATTTTGTTTCTAATGAATCTTACAACTTCTTACAGTACTTTTTACGATAAAGTAACATAGCCTCTTGTATCTTTTTTTGTTGTTGTTGACTAATTGGTTCGCTAGAATCGCATCCGACTAGAATTAAATAAGCATTATAGCATTAAAAAGAGTTCATCGAACTTCGGATCTTATCAATAAGGTTGACTAAAATGACCATACCCTCTTGGGATTCGAGCCTGCGCCCCCTGCATGGGGAGTTGAACACGTCTTAATGCACTTAGCTATGAACTAACTATGATATTAAGTAATTTAGAAATAATAATACTATGTTTATCATTATACGAAGCATATAATACTTCTTCTTAACTTTACAATTAATCTAATTAAAATATAAAACTTATATTTATATTCCATGCGTATGTCCTTAAGATATAACTTCGTCTTCCATTACATTTAAATTAGAAGATGCCTTGTTCAAATAAATAACATTTATTCTTTCTCATTTTTTACTTGAGCTGCTTATAATTGATCGTTGCTTTCAAAACACATTCTTTATTTTTTTAATGACTTTATATGAATGAATATAAATAATATGTACATAAATAAGGCTTTCATATGGACAAAAGGATAAATAAGACCATTGTTTTAGATCAAAGGAGTGGTTAGGATATAATATACATTAACTTCTGACTATCATGTATTATTTGCATAACCTTAAAATGATAAGAAAAACACGTTATGAAAGGATGTTTATCTTATTGAATCAACATAAGCAAACCATAACATTTTTATACTTTAAAAGTTAATATAAGACCAAAACTAATGACTATCCATCAAGTCAATTAGTCAATGCTGGCAAGACTGTAGATATTATAATAGAGAGTATTTATAAATTACTACTTAATGTTGTAGTTAGTGCTATAGCTCAGTGCATGAAGGCGTGTTCAACTCTCAATGTTGAGGGATCAGTTCGAATCCTCCCGAGAGTGGAAGGTCAATTTTGGTCATCCTCATTGATAAGGTCTAGCTTCGAGTGACTATTTTTAATGCTATTTTTTCGGAAGCTGCAATTCTGTTGAACAAAAAAGCAAAAGGCATAAAAAATAGAGAGTTACTAATAAAAGTACTCTTGGTGTTGAAGTGGACAGAGTCTGTGGGACTAAGGACTAACTTTTATATCCGAAGTGGTGATTCGCAAATAATCCTTTTATTAAGAGATGTTTAACTATGAAAATGATTTAATCCCAAACGACCTTTTAAGACAAGAAAAAGGAATAACTTTTAGTGTGCAAACAAATAATAGATTTCTAAGATACATGATTTTTTTGACAAGTATTATTATATATATAATGCCATACAGGCGCTATCTACGCTCCGATTCACTCTCTGCTAATTGTGCAGGGCATTAAAAAAAATTAAGCTAAGCAGATTATTTTTAATGTCTACTAAACTGATTTGTAACAAAATGTTTTTCATTTCACAGTATTAATTTAACGAATAAAGTTTCAATTAATAATATTCATAAGAACCGAAAAAATGAACTCTTTTCATAAAAGTATGAAACATTTGACATAGATTTGATGAAAAACCCAAATTTATCTTATGAAAACTAAGTATTTTATTCTTTCCTTAAGTTATTCTACCACCAAACACTTTTGATCCGCTCCTTGCGGCAACGTAATAATAGAGAATCAACTTCTTTAATCCATTCATACAAATACCGTCAAAAATATTTAATTCAAGTCCTTTTTAAATCAGGGATAGTCTTTATTAGTATAATTTGACTCATCCATAGCTACGTATTCCTTTACGTAGGTTTCATCAAAGGAATCTTCTTCTTTTTAATTACTCTTCTTTGCTCAAACAAAAGCAATATTTTATAAGAACAATTAAGATAAACGCAACAATCATTGGCACTCCTTTATGGGTTGCCCATTTTAATATATATATATATATATATATATGCCAGTTATTTGAAAAACTGTAATACAAAAACATACCTTAATTTTGCTCAGGCCAAGAGATAAATGCATGTATCACAGTTACTTATCAAAAACTGGACTTGATCTTGTTAAAAAGAGTCTTTATTCACAGTAAGATACACGTATGACTTAATTAAGAATATATAAATAACTATTAGATGTCATTAAAAATTTGTAATAAAATAAAATGCAGAGTCTTTTTTAACTTGATTTCTTTCACTATTTTATCACAAAATATTTTTGAAGTTTTTAGAGACTTTATTTATAGGCTATAATGATATATATATATATACATACATATATATATATGTATATATATATCTTAACACTTAAACCCATATAATAATGTTGGAATAAGTAGAAATCTCAAGTTAAATGCATATATCAATCCAATAAAACCAATTACAGATACAGTCAATCCTGAAAATACCGGTCACTCAAGTGAACTCAAAAAAGTGACCGTTAGATACAAGGACCTTAAGACAGGTGACCGTATAAAATGTGAATAAGGGCAGACACTCAATATTATATTAAAATGAATTGTAGTTAAAAATGGTGTTTTTCTTTTTTAGATTTATCTATCAGTTCATGAAAAATATATAAACATATAACATGTTTGAAAGTGTAGAAAAAATAAAAAATACACTTTTTAGTTTCAATTGTTATTATAAAAATAATAATGCTTTAAAAAAATATAATAATTTATTTGTAATAATAAAATAAACACACGTGATAAAACTATAAAACGCATATGAAATCCTGGAATTTAATGACAAATTGCGATTATCAATATCAAATAAGATATTAGCTTTGCAAAAAATATATTTTTGTGTGTTTAGTACTCATATATTTCTATTATGCAATTTAGACATTGATGTCTTTAAAAGGAAATGTTATTTTTTATTCCGTGATGTCGTATTTCATTTATATTTATTTTAAGGAACCAATCAATCCATGTTTATTTGATTTAAAAACCTTCTTTCAAGGAAATTAAGATATAAATTTCGAAGAGGGGGACTAATCTTTAAGTGTAATTTTATATTCGAAATAATTAAGTTCAAACTGTGTTTTTGATAATTATTCAAACTAGTAAAGCATTGTAAATATGTAACTTAACAGTTTTAATTAGGTTTTCATTCATACAATGAGAAACAAACTGTTTCCTTTGCGTTTTTTCAATTATTGTTAATTCCCTATATAGTAAAAATATATCCCTGTTTCATATTTTTGTTAACTTGGACTTCCGATTCAGATTACCTATAATTATTAGAGCATGATTAGGCACCAAAATGACTCAAAAAAGACAAGTTTGATATATTGTAAATCAAAATACACTAATACTCTATATGCAATGACTGTCACCTTTGAAAATAGTCAATTTTTTATCTCACCTGAAAAATACTGGACTCCAAATATGTTAGTAGAGATTGATCGATGATTCGGTTCCGAAAACACGTTGCACAATCGATCTGAATTGGCAAAACTTGGCTCGTTGTGGACGATTGCTTCAGTTTTTACAATTCAATTAATGGGTTCCTACTTTTATTTTGATATTTCATAGTTTAATTTGTTTTAAAGCTATACATTCTTTTTCTAATAAATATGTTTTTTAAAGACTGATATTCAGTTATCCAGATTTTCTTTTGTATTTAATACTGTACATTCAATTTGCACTCACTTTATGATTTTATAAGATGAATAAAATAGCTTTATTAATGAGATAATGTTTATTGATATAAGTGTTTAATGATTTTTTATAGAGACGAGGATAAGCTAATTCATTGTAGCTTTTTTCAGGAACAAAATAGCAATATTTTATAAATCCTTACAATTACTTTATCTGGGGGTATCTATCCAAAAGTCATCAGTTGTTCTTACAGTTATCTACCAAACTAACCTCTTAGAAAGCAACTTGATACATCTATAATGGGGGAGAGAAGCATATTCACTTTATGTGATTATTTGATACTTTTAATCAAAAATCTTGCCCATTAGGCCATGCAACCTTTTGAACTCTCTTAGAGTCTTATAATCATTATAATAATTTCCCTTTCGTTTTTCAGCAATTGTCACACATTATACATGGAAATGAACTCAACAAGATTTATGCACATAGAGTCACACGACTAGTTCTTACTCTGCGCAATAAGACTTAGGGTCATTCTTGACCTTGGTTTATCCTCAAAGAAATGATCAAGCAGAGACTATGCATTGTAATTTATATTGAAAATAAAACCTATGGGGCATGAAGACATAATATGCAAATGCTTTTAATGTTTCAAGAAAGGGATTCATCTATGGTTGGGACAGAAGAAATATTGGGGCGTTTAAGAAAATGTGTACCATTTTCATAACTTATGGCACATATTCATATATAAACATCAGTGATTAAGTTAATAATAACGGTAAAGTATATATATATATATCCACGATGTATAAAGCACGATGTAAAAGCACCTAAACTTTAACTTGTTACTACCTGTTGCAATGGAAGTTATGATTGGCACGAAATGCAAATATGAATACATCCAAACCAAATATGCATATTGAGCAAATTGTATCTGCATAACAATATTATTTACTTTTCTTAAAAAAGAAGATTTACAAGTCCATTCGAAGGTTTGTTACAATTAAAATAGTTTGCACAACATTTGGTGGCAAATTCGGGCTGTCAAGGAGTATCCACAGTACATATATACATACTATTATTACATATAATAAATATATATTAATAATGCTACTACGTTTCCGAATTTTGGGTGTCATCATCCAATAGCATAAAATATTTGATGAACATGAGAATGAACAATGAATTTGGAAAACACTAAATCTTAAAATATATATTTTCTTAACTTGAAATAGAATTGGAACATCTATTACTATAAAAAAACATATTGGTGTTTCGTTGATGATTGATGATTCTGAGATGCATTTGATAATACATATTGATGTGTCTTGTTGTCCATTTTTCAATCAGGACCACTTATCAATAATAGAAGAACAGCGATTTTCATTTTAGGATTAAATTGCAAAGTTATTTTATGATCCTTTGCTTTAATCTATAATGTTTTTAGTCATTTAGAGTTTTATTTTAAAAGCAAAATAAGATAGTATAACCCAAAAAATCAATTCTCAACAAGATCATTTTAAAGTTGTTTATACTAGCGCCATCTCATGAGATTTATATATTAAGATCTGCCGCAATGGCATTCAATTCCTTGATTCAAGTTTCATGCCGTCATGCCCCTGCCAGGGATTATAATCATTGGTTCAAGGACCCAAAGAAAGATACATACACATAAGAACTCATAATTGAGATTTTTTGCATAGATTTTCTCAGCCATAGTATTAAGACTCTGAAAGCAAAATTCCACGAAGGAATAATGAAATGTGAAGAGATCCTTGAAGTGAATATATTTATTTTCCGGCTTATTGACTCCCCATCTTGAAAAAAATACGTGATTAATAATCTTATAAAAATGATTTTATTTTTTGGCTCGTCAATATGAACTAATAATAGATTTTCTTGCAATTGGGATTTTTTTCACGCTTATTTGCTCGTGAATTTAAATATATATTGTCACAACTATAATCTCCGGGAAAAAATATTAATCTGTGGCTAATGAACTATTACGTTTTGACTATTTTGTATTCTTAGAGTAGGTGTTTTTAACATGTAGATTTATTTAAATATACTTCAATATGGAATATTCTCAAATAATTGTGATAAAAACAAAAAACAATATCAACATTTTAGTTTAAAATGTATATTTCAAGGGAAACAACGAATATTATAATAACGAATAAAACAATCAAACAAAATATGATACCTTGATGGCGCGCATGGCCTGAAATGTCTTCGACAACTAATCCGCCAATGTAGAAGCTACCAAAGATATTCAAATGTATTAGCCAATGTTATTTCTATATTCTTTTTTTTATTTTATTTTTTGTTACTGCGTTCTTTTAATCTGTTGTATGTTAACGTGTTTTTATTCTAATGATGTTTATTTAACTGTTGTTTGACTTATGTTTAAGTTTTAATTTAAACTATAATATTTATTTAAGTATTTTATACATAACTACTATAAGCAAATAAGTCCTTTAAGTAATATTATCTATATATATATCTATATATATAGATATATATTTCTATATGTAGATAAATATCTATATATGTATATATATATTCATATATATGATAAAATATCCTGTTTTAATGAACGCTTATCAATTTAAAAATTTATTGACAACTTTAAAAAAATAACTTATGAAATACATGTAGAATTTAATGATTAAAATAGATTTCTTCTTTAGAAAGGGTCTGGGAATAAGTGTGAGAGACAACAAATGGTATCGAAATTCCTCAGAGGTCCGTTAGCCCTATATAATTTCGATTACTTAAGCAATTAACGATCCCTGCTTTGACATTAGGCAAGTTATATTAAATTATTATTGTTATATATGTAATTTCTTAGTCTAACGTTAAGCTTTTTTTAAATGGATCCGTGGAGAGTATATATTTTATCTATAATATAAAATATGAACTCTGTTCTGCGTCTGTTTGATCGTTTCCCGGTCTCCCCAAAACGATTCATTATATCTTGACGACATTTTCAGTTAATAAATTTGAGGTTCAGCGTTTGAGGGAGTTTTTTTAGTGGTGGATGACACTCTCGAAAAGTAAAAAATTAGATATGGAAATAATGTTCTGGGGATGACTTTGAGGTACTCTTAGGTGTGTTTTGGGGTATGGTGGGAGTCTTTGGTTATTGCCAAAAATTATTTTCCATATTTTGTTTTATGTGAAAGCCCCGTTTTCTAAGATTTCTTGTAATGGCGCGTTAGATTTATACAAAGTTTTATGAAGAGAATTTAAAGTGCGAAAGAATATTCAGCGTGGGTGAGTTGTTCCCGGAAAAAATACTTTCTAATGAAACGATCAATCTGTGTATTTGTTCGGTCCTCTGTATCTCCTAACTATGACTTATATAAGTAATTGATCAACTTTTCCTATGGACAGTTTGCGGGCTAATGAACTATTAAGTCAAAGTAGACATTCCCGGGAAACTCCGGTAGCATCCGTTATCATAATTTGAACCTCGTACATTAATGTAATTTTCCGTTTGATTAAATTGCCATCGTTTCGTCTTACTGCTTTCAAGAACAAATGCCTTCCAAATTGATATTTTTTTATGTCAAACATGGTGGATCAAAGTGAGATGAATAATGATATATAGCTTACCATATAAGTTGGGGATATTCTTCTGAAAGCCTAAATACTTTTTCAGATGATTTTCAAAGACCACCAAATCTCTTTGGAGGACATTAATTTTGATTTTAAAGCATTCAGAAGAAGGCTATAAGTAGTACTAAGTTAAATCAAAAAATTCATATTATTTTTCTTGCTTAAGTTCTTCTGATCTTATTAAGAGGCTTTTAAGTAATAGCTTTTGTGTCATATTATTGTGGTAAGGAAACCTTTAAATGATAGTATACCCTCAACAGTATGCCAACACATTTTCATAAAGAATAAAAAGGTATAGCATCTATTTGTTTATTAATTTAATATTGTACAAAATTTATTAATGACTAAGCCTATTATGTTGAAAAAAAATTGTGCAAATACTTACTTCATATAACGGATTGAAACACTCTCCACTAAGGTTTAAGGCTTGAGGATTGAAGGTGGAGGATTACCAAGACCATTGACCTTTTTTGGCTTTACTAAAGAAAATTTTAGTATATATTTCAATTGATATAATATTTTATTATAGATTTTACTGTTAAAATAGTAGAATTTTTATGATATTCAAAAACATTAAAAATATTTAACAGTCTTGAAATTAATTTAGACTGCTCTAGGAGAGAGTATATAAAATTAGGTGTTCAGTTAAATTCAACAATCAAGCAACAGTCAAATGCTTTGAATAATGTAGAGAGGAAAGAAATGAATATCTAGCAACTGATGAGAGAAATAAAAAAAAAAATAGTTTAGTGCCCAAGGACACTTAATACGAAGTGGGTTGACGACACTTCCAAGTGACCAATGATTTTTAAACGTGTGAAAAAACAAGAAGAAAGTGCAATGTCAAAGAAGAATATAAGAGCAATATATGACACAAATGGCACTTTAATAGAAAACCCTAAAGCGGTGATGAAAACCATTAAAAGTTTCTACAGTGATTTGTATAATGGTTATGATTATTTAAATGAAATAACCAAGACTAGTAGAACTTTTCCTTATGAAACTGGTAACCTTTGCAATCTGGAGAAGGCAAACCATTCTTTAAACGATTAGAGCTAGACATTACATGTGCTGAGATTGAACAATATATATCGAATTTTAAAAACTCAATAAAGCTCCCGGCCCGGATGGCTTTCCAATGGAATTTTATAAAAAATATAATGAACTTCTATCTCCTCTTTTACAACAAGTTTTAAAGAAGCAACAGTTAAAGGTACTTTTGAAACGTACTTAACAACAGGGAAACTTATTTTAATCCCAAAAACTGGAAAAGACCCACGTTTTATTGATAATTTACGTCCTCTCACAATGCTAAATGTAGCTTATAAAATATATAGCGGTATTTTAGCACAGAGAATCAAGGAAATTTTACCAATACTTTTACATCCCGCTCAGAAGGGATTCGTGCAGGCCGTTACATGGAAGATGTAGTGCGGGGGATCAAGGATGCAATATCACAAAACAGGGAACATAATTTAGATGTTGCTGTCATGGCAATAGATTTTAAAAAAGCGTTCGACAGCATCTCACATCAATGGATTTTAGATTGTCTTCGTATACAAGGTTTTAGCAATACTTTTTTAATATGATATCAGTTGTTTTTTTAATATAAGTACATTTTACCAAAGAACAGATAATATTTTTAGTGTGAAAAAAGGATGTCGCCAAGGAGACCCCGTCTCCCCGGCGTTATTTATTTTAGCATTAAATCCGTTACTTGATCAGATAAGTAATTGCATGGCTATCAAAGGTTTGGAAATTGGTAGTAAAGAAATCAAAATTGAAGCTTTTGCTGACGACATTACCATGGCATATGGTGGCACACAAAGTATTATAAATAAGTCGATTGAAGAAACCTTAAAGCTTATTGAAGCATATGGAATATATTCTGGATTAGATATAAATTTAAAAAAACATCTATTATTACTTCTGCCACCGTTGAATTAAGAAATAAAGATATTCAAATTGTTCCTCGTTTAAGAGTACTCGGCACTTTTTTAACAATTGATGATTCCGATCTTTTAGAAAATGAAAGAATAATAGAAGACATCTTAAGGACATCAGCTTCCAAATTTACAACATTTTTAGGAAAAAACCTACCGTCCAGAATAGGGGTTTGGAACTCTCTTATAATGCCAAAAGTCGTACACATTTTAAAACTGACTCCATTTTCTGAGATTTTATCCCTAAAGGTTGAAGCAATTTGCGACAACTTTTTATTTCCAGAAGGGCACAGTAAGTTGATTTCATGGAAACGTATAACATCGGCCAAAAAATGGGGCGGACTCGGCTTAATAAATTTCAAGAACTTTTGGAAGGCCTTACTATTTTCTTGGTGTAAGAGAATACTTACTAAAGGATCAGTATGGAGGGAAATAATAAATGGTCAGTTAGTGGTTTTAAAAAATAAAGAAATTGACAGTGTAAAAGGCAATGGACCGGACATCATTTTTGAATTGGCAAAGAGTATTAACTCTTTTTGGAAAAAAACGGTCGAAAGTAGTGTAGACATAATTTATAAAGTCCTTGAAAAAATGAAATGGCAAGAACCTGTAACTGACAATGGGCGGTTATCTTTTATATCCACCACTTCCATTAAAGGGAAACTAAGTTTTTTAGGTGAGATTTTTAATGACAATATGAGTTTTAGTTCGAGTGAAATTTTAGAAAAACAAGGAATTTTATATAAACTAACTTTTAAGAAACGAGACATAGGCCCACGTGACTGTTTTTATAATTTTTTATGTTCCTTTTCTAATAACAATTTTAGGAAACTTTTAACCAACAAGCAATCAAACAAATGTTTTATCCAACAAATTTCAAGAAGAAAAGATTTTTTTAAAATTGATGTACCTACCTCTAAAATATTAGAAATTCTGAATTCCAAAGTTTTTGACCACTCCATGTACTGGTTAAAATATAGGATCGTCACAAATACTCTAACTTTAGGAAATATATTCGGGAAGACTAAATCTGAAAGAATCTGCTATTTTTGTGAAAATGATTTTGAAACCTTAAAGCATTTTTAGTTGAGTGTCCGCCTATAGTGAGAATTTGGGAAGAAGTGGGAATACTATTCTTTTTAAATCACAATTTAATTCTATCACCAAAAGAATTTGTGTATTTTTATATTGGCCCCAATTATGAACAAATCAATTATATAGTTACAAAGATTCAAGTAATTCTCTATAAATTTAGATGTTCGAGAACCCCCTTACCAGTAAACTTTGAACCTTTTATTGAGGACGTTGTTAATAATATGTAGTTTTTTTTGGTTTTTTAAATGTTTGATGTAATGTTGATATAATATAAGTGAAATAAAGTTTGTTGTACCCTGGGTACAAAAAAAAAAAAAAATATTTAACAGTCAATTAAATGCCCACCCTGTATTTAATATAAAAGAGTTCTTAGTATTTCAGGTAATACTGTTTTAATTTAAGAAAAAAATTGCAAAAACAACCCCAAATCTATAGAACCATCACACTCCTTGACCACTCTCAAATAAACTGGTCATTGCATAACACATTCTCCTCACAATCTTTCATAAGGCAATTCCATCGAAACATGGAGACAGGAGTAGTTACTCCATGCCGTTTATGGTAAAAAGGTGCGGGAAGCTTCACTGACGTTAAATCTTACTTGACGTTAATAACGAGTCTTTAAACAGCAAAAATGCACTTGTGTGTTTATGGGGCTAAGATAAAGAGTTGAAATATTGTTTGGTGAAAACAGAACTCAAAAGGGAGCAGCAGTGCTTGTACAGACATAAATATATCATAGATTGAACTATGGGTAAGGATAATCATTGTGGTAGTTCAGATAAATTCACCAATAAATATTATAATCAATTGCAGTTAATTTTCTTTGATCCATATATCGCCAGGCCAGATTAAACATGAGGATTCGCTAAACGACATAAATATTAATACGTATTCATGGAATAGTCTTATCCAAGGATTCACTTTTTTTTTTTTTCGGTCACGAAGTTTTATTCATATTTGTAACAAACAATACAGTATAAAACATACTACACTAAAATACAAATATATATATTAAAAAAACTCTCTTCAACAGTTGTGTAAAAACATAAATGAAACGTTATAGTTCAAATTTACTATTAAAAAGTGATGACCTAAATATAAAATGACAATTTATTTGTTCCTTAAAAAACGCCGATATTTTCTTAAGATCCTCTTGGCTGATTTTAAAAAATGAATTGATCTGATGGTACGAATCGGACGACATTTCCAGCCCATTTCCAATCATCTGATGTTGCGTTCGGAATCTTAATTTGCAGAGCTGAGTAGCGGGCGGCAGCTCCAATGATTATTGCCTTAGGTCCTCCACCTCGATGAAAGAGTTTGTCGTAATTTTTTTTGCAACTAACGATTTTATATTTAAAAGTGCTGTGTCAATAGCTTTTTGGAAAGGGGGGGTATTATATTTTACGTTATAACACCAAACAAAATAAAGGCTTTTATAAGATTTGAGGTAATTATTTCATTTTCGCACACATTTATTTGAATAAAACGCTTGACTACCATAAGAACAGGACATTCAGCAAAGGCATGAATGATTGAGTTGAATAAAGCCCCACAGTTATTGCAAGGGTAATACAATCTAAGTAAACGAGCAGAAATCTGAAACTGAGCTGTAAATTTGACACTATCAATGATACCACACGTCGACCGAAAAATCCTCTGTTTCCATGATTGAGAGGATCAAGCAATTGTATGAAGCTCTCTGATATAGATCCAAAGGAATCTTCACTATGGGAATAAAATTTTAAAAACCAAGGCTTGGACGGACTAAAATCATGCATGAACGTTCTAAAGGAAAATCGAAACCACCTACCTACTAATTTGATCTATTGAGGGCAATAGGAAAAACACTTTGAGTACTAACAGAATTAATTACTTAGTAATGTCCATTTAAGAAACCCAAGGCAGTTGCTCCCGTATGTGTTACTCTCCGATTTTTCTCTCATCAAAATTAAAAATATTTTTTGTGCCCCAAAATCGTCATTATATGACGTCATATTCTTTAAACTCTATAGAGTTTGAAGTATAAGTTCTTGAAGACATTCAATCATCTTCATAATTATTATTGCAAGCAAATACGTAAGGGGCATAATTCAAATCAATAATACTTATTAAACGATTGGTCTTCATTTTGTCCGATATCGATATGTCGGTGAGAGGTCACAAAGCAATTGCTGAATAAACGCACAGGATATTAGTCATCTGGAAACTCCAGAGGTCTTCCGTGTGACAAGAAAGGCAAGATATTGTTTGAAGCCAGGGTCGGAGACAAGGGCAGCTAAAAGGTGATGTTTGCCATCAAGATCACAGGTGTCAATGGGAGCTTAGAGAGCAAAAGAGCTGCCCGGCTCCAACCTACTCAATAATCAACATCTCCCATCTATCAACGAGATCATGTACAGGAGGTTATTAGGGAGCTTGAAAGGCAGATATGTAGACAGCTGCCCTCTGCTAAAGCCACTTTATTACCTGACCTGCCTCGATCAACTATGTCTAAGTTCTAAGAGTGCAGCATGGTTCCTAACAAGAATGACTGCAATCCTCTAGTCAAGACATTCATGTTTATTTGTGTCATAGGATTTACCTTTTATATATACCATAGATATATTTAAATATTTCAAGTAGCCAAGATGACCTAAAGCTATATTAGCCTTAAATAAACTCATAAAACAACAACATTAACATACCTATAGTGACTCCAACTTGCCTTATTGCATACCTTTCTACTTACAATTATACAGGCAGGAATAATATCATGAGCAAAAACTAGGTCTCCTCCCAAGGATAGTGATAATTAATGATGTAATTAATCCTCAGGACTCTCAGAAATAGATCCTTGGGCGTGGATCCCTTAGGTTAAAACCATGAGTTTGAAGGTCTTTCAAAAAGAGTCTCTCATATCCTGAAGAA
>CP045899.1:14956443-14982757 GCA_013387185.1 Caligus rogercresseyi
GACAATAGTGTTTTATAAAACTAATTACAACACAAAGGAATGAACCGTTCCTCGGAGAAATTAGTATGAGATAATCGTATTTTTTTAGGTATGTCAATTCTAAGTTAAGTTTGACAAAACATAATTCCAATCGAACAACCCATAACATTTTCCTGCTTGTCGTTTATGGTCCACTATTTGATACCCCATGATGAGTTTGATACCCCAGCCCAACATATTTCCTCCACAACAAATTTCTTATGTTTCTTCCGGCACAATAACGGGCGTTGATAAACAGACATACATTGATCTCATCCGGAAGGCATCATTCACGTGTATAGATATGTATATATATGTATATATAGATAATATCATATATATATTGTAGATTTACATTTAGTTACGTTCCATCCCTTCCTTAAGAATTAAAAATAATTATAACATACCAATCGTTTAAACCCCCAAACGTTTATTTAGAATAGAAGATTTATAAGGTTTTAGTATTAAAACAGAGTTCTAAATTACACAACTTAAATGCTTGATCCAGTGGGGTAGCCATTACAGGCACCAATAATATATTATTAAAATAACTCTTAAAGTAATGTAAACTTCCTTCTCTCTTGAGTATCATGTGACTATTTAGATCAGTGCGTAGTAAAAAACAATGCTGTTAAAAAAGCTGTTAAATATTTAAACTACAATCTTTATGCATCGCTATATATTCCAGATTATAAGTCAAGTATCATTATTTGCAAAAATGATTTTCATATTGACTTTTAATGTAAACATAAACCGCAAAATGTGACTCAGTGCAAAAAAGATTGGCATTTGAAATAATAGCATTATAGATCTAATTCAATATAAGAGTAATTTTTTACTTGTTCCATAGGCTTGTTTTATCTTTTGAAATACAAGTAAATAAAACATATTTTTACAAAGTGATATAGATAAGATTTAGGAAGTACATTTCGTCACGAGAGGTATTGCTTAGTTCAGTATATCACAAGTGGATCATGATGTTTGATTCTAAGTCCGAAATAAGTATTTTATGACTTCTTGACATTTATATTTTTAATTCAGGACATATTTCATTCAGAAGAACCTCAAAACATAATAAATTTTTATCATAAAAAAGATATTGACCGTAGAAGTTATAGATATGCACTAATTTAGATAACAATAGTATTTTAAAGCGTGATGATGAAAAATGTAAGCTAACGGCTGTTCTTGACATTAAACTCTATGCCGATATGTAAAGATATCAAATCATTGAATATAGATATTTTAAAACCTGAGTGAAGCGTTGTATTATTTGGTCAATACTGGTTTCGCAGTTTTAATGATAACACAAGGTTACAAAATCGTAAGGGAATCGAATGGACCAATTTGCACAATGTCGGGGAGGCCTAGGAATGATATGCTTCAAGAACTATTGGAAATCCATACTTTTCGGCTGGTTCAGGCGAATTTTGGATATAAATACAGTGTGGGGCAAAATTATGATTGCAAAATGAAGTTGTGTGGGGTCTCGCATGGGGATGTTGAAGGATGTGGACCGGGAAAAGTTTTAGACATTTCCGAAACAGTAGGTCATTTCTGGGAAAAAAATAAAAAAAATAACCTTGAGCTGTCGAAAACAGACCCTAGCAGAAATGGGTTGGCAAGAACGGTTAGGGATAACCCTAGACTTTTATTTTAGCCAATACCTCGGTCAAAAAGAAAATAGCATTCTTGGGCGAGATTTTTAACAATAGCCAACTATTCAATGCCAGTGAAGTTTGGAGAGAGAAGGGATTAGAAGGAACGTCATTTTAAAAGACGACAGTGTGGCCCGAGGGACTTCCTTTTTTAATTACATCAGTAGCGTACTAAATACAAGCTTAGGAGCTTTTTAGTGAAGGAGGGGGACAAAAAACATTTTTTGAATCAAATAGAGGGTAAAGTGAGAGATTAGGGTAAGTTTTACAGCGAAAAGATTATAAAAGCACTACAGAACGGCAGTTTTACTTTTTCTACTTATTGGACAAAATATAGGGGTGGTGTCCAATACACTGAGCTTCGGAAGCATATATGGGAGAACGCAAGAGGAAAGGGTTTGTTATTTCTGTAAGACCGAGATTGAAACAGGAAGGCATTTTTTATTGGATTGTTTTACATTGAAAAAAGTATGGGATCTAGTCATTCAAAAATTTAGACAAGTTTTAGTCATATTTTAAGAATTGATAGCATTTGTTTTATATATAAAGGTCCTGATGAAACCAAAATAAATTTTATTGTCGCAAAAATTCAAAATCTTCTTTACAAACTTAGAAGCACTAAAACCCCCCTATCAAAAAATGCTTTAATTTGTGAATAGATTATTTGATGAACTCTAGTTTTAGATGTTAAAATGTCACAATTTATTTTCATGTATCTCAGATTTGGATGTAACGTTAATATCATATTAGTTTAAAATAAATGTTGTACACGGGTGTACAAAAAAAATTTGCACAATTTCAAAAACAACAAACATAATATATTTCCACATAATTAACTTCAACAAACCAAAATTCCTATTCATCTATTTCTAAAGTTATAGTAGACCAATCAATTTTTTGGATATTCCAATCACAGATAAATTATTATAATCTATTAAAGTAAAACTTTTACACGATGATGAGCGTCTTTCCTATATATATATATATATATATCATATATATATATATATATAATTTTTCTTTTCTTTTTTTTTTTTAAGAAACGCTCAGTTCGTTATATTATGCAATTACTATACTTCAAAATAAAATTATTTTTCATTCAACATTTCGTTTTTATGATATGTACAACAGAACACATAAAACCTAAGATAATGTAAGAAAATCACAAAATAAATATTTTAATTTACAAAAAAAGAATGAATTATCTTCTAAATCCATAAAGAAGATTAATTACTTTTTTATCCTTTTACTGCTATATTAGATTTTTCAATCGAAAAACAAAGATATTAAATACAAATTTGATAAAATGTATTACCAAATTGTATTCAATAAAAAGAGTGAATACATTTTGGTTCATGATCATAGTTTGAACCCATATTTGCCAAGGTCATGATAAAAACTAACCAAATATTACTCCTGAATGAAATCAAACTGTAAAATATGTTTTTAAATCTTATTAACCAACTTAAGAGAGTACAATAGCTGGGTGTGTTAAGGTGTGTTCATCTCTTAATGTTGGGGGTGCAGGTTCGAATACTCCCGAGAAGGGATGATAATTTTTGGCTTACCTCATTAATAAGATCCTGGGTTCCTTTAGACTAATTTTAATGATATAATGCTTATTTATATCCTGTTGGATTCAATTCTATAGAACCAAATAGGCAAAAAAAAAATATCATTTACCACATACTACTCAAAATCATTTCTTCTTTATTTAAATACCCTTTTGACTAAAAGGTTGACAACAACACTCACCTAACAAACACTGACATAAAGAAAAAAATAGTAAATATTTTTTTTAAATGTATCCTAATTTCAAATATAGTATAGTTAGGTATTAAAATGAGGCAAATGCACAAAAATTTATGCATGTAATGTTACTCACTCAAGAAATTTCCTTGCAATACAGTACATAAACCATTATTTACGTATTCACAGTCTCTTTTAACTTAAAGATTGAACAACAAACGCACAGCGTTTGTTGTCCGTGTTGCCGGCTGGTTAAACGCCGTACAGCAAAGTGAAGAAGAGAGCAAAGAAACGTTTATCTTCATCCAAGTCAAACACTAACATGTATGTATATACACACATACAAAAACGCGCATGGTTTCAAAAGGAGAAGAAGAAAATATATGTACGGGCTCAACAGTTTTCCTTCTGTCTTCAACGCAAAAGAAGAGGACGTCGTTCATATAAGACTTACTTTTAACCCAAGAGGAAGAAAAATATAACGTATACAATTAACTAGACTAAGTGAAACTATATTGCCCGAAACTAGTTGTCTGTTTAGTATGCCATAATTAATGCCACAGAAGAATAAGAAGAAGCTGAGGAGAACGATGAAGAGAAGACTTAAACATCATAGGAAATGAAGATAGTTATGAAGTAAGGCCCTTAACTTATAATATTTTTAGATATGTCTTTGACAAAAATAAGCCACAGGAATAAGTACTCTGTTAGTGCAATGTTGAGGGATCGACTTCTCCCGAGAGCAACCTCATTGAAAATATTATAGGTCCGATGCACTATTTGTATTTTATTGAGGAATAATACTATTACATCGGACAAAATAGGCAACAAAAAAATAAGAGTATACAAATAACCAAAATTTCATTGATCAAATTAAATTCGGTTTCCTCTGTTTGCATATCATACAATTTACCTTATTTTTTTCTAAATATGTCTTACAGTTTCTGTCTAAATAGCAAAAAAAGATTGTTATTATATAAAGAAAGTTAAAAGATACTTGAGTAAGTAATTGACCCTCAATAATTTTATCAGGGTCAAAATATAATCAAATTAATTGGAAAAATACTTCATGAGAAATCAAAAGGAAATATTGCTTATTTTATTCATATTTCACTACTAAATATGAGGAATTTCACACAAAATTATTTTATAGTTACTGACTCATACTCTACATTATCAATCCCTTGGTTAGCCTTCTTTTATACTTTTTCGGTATAAGAAACTGATTGACCTAAGTCCCATTATCATGTTAGGTATATCAAATCAAAATCAAGAAAGGCAACTTTGAAATTTAACAAAGAAGGAATTTAACTGAATATTATTCATTTTACTGGAATCTAGTATACTATTCTTTTTCGTACATTAAATATATCAACAAACAGCTCAGGCAAACAAGTTTTTTTTTTCATTCCTCAATTGTAGATATTATATCTTGAAAATATAAGTTTAAATAAATAGCATGCAATTTTTGTGTATGACTTCCTTTTTCTAATAAATAATATGATTTTACTTTATCAATATATGTTACGATCATAGCTATTATTACCAGGAGACTAATAACGTGGGGATATATTGAATAAAAAAAATATTTATCAGTGAATGATTTATTTACCTTCTTTGAGTTAAACGCATAGAATAATTATGAACTTATATATTCTCTTCAAAAACATATACTTTAAATCATAACTTATAATATTGTTGAATATATATGTATATCCATTTAATGTTGCAATAAGAATTCAAATATTATAATATGTTAAAATGTTTCTAGGTATTTGCAAAAAGGGTTTCGAAACATGAATGGCACTGATCTTAGCTGTTATATAGATAGGCACAACGTTATTCATGATATAAATTTGTATCGTGATTTGGACATGTTTTAGTCTATCACTGGAACTTATTCCGATATGATCATTATTATGTACAACAACTCACGGAGACAATGAATATTATGAAAATGATGTAGTTGTAGCCTCAGATTACATTGCTTTAATAAACTTTTTCACATATTTGACAGTGACTTCAATAGATTTTTTAAAACTCCCTGCAGTCTATATATTGAACATAATATATTCAACATGGGGCAATAAAGGATGATTTTATGGTCACGAGCTGTTAACATTCCTTCATCACTCGTTGATATCACTTTTTTATTCTGGTATACTTTTGTGTACATGTATATACTTTAAGTGACTAAGCCGTTATTCTAACCTTTTTTGTACATACCAATAAAAGAAAGAAGACTTGTATATGGCGTTAATTGAAACATACTTTTTTAGTTATATAGAATATATTAAAAAATGCAAGATACTATTAGTATGATTGCAAACACTTTATATAGGTATATATATATATAACAATATGTTATATATTATGTGATTTTAAACAACGGCAATCACAATAAAACAACGTTTGTTTAGAATACCTGCTAAAACGGTTTTTCGTTTTATGTTTATAAAATATGTTTATCTTTGGTATATATACTTCCATGATAATAATGGAAGTATATATACCAAAGATAAACATATTTTATAAACATAAAACGAAAAACCGTTTTAGCAGGTATTCTAAAACAAACGTTGTTTTATTGTGATTGCCGTTGTTTAAAATGCTATTTTATTCTTATCTCGATGGTAATAGGATACCGAGTAACTACATATTTTTATTTACTATGATGAATTCCCTAACAAAAAATTAAACGAAATTGAATTTGGCAAATGTAATTTGAGCTCTTTTATATTTGTAAAACTATCATTAAATTATAACAAGGTTTAAATTATAAAATTAACTGAAATTAAAGGATGTTAGTCAGATAAGAGTTTGATAAAATCAAGATTTTAATCATTATGGGTAAAGTATCGATGGTTCCAATAGCAAATTTGTAAGAAATACAACTATGTGGAATTAATTATTCAACTCGATGATTATAAAGATTAGAAACTATAAAAAAATGTTTTTTGATTTTCGTCAACTCAAATTGTATTGATATTTTTCTATGAGATGAAAATTTTGTGTTTTAATTGATATATATATATAAATATGGTATCCTCTAAGACTTTTTCTCATACAAAATATGTGATTTTGTACAATGTACAGCAGTATTATACATACTTTATTCGCTTCAAAAATATTTAAAATGACATACTTCTGATATAAGTTTAAAAGAAACACTTTTATCAATAATATTTAATAATCCATACAAAATCATGGGGGATTTTTTAGATCTAAATTGATAATTGAAAATAGGACTTTAACTACTATAAAAACTTATTTATTTATGTGTTGAACCTCATCCAAATTTTTGTTTTTGTACTTAAATTTTTATACAAAAGTTATTGTAGATGATCCAATAGCTTAGCCAGTTGCCAAATGAAGTATGGTGCAGTTGGGAAGATATGAACCTATTTTCTATAGGGAAACTGATTTACACTAAGATATATTGTTCATATTATATAGGAAGGGGGATTTCCAATGAAGGATTAAGAAGTTAATATAAACAATGAAAGTTTAGCCTAAAACAATTCATTCTCAAATAATATTTTCAAATCATTTGCTCTACGTTTGAAAGAAGTATTTGATACTTGTAGAACCCCTATTTGTACAATATTCAATTAGAAGATCCGTTTAGCTGGAGATGCTTCAACAGAATACAAATTATCTTTTTGAACATCAATAAGGTGGGGTTAAAGCATTATAAGCCGCTCTTATATAACCAGAGCAATAAAAATGTCATCGTTAAATTATGAAGTTGCTTAACACAGCGATACCAAAATATGTCCTGTCAAGTGTTTTACTTTACAAAGATTAGAGGTTGGTTTACGTTCAGACAAGGGATATATTTTGATAGTAATGTTACTTTTTCCCTGATTCATTGCCAACAAAAATTATTTATGCATCCAAACTAACCAAAAAAAATTTAATATTTAATGTTAACATTTGAATTGCTCACATATTCATACAAACCTTTAAAAGTTTTTTAGATAACACGATTTTTGTTTTTTGCTATTTATTACCCGCGCTTAGGATTTTGGAACAAAAATAATGTCGTATATACATTGAAGTATGCGGATAAATTAATTAAAAAGGCAGAAAAATAAGCAAAAATGCTAAATTATGAAACAAAATTGAAAAAAATAATGTCATCCTGGATAAAAGAGATGGTTTTTAAACCACATATAAACTCTATTCGTTAAAAAGAAGTTACAAGCCTCCTCAAAATTTGTACTAAGATGAGATAAATATGCTAAAAAAAGACCAAAATGTGTCAAAAACTCGTGTATGTTCAGAAAGTTCATTTACCAGATTTCTACTGCCCCTGTTATTCATATTACCAATAGAAGGTACTACAAATGTTTAAGTAATTAGTTTCTCACTGGAAACTATGTGAAATATCGTAAAATGTTTTAGAAGTTATATCTGGATGATTATGATTGGATATCATCGAATGGTTTTTTTTTCTTTTTTCTAATCCTTTAATTACGTTGTATTATATCATCTTCGTGTATTATAAGAGATACTTAATGAAGCTTTGCTTTTCAGTTCCCATTTTGATGAGTAGTCCTGCCCATCCATTTCAAGGAGTGGTGTCTTCCCACCTCAACGTAATTGTATGATGAAAAGCGTATATTTTCATAGAACACATGACTATAACCACGTATACACAGTCAGTTCTTAAAAATGTTGACCCCCACCATTTCATATCAGTCATGAACAAGATCAAAAAAGGGTTAATTCTTTGAAGCTGTATTCTTGGGGCCCTTCCTTACCTCCCATCTTTTCTGTAGTCATATTATCCAGCAAAGATCCTTATGAAGTAAAATCAAAAATATAAACTCTAACCAAAAAAGTAAAAAAATTCGAGTTGAATTTAGTGGCTTTTTTTTACTTATCACTTTTATATATTTAATTTTTACCGCTTTTATTGTTATGATTTATTCTTTAGTTCAATTTGTTTTTATATTATACAACCTCTCCTTTACTCTCCGTCCGTCGACATACAAAAATATCTGTAAAAAATTAATCATGAAGACCTAATAACTTTCATAATATTAATAGCTTAACAAAAATATGGTTTGAAAGTTATATTTGGCTATATGCTTCCTTGCACTCAAAGTACTTGAACTAAAGGATGTACAGATTTAAAAAATTATATGTGTACTTATGTTTTTGTCGTTTCTTTAAATAAACCAATAACAATTATGCAGTAATGAAATCAAACAACAAAATTATTCTAAAATGTATTTTGTATTATTATCTCTAATATATATTTTGAAATATTATTTCACTAATATCCCCGAGAATATCTTTATAAACTCTTTACAGTATTTTTTTGTACAACGAACTGTACAATTTTGTTTAAAAAATGCATATTTTCAACTCAAGCATATACAAAAATACATTAACAACCATAAATATTTATGCTCACATTCAGAATAATTTAAACTCACATATATTTTTAAAAAATTACTCACATTTTTTTAAAGAGTAACATTTACAGCAACAAAAAAATGATATTTTGGTATATTAAAGACATAAATTATAGAGTAGAAAAACTTTATTAATTCTTAATTTAAACATAAAAAATTGCCCCCTTGAAGTAAAAAAACCTCATTAGGTTATCATTTTCTCTAGATGAAAAATATGTACAGTACAGTACGTGCAGAAAAAAAAATAGTTACCCAGGTATATTGGAGGATAAAGAAGTGAAATTGTATATTATAAAATATTGCAGTCTTTTACGATTGATCATTAATAATGTGACATTCTTTTGTTAAAGAACCTTTTTAATTTAACCAAAAAAAAATTATTTGAACGCATATATATATATATATATATATATATATATATTATTTATTGTCAAAAAAAATATTAATCCCGAATATAAAAAATAAGACAAAATTTCCCCAGGGACTCGTTATAACTCAAAATAACTTCACGAGGATAAATTCTAATGTGTAAGCATCATTTCAAGGATTTTGGATACATAAAGGAGTATTATTATTCGTTTTAAAGGTAAAAAAAGAGGACTTGAAGTCATGACTTGCACATCATAAAATCTATGGCACCTTCAAACAGGCAAAATAAAAATATCAAAATGAATACGACTCAAGGATTCGCAATGTAAATACAGGGACAATGAGACGTATAAGTAATGACTAAATTAAGACATTCTTCAAAGGGTCTTTTTATTCAGAGTTGACTTCTTACAATGAAGGAAAGCGCAAAATAATGAATACAAATAAAAAAAGCTTGCCTATATCATAAACAATTCATTTTCTTAGTAAACACATTTTTAATATGTGTATTTTAAGTACCTTGCTGGTGAGAAGAAAAATATATTGATGTTTAATAATCAAAATATTATAACTTATATATATTTTTTTTTGAAAGCATTTCATATAGTTTATCTACCCAAAGCACAACTTTAATTCAAAATAGTATGAGAACTAACATAACACATTTTCTGTTGTATAAACACAACAAATCATTATTTAAAACAAGGGCAAAATAATATGGCAAAGATATCTTAAGAATTTTAAATATATTTATTTATTGGAACTTTGAAAGCCAAAGTATCATAACTAGAATATTTTTTCTAGAAAAGTTCATTTTTTGACTAATGCAATCATTCTACAATTTTCTCTAAACCTACATATTTATTCAAAATATTCATTTGTAATCCTATAATACGCTTTTTATTTAGAGATAACTTTGAACCTATTTTAATACATTAACTATGAGACGACATTTGTATATATATATATATTATTTATATAAGGAACCCCATATTTACGAGATTAAATCCCCTTTTTATAAAGGCAAAGGTATGAAATCTAGTACTTATATTGTTTTAATGAAACAAAAAAAAAAAAATATATATATATATCGAGACCCCATAAAATACCTTTATTAGAGTGCTTTATTATGTAGAAAAAAATCAAAAAATAAAATAAAATTTGAAGCTTATAACAACATTATAAAGGATTGTAACTTCAAATTGCCTAAACGGTAAAATAAGATATTCATACATGTGAAAACAGATTTCTGAAAATTAGTCACCTTTTACTTCACAAAAGGTCTATATTTATTTCTTATCTATTCAAGTCACTATTGTAGAACTTATATAAACTTGGAAGATCCATTGAAAACTGTACAAAAATATAATTGTTTTTTACTTTGAAAAATTGAATTAAATCCTTATAAAAATAACTATTATTTCGAATAAATTTCTTTCATTTTACTCTTTTTCGCAATCAATTACCATATAAATATTGGATTAGACATGGCAAATAAAGCAATGACCAAGGTGTACAGAAATTCCTTGGTGGCCGAAGTAGATCTTCTGACAATTTTTTTAAAGTTAATATCAATGAAATATATTTTTTGAAGTAAGTAATATTTTTATAATCTTGTAATATATTTATTTTTTGGTTACAGCTGTAACTTTATTTCATTCAACATTTTTGAAATATTAAAAAACTTTTTAAGACTTTACTTACACCAATAATTAATCAATATTTGTTGTCTGGATAAAGCAAGATCTTAAGTTTCAATCACAAATCGTTCATATCATCATTAATTCTTACGTGTATTTGAACGGAAAAGCTATATATTCTATATTTGATATAATCGTATGCAAAAAATACATATTATTTTATTCATTATTGTATTATTTTTACACGTCGATTTTATAATTAAAAATCAAAACGATGACGAAAATAAGGTCAATAGTTACCCATTTAGATTTTAACATTTTCTGCAGCTATCTTTATCAATTCGAAACTTAAAAGCCTCTATGTTGAAATTTTAAAACATGTTGATATTTTAGACATATAATTGGGTATAATACGGAACTAACTACATAGATGTCAAAGCTTTAGTATATACCTGAATTTAACTATGTAAGTGGTTTTCGTTCCCGAAGGGGGCTTCATCAAAATTATTTTTCATTAGTTTTGATTCAGAATTTGCTAACTCAATTGGATAATACATCCTCATTGTTTTATTATCTTTAAAAATATATCCGAATGTTTTTAAGTTATAACTATTTGCGTAGACTTTGGTAGCAACACCAATGCATGGTCCGATGAAGTTGTATCTATAAGGAAACAAATTATAACTCTCCTAAGCATTGGTCGTTGTGTCTTAACTATATCAAAAGTTTAAACAGATCCTAGTTCATTGACTGTTCAATATGTAATTACAGGCTTGGAGATAGTCCTGGCTCTTATACTTAGCTTTTATTTACCTCAATAATAAAGTTCTATGAATAACAACAGCAATCCAAGGATGACTAGGAATATGATATATAAATTTTTTGTAACATCTCAACTCTTAGTTGCAATTGATGCCCTCATTATGATTTCTGCAAGTCATTTTTTTCAGCGATGTCAAATGTGTGCTATCTTATCTTCAGTCTAAATACCTACATTTTGAATGAATTAACTTAGCATCTTTGTGCAAATATAAATAGTTATTCGATGAAAGAAAAAAAATCATTTTCAGAAGTAATATATACATATATATGTATTGATATTACAATATTACCTTCAACACAATAATACTTATGAAATCCAATGATAAAAACACACATAACAATCCTTCCGAGAACGGTAGTGAGGACTAAGTACAAAATCCGATTTACCGACTCTGTGAAGACGACAATCTTGATGACGAGACACTGAGATTAACCTTTTTTTTTCTCGAGGACTGATATTTTAAAGTTAGCTTTTTATTCAACGTACAACGTTATTCAACAAAATCCTTATACAAAAATTTTACTCAAGGATTTTTCACAATCATTCAGATTATAGAATATCCTGATATGGAAGGGTCAACCTTTGTTGCAACAAAACGCTTTATTTCGCATATTTAATGAACAAATAACTCTATTTACATCAAATAAATTCAAACTATATAAGAAGCGCATTATCAACATGATAATATCTTCGTAAGAAAATATTGGTGTGAATAGTTCTTGCAGCCTTGTTTATTGTCCCAAAATGTTTATTGAACAAGAAATCAATGTTATTAAGTTCATATTAATATCTTGAAGCTAACAAACTATTTGTAAAAGCTATAAAAATCCCTTTAAATTGACCTTTATCTTGCTAAATGAAATTGGCAACAAAAAAGCTATCCTCTTATCTGGATAAAGATGGACGAATGGCCGAGGAGATAAAAAAAAGAAAAAGTCCATTAAGGAAAATCTTCTAAACGCCATTCTTTTTGTCGCGTAAATGTAATTTATTTCACTATAACGGTTAGCTCCTTCACAGGTTTATAACGTCTGATACCGGATTAAGTTCTGATGTGATGCAGCTGATCTAGGAGCTTCAGAAACAAGTACAAAGTGCTTGATAAAATCTGCTGAGCAAACTAATGATATTTTGTAATTAAGAACGTTTTCAACTGACAATAAGCAAAGCATACATCCATCATATAAGGATACATTTTTTTAAAACATATAATATTTTACATTTTGCATGATATCAAAATGATAATCAAATAATTTTTTGATAAGAAAAATATAGTCAAACTAGCCTTTGACTCAAGGCAATCTTTTTTATAAGGTATGCCTTTCCCCTCCAAATTATTTGCCTTATTCGATCAAAAGATTTTATCCCCTGCTTTGGAATGTATTCGTATGTGATTTTTTTTTTGCTAAATATAATTATGACTGCTTCGTGCTATTTAAAGAATTACCCATCAAAAAAATGGTTCTTCGTGATTCAATATATGTTTTACTATTTTGTAACCCTGTTGTTTACTCGCCTATCATGTCGTTGGCATAGAGATATAAAGATAAAGAGAGCTGATTCCCTTCAACAGCAGAGAAACAACGTTCAGTTGTATTCTGTGTGTTCAAAATAAATAAATAATTTGTACTACGTCATCGTAAGCTGATCATAGAGGTAGATTCTATCTCTATGATCAGCTTACGATGACGAATTAAAAATTACTTGTTTATATTGGGCACAAAAATACAGATGAAGGGAATACGCTCTCTATATCTTTTTATCTCTATGGTCGTTGGCCTTCCTTTTAATTTCCCTCGTGATTGTCTAACGGTGAAAAATAATAATGCATTGTTGACGTGTTGTTTCGCTGAGAGGAATGCAAGATCAGTTGAATCATGTATTGGACTCAATCTGACAGATGTGAAGCAAGGTAGAAAAAGTAATTCAAAGTCATCTATTTACCTTGTTAACGGAAGTTTATTTTTATGTTTATAAAGATGAAGGTACTTTAAACTTGAATAAAAAATACCTTGTTAGATATTTTTTATAAAGCCTATGGATACGGCATATAAAATACAATGTTTTTTCACTTGTATGGCATGTATTATTTGTCAAAGAATTTGAATTAATAAGAATATAGCTCTTTCTCGATTATTTAATATGATGTAAGCTTATATATATATTTTTTTTTTGAGTGAATATATTTGTAAGTAATCTTTTTCAAGAATCCATTTGTTTCTTTTATATGATTTTTTTGGTACACCAGTATTTACCATATATATAATATATATTTATTTATTTATAGCGTTGTTTGTTATTTCTAATAATGGATGTAGTTTTTCTTGGAAGGATGTAAGTCAAAATATCAAATAATGTATTTATGGCTATATTTCGGAATATTATAAGAACTGAAATAGTACAAAAAACCCTCTGATAATAATGGGTATAAGTATACTTAGCAATGTTAAAAAATTCTGTCAAATTCATTTTTAAAGTCTACTTAACAAGTATTAAAGTAACATTTTTTCTAATGTTTTGCATTGTGATCTTTAGAGAGTAGTATAAGTTTGCCTTGATAAACATTTGGCATTTTATATGTGTTATGTATTATGACAGCCAATATGGCAGAGGAATATCCAAAAAATGTGATAAGACGATTAAATATTTCTCTGAGATTGGTAATATCTTTGGTTAGCTGAGCATATAGAAAAATATTGCAATTAAGGAGTACCAATTTAAACAGGAAGTCATACCTATGGTTCTTGCGTTACTCTCTTCTGTTTGACCTAATAGTTTTGCTATAGGAAGTTTGTAGTTATGGTTTCTACCTTAGATACGGGATATAGGAAGAGTAAACAATGAGTGTATGAAATATCAAAACCTTGTATTTCATATATTTTATTTAAGAACTCTCATGATTCTCATGAAGGCACATCTTACCTTTCATTTAAGACCACAGGCAGTCATAATTATTTCTGTAAAATAGTTTATTGCATTTAAGGATGGTTGGGAATATAAAGATATTTGCAACAAATGATATAATTACATTCCATGGCCGTTGACTAAGAATAAAACCATATAAACAGGTACTCTGGAGGCAACCTACTTAACATCTCATGGTAAGTGTATTTTTGCATTAAATGGCCATATACTTTATACACACACACACATGATACATATATAAATATGTATCATAATTACACCACAAGATAGACATGCACCAAGTGCTCTCACTCAACGGAAATGTACTTGAAACAGTTATATCTTCTCCTCCATATTAACTAGAGAATGAAATATTTGGTAGAGAAAAATATTTTTATGTAAGTCTTTTACCTGCATGCTTTTCTTATATTTAAATAGTAAAGGTTTCAACAGGACAAACAATATAGTCTTACATATATGTATCACCAATTCCGTCCATGCTTATGAATACATAGGAATTGGCTAATTATTATAACTAGTAAATAAATGACACACCCATGTCTTGCATAATAATTTAATTGTATTCTTGGTTCAAAGATCATGAGAAAGAAAACCTTTGAGGCATCATTTTACGTAACAGTAATTATATGTACTAAAAAATGTATAATTTGAAAGTTGAGTTTTGGGTCTTTATGGTTCGATGGAATTGCAAATTCCTCAAGAATATGAAGAAATATTATGACAGTGTTTGGTAATGGAAATGATAAAAAAAGAAGTACACACTTAGAGAGGATAAAAGCTTTGATAACATTTCTAAAATACGTCCTATGGAAAATTATATATATATATATATATATATAATGAAGTCAAACCAGATCTCCAGTTATACTGTTTTTATTGTTTATTTAACCCAAATCTATAATGATTTGGCACTTTCATATTGAACAGTGTTTGCTTATTACTTTTCATTATATTAGGTTTTATTTTGTCACCTTCATTTGTATAGAGTAAAGTTTTTTTTTTTGGGGGGGGAGGGGTCATCGTTCCAAAAAATAACTAAATGAATTATTATATTTCATTAAAAAGTAAATAAATATAAACTCCTAATAATTTAATATCACATATATAGAAGTTATCTGAATTAATACATAGTTTACTCATAAACATATCTTCCGAGTCTTATTAATTTTTTGTCGTACATGAGTTGAAATTCAAACTATAAATTAATTAAGTACGTCCTTCCTCCCTCGATGTATATACTAATTCGGAAGATGGATACTCAATTAACCAAAGCAATTCATTGGAATAGTTAAGATAATGACTTAAATAATATTTTGAAGGAAGGAAAACAAGTGAATAATCACTTTTGTAAATAAAAATAGTATTAGTCTTCTTGTATATGTACTTAAATTTAATTCCATATGTAAATAGTATAAACATGCGTGAGTAAATAAGCATAGCGTTAAGATATTAAACAAACTTCAAAGGCATCGATATTCTGTTCAAAGGCACTGTCAACCAAAGATTTAAATTATTGGAATTTTGATGATATATTTTACTAAAAAATATATATATGACTAAAGGATCCGCTCAACAGCTCAATTTAATCCAAGCAACTCAATTTGATTGTGCCCCGACACCTTATTATAACAGTAATGTTTTTATTATCGAAAGGAAAGTTGATTATTCATTCATGCATTAGGTTATAAACAATGGCCTTTGTTTTTTGTGTTGAGGTGTCTCATAACAAGGACATTAGAGACATCAATGACTTTTTTGGGTATGAAGACTCTCACCCAGAAAATTTCTATAAAGATCACTTTCTATCATATTCATCCTATTGTGAGTGACGAGGATAGATACAGAAAGAAAGTTGGGGAGTGCAGTTAATTTTCTCTTTACTTGTTGTGACAGTTGTTGAAATGAACTAACCATATCTCACAAATGATATCAGAACCATGATTACGGAAGTAGGAGCCTTATTTCTCCGAATGCAATAAATTGACATATAAAACAAGTCAGTATTTTAATAAATTTTACATCAATTGTTGTTAATAATTGATTGATGTTTAAATACTGTTTGTTATTAAATAAAAAATAACCATTAGTGGATTGTAAATGCAAGAAAAAAAAGATTCAGAGAACCTTGGAAACTGAATCACTCCTTTTTTAATTAATGTCATGCTTCTGAAATAATAAATAAAATTCCTCTTCAGTAATTTTAAACTTTAATTTATATTTACATATATTATAAGATATATACTTAAATATCTAATGTTTTTATTTATAATTTTTTAGCGTGTTTATTGTTTACAATTTCATCTTAGTATATATTTCATTCAAATAACTCAATAATTTAAAATAAAATATTTTAGTCATTTTCTGTTCCTTATTTAAACCAAAAATTATTAGTTTTTACTCTTCAAAAAACTCTACCAGCTTAATAAAAATTGTCCAACAAAAATGTTATAAACCAAAACTTTGTTTGCTACAAAAATGTAATCATCAACATTATCACAATCATGGATTATTCATCGTCCAGCGTTCGTAAAAGTCTTTTCTTACAAATAATGAATGTGCATTGTATAACCTTTTTTAGAACAATTCAATATTTATCTCGTCATTCAGATAAGTAGATCATGTCCATCAAACTCCAGGTTGTCTTTTGTTGGCAAAAGAAAATACATTTTGGGGACCCAGTTGATTGTCAATTGATTATGTCTATAACATTTTGATTGGAGCGTCAGCTGTAGACAAACTTAAAAAATAAGAACTCAATGTTGTTAAAAGGCTGCCTATATATTTTTACTATTTAAATATTCAGACATCAATGTTCATTAATATGATGATGTCAAGTTAAATAACTCTACAGCCTCACCTCAACTTCATAAACACATACTCAAGCTACGAGGAAAATGCGTAACCTTAGACGTATGCCTTTCGTCAGGTCTGAGTAATTATACAAAAATAGAAATTACTTTTTTTGTGTGTGTATATGCATGTGATTAATGTTTTTATGTGTTTAAATACGTGAGCAAGTGATTATATGTGTGTGTGTGTGTGCGACACGGCTTCAAGTCCCTCGTTTGAAAACAAGACATTATGCCTCTTCAGTATAACAACTCAAATAATAGAGTTTTTGAAAGGTCTTAAGATATTGAATGCTGCAAAGATATGAATAAGTTGAAAAATACTTAATAATTTATATATTTTCACAAAAAAATATAAATTTATCGTTATTGTATATTAAATTTAATATGTTTGCCTGTTAGTTCTACACCTAGATAACCCACACCACACCAGAACTTAATGATTTATCAACACAGTTAATATATAAAAAAGTTCTTTAATATTTGACACTAAATTATCCATTGATTTCCCTCAAAAAGGTTGAATATATAAATGCCTAATAATATAAAATGTTTATCGCTATAAAAATAAAATCTCTTGCGATCTTACTGCCGACTGATACAATTTATTACCATACTTGATTGTAGCAATACATCAATGTATAAAATCCTTGTAAGCTTCTCTACTCAAGTTTTGAAAACATGATATTGAAGCACTTTTAGAGCAAAAACAATATTCGTTGTAGACCATTATGGATCGACTTATTGACTGTACCACTTATATACAACTCGTAGAGAACAAGATTCAATTGTGAAGGATGTATTTTGTACTCTAATACCAATTTTGAACCGCTTACATCAATTTCAAAGCTATGGAAAGTCAAATATTATATATGGAAAAAAGAGATAAGTTTACGTCAATGGATAAAAATATTAGACAGTTGATTTTTCTGATTACGAAAAATGTTTAATTTAGAATAATTATCATGTGCAAGCCAAAATATTTTTAAAATAGGAAGTCCATTCCAATACTTCATGTGTTTCTTTTACGTATTTTTAACCTCGTACAGAAATTTAAACATATTTTAATACAATCCTAAAAAGAAAGTTTTGGAATAAGTCTCATCACAAAGTGATATTCTCTTTAAATGACTGGATTATAATTCCATAATATGTATTTCTATCCATATGGATAATTACACGGAGCGTTATGAACACAAAAACTAAAGATTTATTTAATGATTGGAATGATTTGTATAGAAAACTTCATTTCACTTTATTATTGATTTTCGGATTTCTCGACTTGAGCTTCATGTCCATTTCATTCAAGTATAGAATACCAACATCAAACTCAGGCTAAATAAAAAATAATTGTTGGTAGTCACTTCCACCGCAAAAGGCTATTAAAAATAAGGAAAATTCGTTTAATTATTGTCTACTGAAAAAACTTTCACAACAGAAGTTGAAGACAATTAACCCCTTGTCAATGTTTTTGTTGGATGATAAATTACACTTTCATTTGGTAGATTTTTTAATTGGTATGAAAAAATATTAATATACATTTGTGCTTTTCGTTTTAAGTTATTGACATTTTAAGTTAATCTTTAAAAAGGTTTTTACAAAGTTTATATCTTAGATACATTTTGCTTATAATTTTTTTTTATATTTGGTCTAATATTAAAAACATATATCGAAAATAACCAGAATGTATTATAAAATACATTAAAGTTATTTATAAGGCAGGATTCAAACAAGAGAGTCTCTAGTATTATAGTTAAACGTATAAAAAACACTCTAAGGGCCTTTTATATAAAGAAAAACAATTCTAATTGTATATTTCAGGTTTTATTTGTTAGAAAAAAACTACTTATTGTGTATATCAAAGTATATATAAATAAGAATGTTAGCTTAAAACTATAATTAAAATATAAGCCCCAATTTACATATTGATATATATTCGATTTTTTAGAGGGGTGGCTTTAGTATTGGCAGAAATACTATCCATATAAAAATTACTCCTAGATTATTTAATACAAAGAAGAATTTCCCTGCAGTTTAACTCTGTTTGTGTTTGGTGAAGTTCACTCAATAATAAAAGTATGGACCTTTCCATCTCCAATGTATAAACTAAGCTATCAGTGAATGAAAATCATTGATTTAGTTGTCAAAGCAAATAGGATTCCGATTTTCAACCCCACAAATGTGAGGCCCAAAAACTCCTTTGACAGATGGACTCCACATAATGTGTTAACCAATTTCCTGTCTATTAATCAAATTAGGCAGCTTATAAGCTACTTTTTAATTCGAAAAATATATGATTCCCTGAGTTTGTTTTTGTTTTAATAACATAACTCTAATAAATACTGCCACAACCCCTCATCTACGAATGTTCACGTATAATACAAGACAGAAGATAAGGCAACTCTAAGGAGATGTCGGGAGACAAAGGCTATTCTTAGAAGATTAGACTATGGACTTTTTAAAATTCTTATTATACCTATATATTACAGATAAAAAATATTAAATCATATTTGCCGTCTTGTGAGCCGACCAGATGGTTCCAAAATCTGATGGAAAGTTTAACACAATTTCAAACATAATAGTTTACTCATGCAGTTGTTTATCTATATAACAAAAATACAAGAAGACAAAAAAGCCTACTTTATCGTGGGATATAAGATAAAGGGCTGCAATTTACTGCGAACAGTTCAAAAAACCATGTGGGCATGTTTTGTTTTCCTAAAAAGAGATTATGAAAAGATGAATATATGCAAATGTGGAGTAGAAATCTCAATCTGCTTCATATATCTGCAGTGTTATTTCTTTTTTCTATGTAATATGGAACGTTATTGCCCCTAAAAACTTTTACCTGAGTTCGCATATATACTTTAAATATAATGCTTTCCATGTTCACGTAGAAAATATGCATTTACCTTGGCAATGCTTTGGCACAATATGTGCTCCGTAGTTATAGTAAGTACAGTCAAAAATTGTATCTCAGGAAGTGCAAATGCATGAACGACATAATAAACAAAATGTAAAATAACGTGCATTGAGATACATATTCATGATTCTAATTTTTCCTTTTTTTTTGCTTTTTGGTGCGATAGAATTACATCCATTGGATATAGGTAAATAAACATGTTAGTATGTAAAATTAGTCTATTTGAACCTAGGATCTTATGAATGAGGTAGACAAAAACTGACCTTCCCCTCTCGGGATTCGAACCTATGCTTATTGATTTCTCAATAATGAGTTGTAGATAAGATTTCTCGAACTGAATATCTTATTGATTGAGCTCAACATGCAACCTAATACCCATAACGGTAGTAGATAATTTTTTACTGAATCCCAGCTCCACATATTGACAAAAAATATTAAGATATGAAAATTGTCCAAGATAGAATTCGTTGCAGATGAATTCGTTTTATTACAGATTGTTAGAAGATCTCATGGTACATGGTATTTTAATGATACAGATGTAACTGTTTTTTACTAGTTGCAAAAAATTACAAATGGCATAAGAGATTAAAAAGAATTAAAATTGTCAAAATGTACTAACTTTCAATTATAAACAGTTTTTGTTTCGAATGGAAATAAGAAAACGGCAGTAAATGACAAAATATTAATAGATCACCATTGGCTCAATCGTCTATGATGGCTTAAGTGAGATAATGTGCTTATTTTATTTTGCTGCAATATGGTTCGATTAAGTTGCAGTATCTGTGAGTTTATGAATATTCATACACGCATTAAAATTATTCAATCGAGTATCTTGGATCGATTCAATAAGGCTGATCAATTTTGACTTTCCCCTCTCGGAAAGCGATCCAGTGCTCTCAACATTGAGAGTAAAAATAGTGCTTTGTAAATGTCAGATATTGCATATTGAGAGTAGGGATCTATAAAATGTATATCTCAAATAATTCTTAAATAAATATGATGAATCAATATATTTTTTACTCAAAGTATCCTTCTCTAGTCACTAAGGACGACTCTTCTTCAAAAGCATCAATGAGAAAACTCAAAAAAGACCTTGAGTTTGATTCACTACCTTGTCCTTCCCTTCCTTCTTTAATCAAAGTGGCCATTGTTTGGATGAGCGTTCAATATTCTTTGAATCATGAATTTATACACAACGGAGACTATGAACTTTTTAGATCAAGCTATTACACTGACTTATATATGTATTTCTATATATATATATATATATATATCCATCCATTATGTCTGTTTTTGTTCCCTTTTTTAAACTTAAAAAATTTACTTTAATTAAATTTTTATGAATAAAATCGTTACTTATTCACTACTTTTGGTTTCGGCTCTCTTTTGAATAGCCCATAGTAATTATAAGTATATTTATCATGAACATGTATATCCTTTTATATTTATATATTATTTTCTTTTTTTACAGGATATTCTGTACCATGCAAAATATCTTTGAACTAAAGATTTAGTGACGTTACTTCCAAAGCAATCTTAGTGGATCACAATGAACTGCAAGGTGCCAACACTTCTCCTCGTATCCTCTTTGATACTATTATCCTCTTTCGCTGAGGGCCTAAGTGATGAAAAGACACTCGTCATCCTATCAGACTCTTCCCCTCGGACGACAACCCTGAATATTCTTCCTATTGCCATACGTGCCCCAGAGCCTGACGATGAAGAGGAGCCCATTCAAGTCGTGAGCCTTGTAAGGGAAGATAAGCAAGTTGAAGCAGTTCCCCCGCCAAGAAATGTGGTCCAATTGCTGAAGCCCTTATGGCATCCCTATCCAATCAGAGTCCAGTGTTCATGCCTCAAAAGGGAAACATCACCTGGGGAAACAAGGAATTGATGTCTTCAAAATGTGTAAGTATAAATTAAATTTTTATAACTCATTTGATGAATATTAACATCCAAGATTTATAGAGTAACGAAATATTCATGTTAAAAATTTGTACATGCTTTTTCTTTGATATTCAACAATAAAAAATATTATCTTACAATACTTAAAAACACATGTAAAAGCTATTTAATAAAATAAAAATTGAGATCATGGATTAAAACAGTTGAAAAACAAGAAGAAGATTACTCAATTTTACATATAATATTTATCTCTAACCCTCAGGATGATTACCTTGCGGAGTCTATTTGTCATTATTCCTTTTCTTTACAGTTTTCTGAATTCGTCATTTTTGCTCAAGAAGAGGGATCAAATCGGAAGAGTCTCTTGTGTCCGAGCTACAAGATTCATCAGAGAGGGGACTTCAAGTACTCCTGCTACGCCAACTTCACTCAAAGCGTCTGCGGTTCTAATGTTATCATTTCCATGGAAGCATGGAGTAAAAATGGTCAGCTCTACGAGCCTTCCCTGAACCTCGGCATCAACTGTTCCCTCCGTATTAATTCCACCACTCACTTATTTCCTTCCGTGGAACACTTTGAAATAATATCGGAGAGTGATGAAAAGGGGCCCCATTTTTCCGCACAGATCCTAAATTCCTCCATCTCTTGTCGGTGGAGTAGTTGGAGCTCCTGGTCACATTGCTCAGTGTCCTGCGGAAACTCTCCAGGACGACGCAGTCGTAGTCGCTCTCAAAACGGGTCTCGGCTTTGCAGTGGGACAGAAAACGAATCAAAGAAGTGCGTCGTCAATCGATGTCCCGTAGACTGCCTCTGGAGTGAGTGGAGTGACTGGAGCACCTGCTCTGTGTCCTGTGGCACGGCGGGCCGGTCATCACGAAAGCGAAAGATCCTCGTGACCCATCAGTTCGGTGGGAAGCCCTGCATTGGAGATGATGTAGAAAACAAGAGATGCAGCGGTGCAGACTGTCCGGTGGACGGTGCCTGGTCTCAGTGGAGTCGGTGGGGCTACTGCCAATCAAAGTGCGGCCTAGGTAATCGAACTCGAACACGATCATGCGATAGTCCAACTCCCGAAAATGGAGGTCGGGCATGTGAGGAAGAGATTAGTGCCACCGGGGATGAACTCATTCGACACCCTCGAATCGCTGAGAAAAGCGAAGATTTGCCCGTTCAAACCCAGGAGGAGGTCCAGTCCTGCAAGTTGAAGGACTGTGATCCCGTGGATGGGCGATGGAGCAAGTGGAGCCGATGGAGTACATGTTCTGTTAATTGTGGACGTGGTAAAATCGTACGAACCCGGGCTTGCAACTCTCCAACCCCCGCTCATGGAGGGCAAAAGTGCTACGGACAGTCAAATCAGTCTCGACCATGTTTTCTCCGAAAGTGCAGCGAGGAAAAGGAGGTGCCTAGAACCAATCCAATTACTTCCTCATCGACCACTCCAAAGAGTTTCTTTGGCACGACGACTTCGCCCAACTACAGAAGCAATTTGATATCCTCCCGACTCACACATTTCGTGAGAGACGATTCCCCCACTTCTTCCTCTTCCTCCTCAAGTAATCAGCTGCCCATACCACACGCCGTAGACATCACATCCGTCCTATTCCAACGCCTGGGAGGCTCTTGCTTGAACAAACCACCCTTTGTTCATGGATTTCTGGGTCCGTTTGTGAAGGAAGGAATATCCATTAGCCGTCCAAATCGGTATCTCCGCGTTGGGGAAATAGCCTACTATGTTTGCAACCATGGGAAGGTTATCGATCCCATATCAAATCAGCGTGGATTTTCCTTTCATGTCGGGAGGCAAATGGATACTTGGTGAAGATGTACCCCCATAGAGAGGGAGAACCTGAGTGGCCCATATGTCAAAAGCCTCGATACTGCCTGGATCCTGCGCCTAAGTACGCAGGCTACACTCCCCCTATTCCTCGGCGACATGCACTTGTCAACACACAGATCCTCTATCAGTGCATCAAGCGACCCAATGTCTCCTATAGCATCTCCTGTTTCCCCGACGGACGCTACAAAACCCCAGAGGAAATCCCTTCTATTCCTTGCGAACAGGAAATCACTGTTTCTCCAACAGTGAGCAGCAGCAGTCCAACATCCCTAAAAACGTCCTTCACTTCATGAATGTGAATGTCGTGAATCCTTCCTATGAAGGCTACGTTCTCTCTCTAGATGAGGGGAGCGAGGAGGATCAAGACACTGTTCTCAACGAAAAGTTCGGGTGGATCGAATCGCCTGGATATCCAGGGGTCACGGCCGCAAACTACTCGCAGTTCAAGTTCTCTCTTGTCACGAGGGGATATTACGTTCGGATCGGGATCGAGGACGTGGACGTCCAGTATGACGAAATGGCCCTTGACATAGACTTTAACGATCAGAGCAAACGACTGAGCATTGGGGAATCCTACGTTGTGAAGAGACACTTTGTGATTACTCCAGCCTTTGGGATGTTCAAGTTCCGAATTACATTTCAGTTCATTGCTCCCTAAATCAAAAAGTAATATACTAATTATGAAATAGATAAAAAAGAGTTGTAAGAAAACGTGGTGCTGTTTCAACCCCTAAATATAAATCCTAAATTTTTATTATACTTGAAAATATATATATATATTTAGTACAAAAGGATATCTATCATTGTTTTATGAATGAATACTGTATACATTGATATATAAATATATTTGTATCAATGATATATTTGTAAACGATCTCAACGATCAACAGGAAATTATAGATGGCAATATAATTTAACATATTTGTTCTTTGCACGCTACGGAAGCTGTGCTCTAGGAGAACCATTGTTTTTTCGTATCCATTAATACATTTTTTTACATTTACAAACATGTATCATGTACGAGCGGGATTTATTTTTGTTAATGAATAAATAATGGATAACAGTCCTATGTATACCTATTAAAGGGTTTTACTAGCTATGAGAAATATATTTAGATGTAGATTTAATTAAAGGTAAAGATTCCTAAAAATCATTATTACATATTTTTCACTATATATTATCAATAACAAGCGTGTCCAGCACCTAGGAGTAATACACTAGCTTTTCTTATGTATTTCATTAAGGTAATATATATTTGGTCATACAGCTACTGATAAAATTAAGATGGTTTTCAGTAAGAAAATCTCATTTTAATAATAATAAAAATAGTTGCTGCATTAAACCTTGAAGAGAAGATATAGAACAGATAAAAACAAAGGATGACGGACGTATTTTTAAACATTAGGATTTGGGAAGTTTACTCTTAATTAACGAACTGTTTGTTCTGTATTAAGAAATAGGGTTAAATGCTTAACTTATGTTTTTTATTCATTTTTAAGTATGGTTAAGGATACAATTTGAATTTATTCATGGTGTAGCCATATGCATATTTCATATAAACATACTATAGACAAAATCAAATATTCTCAAGGTAAATTTTTTTTATGATTAAAAAAAACGTTCAGTTAATAAGAAATAAAACTAACTAGAGGCATATATACACTCCGAGTGCAAACCTCCGCCTCCGCCGTCACGGGGTCCTTATGAACCTTCCGTGACGAAAATTCAAATTGAGGAAGACGCTCCCGGCACCTTTAATGATTCTTTCGACCAAAGAGTAGGCACTTATATTTATTAATTTAGCTCGTTTTGCATCTTAATTCTGCACTCAGAGATGCCAAAATTTAATACTCTACTTTTGACATTTCCAACAACTCCACCAAGTTTCATGAATCCGTTCCGTACTTTTTCAGTTATCCTGCTGACAAACACAACCCAACGCCAGTGAAAAGATTTATCCTTCGGCGGAGGTAATTACCGCACATTTTGATTACATATTTATTGAACTGATAATAATCAAGGACAATCTAGGCGATGAATGTTAATGGCTTAACGAATATTTTGAACAAAAAATGGCCCTTGTATTTTAGTATTTATTTGTCAATTAATATATTTTGTACGCGTTATTCGTTAACGATATTTTATAATGATTTTTTTTTCACAGTTCGTAGAATATATACAATACAAAG
>CP045899.1:14982857-15010054 GCA_013387185.1 Caligus rogercresseyi
TCACATTGCATAGAATAATATTTATAAATTAAATTAAGCACAGCATCATAGGATATAACGATTCGTAATGGCTGTGAGTTGTGAGAGAAACCAAAACAACGAGGGAGCTCTTCAATAAAACTGTTTTTATGCATCAATATTTTATTTTTGCTTCTTTTTCGTTGCACTCACTTCCGCTATTATATATATATATATATATATATATAGAGAGAGAGAGAGAGAGAGAGAGAGAGAGATTATGCATTAATGATATGATAAATCTAGCCCACCACCTAACTAAGAACTGGATGTACAATAGACTAAATAAGAGGAGGGAAGATCAATGTCCGAGTGGGCAGCTGATGAAATAAAGAAGAGAAGGAAGAAAACTTATTATATTCCATCAACAGTCAAAGTCTAAGAGTAGGTTAAAGTAAAAAAATGCAACAAACAGTGACGCAATGGCATTAAAGTTTTTTAAGAATCAACATAGCCCACTGTTATGTTTCGTAGGATTTCCCTTCTTCCATCCCTATACATTGTAGTACAATGTAGTCAGATCATATTTCATTTGTTTATACCTGCGTTATAGCCATTACATTTATGCATTTTCAAGTTATTTGAATGGCTTTTTTTCGTATGCTTTAGATAATAAATTTTAAAATAAAATCTTTATCTCAATCCATATTAGTATTTTTATTTATCGATATACTATTATCAGTACATTAAATGTTTTTAGTTTAAATGAAGTACCCATTAAATACTATCCTTCAATTTGTCTTCAATGTCAGCTTTATAATGAATTTGAACGATAATATATTATAAAAATGCAGTTAATTTCTATCCTAGCCCATGAATCATTATATGAGACTCATGAATATATAAACGATATATTCTATATCTGTATATTTTATTGTCACGGAAAGAGATATTGACAAATAGGAGCTCATTGAAATTCAGCATCTATTCAATGAGAGATAGATGCAATAAATTTACTTTCTCTGAATTGATTAAAAGTATATTTTCCCCTCACAATTGTTTGAATGTCCTATCAGTGATTTTAAAAAATGAAGAAAAACTTTCTTATACGCCCAACGTCCTTAAAATATATTTTATGGGTTTGACAAAAGAGTAATCACAAATATAGACAAAACTGAAGTCATTTGTATTGAATATGATTTTGCAAAAAAATATGTAGATACTTGACCATGAAAAATTTCTGAGGTGTGGGACACCATTTTTAAGAGGTTTTTTTACTGGTCCATCCTTTATTTTCTTATTGTGTTTTTACCAATTCAACCTTGACAAAATGGTTTGGTCGGTGCTAATATTGAATCGGATGTAAAGTTGCCGCTAATTGACATATAACTCATATAATATATAAATTAATTCATATATTGATTTTGTAGGTCTTCTACTCCCATTGGGGCCGCGCTGTTTGCTTTTGTTCATATATTTGTATAAGTAGCTATGTTTTTACTATCGTTGTTAGTATAAGGAACATTATTATCACTTACTTAATTAAATAATATTAAAAAACATTTGACCTTATGAGCCTTTGTAACACATATATCGCACATAATGTCTGTCTGTTTAACAAGCAATGTGTATGAAGTATTTTACTTAAGACTCGAAATTCTTGACATTGATATCTTATTTCAAATGACAGCCAATAATACAAGAAAACCATTTGCTTAAATAATATATATCAAAGAAGGAAAATAAATATTCTGCAGTAAAAATAAGTCTTCAATTTATATAATGCCTAGGAGCAATTTTTTTGCGTATATGGTTCGATAGAATTGCATACGATAGGATATAAATTAACACACTAGCATTAAAATTAGTCACTCGAATCTAGGATCTTATCAATGAGGTAGACCAAAAATGACCATCCCCTCTCGGGATTCGAACCTGTGCCCCAACATTGAGAGTTGAACACGCCTTAACGCACTGATTTTTCATAATTTGTGAAAATTATAAGAACCAACTTTTTTATCCAATCAATCTTTTTTTATTTTTAGATAGATATTTTGTCTAACAAAAATATTTAAAATTCATAGGAAGGCTTAAATACTATAATATCTATTTAGCTTCAAATCCTCAATTACCAATATATATTATAAATGAATCAAAAAATACAAATTATATAACAATAATGAGATAGAAAAAATTATTAAGAAATTGTTACATTTGAAAATAAATTTTCATATAAACCTTTATATCCACTAGAATGTAAATTATTTACATATACCAGTACAATTATTCAAGCTGCTTAAGTTTACAACAATTTTAATAAAATATTAAAATGAACTTTTACGTTAATAACCTTTATACGATGACTCATCTTATATGGAGAACATAACAATAGTTTTAAAGGATCCTGGCTATATATAATATATTCACCAATCTCTGTCAGAGAGGGAAAAAAAAAAATATATAAAAAAAGAAAGTATATATTTATATATTCAGTAACAATAATAATAAAAAATACTAGGAGACCTTTAAAGACTTTCAAGCGAACAAAGATTTATGGAGCATAATGACCATTGAAGGGTTCCAATACTTTTACCTCTTTTCAAAATTGGCAAGGAAAGGGCTCTATTGTCTATGATTTTTCACCTTCGATTTCCATTTCCATACCTCAAATTAAGGATATTTGTATAGTTTTTCAGACGATATTATGTTATTTTCAAATAACATTTCAATAATTATTTGTTGAAACGAAGTGTAGATTGTTGAGCGTCTTAAATTTATCTCCATAAAACTTCAGCAACAAATATGGAAAAGGTGTTTTAATCAGGGGTATAAATGAATACATAAGTACAAACGATCAATTATTTGTTGACAATTTTCATTTTTTTATCTATCAGCTATATATTTTTAATTTTACATAACTTGATATTACGTATATAACTCCAAACCATATTATTATATTTATTCATACCATAATGGAAGGTAATATTATTTTTTTGTAACATTATTATATTGTAACATTCCTCACGTTTCACAGCTTATAGATAAATCAAAATTTTACGTGTTTTTGAATATATTAAATATTTTCCATATAAAAAGGACAAATACAATAAGTGGAATGGGTAGGTAAATGATCCAAAGAATCCTAATTACCTCCGCCGAAGGAGGTATTGTTTTCACTGGCGTTGGTTTGTTTGTTGTTTGTTAGTCAGCAGGATAACTCAAAAAGTACGTAACAGATTCGGATGAAACTTTGTGGAGGTTGTTGGAAATGCCAAAAGGAACCAGTGATTAAATTTTGGCATCTCTGAGTGCAGAATTAAGATACAAAATGAGCTAAATACTAATAAATATTTCAAGTTAGCCTACTCTGCCAATAGATGTCGCTGTGCTGTGAAATCGGGTGCCGGGAGCGTCTTCCTCTCGGAATTTCCGTCGAGGGGAACCCTCCCCCGTCCCTCTACGCCGCCAGTCGTGAAAAATCCGCCTCGGAAGGCTCATAAGGACCCCGTGACGGCGGAGGTTTGCACTCTCTGAGTGTATATATGCCTCTAGTTACCTCCGCCGAAGGAGGTATTGTTTTCACTGGCGTTGTTGGTTTGTTAGTTGTTGGTTTGTTGGTTTGGGTTTGTTTGTCAGCAGGATAACTCAAAAAGTACGGAACGGATTCGGATGAAACTTTGTGGAGTTGTTGGAAATGCCAAAAGAAACAAATGATTAAATTTTGGCATCTCTGAGTGCTTATTTAAGATGCAAAATGAGCTAAATACTAAAAATATTAATAATGAAATGAGGTCTCTATTCAGGGAGTAGGAAAGAACAAACGCTTAAAAAATATTCATTGACGTAATATTGTTCATTTATCAGCTAAGGACTACGTCACTGGGTGCTTAAACTTCTTTCTCTTCCCGTCTTCCTCTTAATATTAATATTAAATAAAATATAACGCTAAAATAAGAAAGAAGTTTAAACATCCAGTGACGTATTTCTGAATTGACGAATAACTAGTATGGCGTCAATGGATGTTTTTTAGGATGGCTCTCTCCTCACTCATTATTCACCAAATACACCTACTTATGTAGACATATATGATTGGATTGTAATTCCGTTAAGTGATTCATTTGGTGGGGATCGGCGGAGGTTTGCACTCTCCGAGTGTATACATGCCTCTAGTTTAATATATTTTCTAAATAAAATAAAAATAAAATGGAACCCATTTAACTCATTTTACAGTAATCGATATATACTTAAAGCCGTATAATTCTTGATATTTGGAATATATATATATAATATATATATATATATATATATATAAATGGTACTTGTTGAGTATTTGTTTTCATTATGGTATGTATGATCTTTGATGATCAGCTCCAGCTACACGTTGGATAAATCAGTAACGAAGTCTTTCTTTGACTAATTCTTAACTTTGTAAATACATTTTTTTAGAAAATAATCTCCAAAAAAGTGATGGGTTTTTTATGACTCAGCCAAATGTTAAGAGGAATTATGTAAATTTGACCATAGAACAATTCAACATAATAATAAAATATGCTTGATGCAGCCTCTCAGGCCTTGATTACACTATTAAAATATAACCTAACTCATTTGTGTTCTGCCCCTCAAATACTTAAAAGATTTACAATCGCATAGATATAGCAATTGGCTTTGGGAATTATCAGATCACATGAGTTATGAAAATCGCATATTCCTTAATGAAATTGAACTCCACTCTGTCACGATAATATTGAGGTTGCAAATCCACAACAGTCTAAAATGCCCTTAAAACGAATTGTTGTTGATGCGACAATAAATTATATTTTGTATTTCCTCAATTCGATATTATTTAACAATTTCAGCCATTATAAACTAATGTATAGAATATTTCTAAGTAATAGAACATTTGATTATCACCTAAAAGGATAATTTATATAGATACGAAACTATGAAACCACTAAAGAAGAAAAACATAGTTTTAGAATTTAATGAAATTCTGTGCAATAAATATGTGCTATTAAAGGTAAATATTTAAAAATAATCTATGTTTTTTGTAAATAACTGTCATTGTAACGCATATACCTAGCGTGTGTCGATAAACCGACAACATATCAATATCCTCAGGTTAAACGGTATCTTAAAGTAAAGAAAAATATATTCTTTTTTTACAAGTTATTAATTATATTTATATGAGACCCATTGCATTGATTCCTACCTAGAATATAGACTATGTAAGGTTTGAGTATTTATTAGGAACTTGTTTCCATGTCGTTAATAAAGATTGCTAGCACATAGGAAGCTGTCGGATGCAATTTCCCCTTGCCTAATAAAAGAGAAATCGGGTAAATGTCATGAGAAAGATAGATTTCCCTTTTCTATGTGCTCATTAAAGTGAAGAGGGCCTTCCGTTGTTTTGTCATTAAGCACATGATATATAACCCACATAAGAATCTATGATTGTTTTCTTCATATAATCTTAAAGTATTGTTGAACAAGAAAACACGGGTTTTCTCTTAACCCTTTTTATAATTCTCTTTTTACCTGTTTCTTTTGTAAAATACTCTCAGAAACAACAGAGTATCTTCTTTGGAACTGCCCTGCATTAACAGAGACTTACCAGACACTCCAAATCTCCCTAAATGACCTCTTCAAGATCAAAACTTCTGAGGAAGATTTCCAGACGTTCACAAGGAATGCCAAATGTGATAAGAAAAGTCCAAAACATATTATACAAAATGCAAACAGCTCAAAACGAAGACCTTTCTTTTATCATCCCAATTGATTCTTTATATCAAAAGTTTTCTTACAGATATGATTTTATATTTAAACGTTGTAAGTGCCTTTATTAAAATGATTTTTTCCATATTATTTAATGTTTTCATATATTTGTTTCATTTAAATAATTGTTATTTAATTGATTATTTATTTACCTAGGATCTACTCAATGAGGTAGACCGAAAATGACTATCCCCTCTCGGGTTCGATTCATTAAAATTATTTTTGTATTCAGCAATGTGATGTTTTTATGAGGGTTTTTTGCCTATATGGTTCGATAGAATTGCATCCGATAGGATATTTATGTGTTAATATAATGATTTATTTACATTATTACACACATATTTCTTTTGTTTTATTGTAAATTGAATAGATATGAATGATAGAAGGGTTAAGTTTAATATCCAAAATTATTTTTCAATTGTTAAATCCTATATGCAATTATGACTCTTTTTGGGACAATTCTGGAATAATTTTAAAAATATTTTTTTTTAAATGGTCTTTATTTAAAATTGTTTACATAGATTATACATAAAATACAATAATAAAAAAGGAGGTAGAATTGCATAACATTATAGTTTAAAATTAATCTACCTAGAAAGACCCAAACTCAACTAAACCGAAATAATATGCAATATAAAACAAAAACAAACTATAAAACAAAAACAAATCATAAGGGGTTATAAAAACGGTGATATTGAAGGACTATCTTCTTCAGCAAGGTGAGGTGACTTATGTGGCGAGGAAGCATGATGAAATAAAACTCAATGATTCGGTGGTCCGAAGGTGGTTCTGGAAGATTTTGAGCACTTTTTAACTTCGAGAATAGAAGAGGGGAGAGAAGAGCGTAGTCTATACGTGATGAACGATCCCCACTGCACCAAGAAATATTGTCCTCATTATTCAAGACGTTCAGTGTGTCAACCAAGTTCAAACTGAGGATAAGATTATGAAGTATAGGACTATTTGCATATCTTTTTGGGAAATCTAGGTCGATATTTAGATCACCTAAAATCATTACAGGTAACTACGAGCTTTATTCTCATTCATTATAGATTGAAAAGACGGAAATGACTTTTAATTAGGCCCATAGACGTTAACTAAAGAAAAATTAAACCATCACAATTTATTAGAATTTGATGCCAATCACTGACACCGGAGTATTCTCTTGTGCAGGACGGAATATTAATTTTTTTGGAGATAAAAGTCAGTACACCTCTGGAATTTTCCAAACCAGTAAAAAAATATAATAACTTTGTGGAAGACAAAAAGGACATGTATTTATACAAGAAGAAGATACTTTGGATTTGACATCTTGCAAACATAATGAATCAGGCTTCATTGACAAATATTGACTTATATTTAATGAAACTATTTTATTTATGCACCACTGTCCTCTAGTATCAGTGTGATTTAAGGACTTGGATGGAAACATGAGGCAATCTTCAACTGAAACTCACTATCCCTAAAGGAAGTCACATTTTTGAAGAGATCATGAGGGAATATAAACACATATTTATACACAGCAGAAACGAAAATTACTCCCGACATTGGTTATTTTACCCGTGTTCTTTACTCTCTCAGGGGATAAAAGAGAATCAGGGCGATTTCTTTTACCAGCCGACTGGGAATGAGTCCTTGAGGACAAGATCTGCTGGATTTCATTGTGCTGTTTCAATGGGTTTTTTTTGTCTTGTCAGTTGGCTTTTAATATGAAGAGAGGCATTCTCCTCAGCTAATGTAAGAGAAGGTGACGTTTCAGGTACAAGAGGGACATACTTATTGTTGTCCATATCCGACACAGTAACACTCGGTGTGTTAAGACGAGAAGAATTGACATTTATAGTGGGGGACCTCTCAGAGGCAGCAATTGATGAAACGACCGTTGATGAAGAAATCTCCTCATCCAGTTGGTTAAGGTCTGCGGATTTTACCATTTCAATAGGTGACCCACTAGAAGCCCCCGCAAGAGGTACATCAACCGCTATTGAAGGAACCTCCCTAGTGACCGGAGCCGAGTTGATGGTATCAAATGGAGTAGTCTCATCTTCAGTGGTATTAGAATCACCTCTTACAAGAATTGTAGGATGTGAGGTATTCCCACTACTATGACTCTTATCGGATTCCTTTGAATTCAAAACTATTTCCGCCTGAGGGACAGTTTTGGTTACTGCTACATTATTAGACTTGTTATTTTTAAGCTAAAATGCTTATTTATATAGTTTTTACAACGCATTATCATCGATTTTATATATAGTTTTATTTATGTACATTTTTTGGACTGGGGGGAAAATTGGCCCATATATTTAAGATCATAGAAATGATAAAATCAGAATTCGATGACAGAGAGCTGAAGGGTATTTTCTTGTATCCTTATCCCTTATTAACTCAAAATATACATCTTTTAGGGCACTTTGGCCCTTGTGAAACTAGTTATTTAGCTGTTTAAAGCTGTGCGACAAAGAATTCCCAAGAATAATCAACTCTAAAGGCATGATACTTTATACTGTATTAATCTTCACTCGTCGTTTTTTTTGTTATACTTACATTAAATTCATGATGCACTCGTATCAGGGTACTATAAATTATAATAAAGATATCGGATTATCTAATCAGATATCCAACATATATATATATATATATATTGAACATGGTTTAATATGATACATAATTCAGAGCTGTTAGGAAGAGTTTCCTCTTATTCATCGTTGAAATACTGGGGACATAATTAATCAACAAAATAATAACGGCCTTATCCCTGGTGTGGGGATGTGTTCAAAGGTTAATTTGGAGAAATGCTCCAATATAAGAAAAAGATTCCACCATCGATTTGATTATGTCAAACTGTACAAAGAAGTATTTTTTAAAACCTGAAACCCCCTGAAGCACTTGAAGAAATAGCCATAAAGGAGGGCATTTTAACAGTACATGACCCGATCAGGAATGGCTTTTTTGATGATGGGAGGTTCAGATTGATTAATTTGAATTAACCTCATTATGATATATGCCGCAGCTCGGTACGCAGCTTTAAACCTAACAATTCCCGCTGCTTATGACACTTCATGGACCTTAGCCACATGTGTGATTTAGTAACATCCCGGAATCTCACAATCTTTTCAAGTAATATGCAGAAGACTTATAAAATATTGTAAGAAACGCCTTTAACTGTTTTTACGTCTATGTAAATATGTGGTTCTTTAACTACATTTAATCTATGTTTGTTCAGCAACGATGCTAAAATTTTAAGCAAAATGCTTTTTTGTTATAGTTTTTACTATGCATTATCATCGATTTTTATACATTTTTAAAATTATTTTATTTATGTATATTTTTTGAACTATGAATAAAAATAAAATCATCATTGTACCTTATTACCCAACCCTATCTCCAAACTATAAGTTGTACTAGAAAAACAATACCTAAAGCTAGGATTCTCCGTTAGAATACGTTGGTGATTTCTTTTATCAAAGAAATGAAGATTCTCACTATAATTAGTTGGTATTTAACTTGCATAAATCTGTTTGAATACCTAAATGATAATAACATCTTAATCACACTTCACTAGGGAGTGACTATGATTTTTTCTTACGTATTGTGTGTTGATGAACCCAGCCATTGTTTTATAATGAAATATAAAATACAATATGATAAAGGCTTCATTACAATCTAAGAGAGCCTCATGACTCACCACATTTTTATTATGTTGATCGGGGCAATCTTAATCGTTTCGATGAAGAAGAAAAAAGTTTACTAGAATTAGCGAGGTGTACTATATCGAAAATCGACCTTCAAATATGATCATGATGATCGGCTCTGCAGAGAATTTATAATAAAAACTAAAATATATGTTTTATTATTTGAGCAGTGTTTTCCATTGACATCCTTGGCATAAGATAATCTTGTTAAAGGAATTGTCCAAACGGAAGTTTCAAAGCATTTGTGCTTTTTGGACTTCAAAAATGAAAAGGGAGATGTTTCAACAGATCTAAATCTATAGACTAAGCTTTTGTTGAAGCACGGATTGATAGTTGTTTGGAAAATCGAGATTATATGAGGACATTGGACCTACGAGGATTTATGATATCAGCTGCAGCCAGATATACAGCTTGTTTTCTGAGGCTTCCTTCTATTGAATACGATGTTTAGAGCCTTACTGCAGAGGAAGTCATATTTTTTCCTACAAGTTTAATAACACATTGAAAACACCCAAGTTTATGAATAATGTTTTTTAACTGATGATGGTATTCAATTGTTTAATTGTGGTTGCTCTACCTCGAGCTAATGATTTTTTGAATAAATGCGTATTTATGTTTTATTTTTTAACACACTGAGTTATAAATTTTTAGAACTGAAATATATATGAAAAAAACCCGATTTTCTTCTGTAAGCTACACATTTTTATTTTCAACAGTATTTCACAAGATACATTTACATATTCCTCTTTAACTATTATATTGTCGGTTTCTTTGATTATCGAAAAAAAAAATCGTGTGCCAATGGATTGGTGGGAATCTGATATATATTTTTAAGATATAAAATAAGCACAAAGAAACTTCACTGGCTCATATTCTATAGATTATAGGTGTAGTTTTTATTATAAAATTCATTGAATAGAACGTTAGTTCATTATCGACAAAAGACCCTGTATATAAAGTATATATGTAAGACAAAGTTGTCGTAACTAGAGATACGACGACATACTGGCCCATTGGTTTGAAAACCAAATATATGAAGCTCCAGAACAAATTTTGAAACCCCTACAATAAATAATTATAAAGCCCAAAAACCTATCTGAGGGTAGAATTGCAGGCCCGGCGGGATGGGCGGGCCTGAGGGGGGCCAGGCCCGCCCACCCACTGAGTGACATGGGCCGATTTTTTTGTATGTGCCAACTGTGCCCCCCCCCATAACAACTGTAGGGCCCACCCAAAAGCCTGGGCCTGCAGCCGGGCCTGTAGAATTGTAACCCCAATAATATGTCATAATAGTTGTATGTACAACTCATAGGCCCATAGACGCTTGGTTTGATACCCAAAAGTCTGTAAATGGTGAGGCCTGAGAGCTCTTTAAACGTGGGCTTGTAACATCAAACGGCTACATTGTGACCTTCGTAACCCAATATTCTACTCGTAATCTGGTATGCCGCATTCTTGCCGTAACATACATATACCTATATACATTTTTACGTCTGGAAAGGATTATATACATATATATACATTTGACGGAGTAATTTATTCCATAAAATAATATTTGTAGCTCATGGATTGAATGAATGTGAGTTTAGATAAAGTTTTTCTTTGCTATGTTGTATGGGGCAAAATAATCTGAATCAGTCTCTTCGGTATATATTTATGTATAAGAATTTTCATTCGTAGATAACTGTTCCCATGTTGAACTTTTCAAAGAAAGAAATGAACATCTGAATCTAATTTACGACTGGACAAAACCTCATTCAATTATTGAAGACCCTCTGCATCTTGTTTAGAAGTGACACATGAATATGAATTCGAACGTGTGATGCAATTAGATCATATATATATATATATACATGGACTTCAAAATTTGCATTTTAACATTTATGATATTTTTTTAATTCCTCAAAGCACAGGCATTCAAAGCCTCACACTGGGTAGCTCCTCAACTTATGGTATATTCCTCCTCCCCCTTGAAGTTATTTAAGAGTGAAGGGGACAAAGCACGGGGTTAGTTTGTCCCTCCCTTGTCTTTCTTACAAACATATTTCATTGACAGTGAGGGGGGAAACAGGATGTCAATTGGGTAAAGAAACAAAATATTATTATTATTATTATTTTGTGAATGAAAATATGATTTACGTCCTAAAGGAAGACGCCTGGTTAAAGACGGAAATACTAATTTATGAAGAAAAACAACCAACAAATTGTGTGTGTGCCTTGACTCTTTTCTTCTTCTTCTTCTTCCTGAATGCGCCACAATATCTTAATTGATATTTTGTGCATTTCTATACACTTATAATATCTTTATTATCATCTTATAATGCCTAAATATTTACTATGCAAATTTTTATGAACCCTTAAACATATAAAAATTTACTATCATCGTTGAATTGTTTCATTTCTATCATGAAAGGATATGAACCCTCTTCCTATAAGCTTGGCATGTTCAGAATAAAAAATGAGCTCCAAATGAGGAATTGGCGCCTAAAGAATTATCTTACCTTTAAACCTTTTTACACTGAAAAGAAGAATGTATGAGGCTGGATTAAAAGAAGAGCATATGTTGCAATTCCATGGTAAATTAAATGATATTTTTGTAGGTTTTGCACAATCATCACAATTACAACTAGAAGCATATATACACTCAGAGAGTGCAAACCTCCGCCGTCACGGGGTCCTTATGAGCCTTCCGAGGCGGATTTTTCACGACTGGGGCGGCGTAGAGGAAGGGGGAGGGTTCCCCTCGACGGAAATTCCAAGAGAAAGACGCTCCCGGTACCCGATTTCACAGCACAGCGACATCTATTGGCAGAGTAGGCTAACTTGAAATATTTATTAGTATTTAGCTCATTTTGCATCTTAATTCTGCACTCAGAGATGCCAAAACTTAATCACTTGTTCCTTTTGGCATTTCCAACAACTCCACAAAGTTTCATCCGAATCTGTTTCGTACTTTTTGAGTTATCCTGCTGACAAACAAACCAACAAATCAAAACTAACAAACCCACGCCAGTGAAAACAATACCTCCTTCGGCGGAGGTAACTATGTAATCGACTAAATATAGTTTCGGCATTTGGATCGCGATAGCTTAGTAAAATGTTCTCGATTGTCGACTCTTCGCGAGAGGGAGAAGTTCAATAACAAACAATCTCATTGAATTTTTTTAAGGATCGAATGATTATCTCAATGCCATAATAAATATGCATATCCACGCTGCAGTTCTACAAATAGGTAAAAAGGCATCATAACTTAACAAAAACGTGTTGTATATTAAAATATATAATAATATCAATAATATAAAATCTTTATTTGAGTGACCCTTATTTTTTTGTAAATTTAAATGATTTACTTATTTAAATCAGTAGGATAATTTTCTATACAATACATGGGGCCAAAGATTCATATATATATATATATATATATATATGATAATCATTAAGAAATATATCCTCAGTTGAGATGGTAACTAACAACTTAAGGATAATTATATAATTTGCTTCAAGTTCTTTTATCCGTAAAAATTTACAATTAATACAAAAACCCTATTTAAGACATACATATGATAACTGATGCGTAAAAACTGAAAGTATACAATAAGTTGTTGTATATGAAGTCTTAAGTCCTTAAAGTGTAATCATTTTATTTTTTTAAATTTTTACTATTGCTAGAACGGATGTTGAATAACTGGAGGGCGAATGAAACTGATACAGTCTAATTTTATAAACTCCATGTGCGATCGCAGTATGGCAGCCCTACTAGATTTATTTTTTGTGCTTATTAAATTTATCAGATGGTGCAAATATAGTCATGATCCTTACATACACTTTAATATAAAGTGACATTAACTTCATCTATTCATAGGGCATGAAGCAATTGTTAATTTATATCATGGTTTTAGTCTTTTCCTTGATCAAATATTTATGTTATGACGTATATTTAGATGTAGAAATAGGGAGTTTATACGATAAGTAAGTCAATTAAAGATAAATGTATTTGTGATTTTATAAATCCGTACATTAAACTCTCCGAGCTATATTTAAATCTTTTGAACCGGCTTAAATAATGGTACGATAAAATCCAAGAATCTTTAGGTTTCATTTCATGAAGGACAAAATAACATTCTCATTTTCCCATGCAGAGTGTCTGGAAACCTGTTTTTCGTTGATTCTTCGAGTAAAGTCATTAACTTTTCACAATAGACGTATAAATAAAGAAAATATACATTCACGAGAGACTCTCAGAGTAAAATTATGGATACATTTACAATTAAACACATTTATTAACACCTATCTGTAAACTATCGTATATCCTTCCTTTAAAATATTGAACGACTTAAACGTTAAAGATTAGTAAAAATTTGTATATAACGTAATGCTACAAAAAATTTATTAATTTAAATCATTCAATGTGTTATTCGTTTTATTAAAGTTGATGGCAAAAAACAATATTTTATTAATAATTACTAGGTTTCTGATGTAATATACAAATCAACAGATATATTATATTTTTTTAGTTTAAAGGTTTATTACTGTATTACCGTATACATACATATATACACATATATATTACAAAGACATAATATAATTGTACACTAAATGCTTAAGATAAAGAGCGCGACCATACAAAGGGGTATATGCGCTACAACAGAAATGTTAGTTCTAGTTCTAGTATAGTTTTCTTCAATAATTTTTTCATTTTTTTTACATTTCATTATTTTAAAATACGAGTACTTCATCTTCTTCTTGCGATGAATCATGCCTTTCATACGATAGTGCGGGACATCTGTTGATAAGATGATCTGCACTCTGAGTCTCTTCCATGCAGACGTTACACATTCCATCAGTTGACTTTTCCTTGCTTAAGTGAGCGAGGAAAGGTCCATGGCCAGTGTAAGCTGAACTATAAGGTTAAGGTTTTCTCGTCATATTTGACAATCTTTTGTTGAGGATTTTCTAACATTAGATGAGTATGTTCTTTGGATGTTCTTATGCATGCCCTGGGTGTGTATCGGGTTTACTGTGCACAGTGTAGCATGAGGTTAAGACATTTGGTTGTACCTTTGAAAAGGTACGGTTCAGTACTAGAGCTATCTGAGATGCTCGTAGTTTGAGTTCAGAGTTGGCTGCTTTGAATGGTTGTGTATTAATATACGAACAACTAATCATTTTGGGTTATTTGTTGGTGGATCAACCATTTGGCTACCTCTCGAAGAATGACCTATTGTCGACTGTTTTTTACTTCGAGAGGTTTAGTTTTCCCTAAGTTTTTATTACCATTCATTTGTTTCCAGTGAAGGAGTTATATCAGAATAGCGCCGCTCTTCAGGAACCTTTTTTGATCGCACATCCTCGTTGACAACATTCTCCTTCGTACAATTGTTTGCGCCATCATAACAAAGACACTTGTTGTCTAAAATCAACAGATATATACCCTCAAAAACCTTTTTCTTTCGTTCTTTTGCGAACTATTATTATAATGATTGCATTAAAGTGTTTGACATGGACTTCACAGAGTGCAATGCAGGATTGCATGAGAACCTTATTGCATCTTATTAAGAATGCGGAAATGTGAGATCATGGGAGAAGAGGCTGAATACCCCCCCCCCCCTTATTCATCATTATCTCAACAAAAAAAAAGCTAAGTTGTAATTACCCTCATGTAGGCCCGGTATGAGCAAAAAAGTGAGTATGAAGGGGGGGGGGGGGATATCATGAATTATTTACAGCAATAAAGATGGGCCCTCTCTTTGTTTGTAACCGCTCATTCCCCTAATGACACATAAAACATAAGCACATATTAGAATTGTGAACAAGAAGATGAGCAAAAAACTTAAGGAAGAAGACTCTGTACAAAAAAAAGCTCTCTTGCTTCATCATGCGATTGAGTAATGTTTATGATTGAATATAAAATGTGAGAGCTTCATATGGGAACGTGTAATTGTCGCTCCTTGGCCTTGGGTCTTAGGCATGACCTTACTTGATTCAAATTCACGTGAAAACTTAATAATATTGAGGCAGTATTCAATCAATAATTATTAAAAATGAATAATATTTTAAAATTGAATGCATTTTGATTTAATACGCAAATAGTTTCTTTTGCCACCTTTCAATTTTAGAAGATTGAAATAATAAAAAATATGATTTGTTGAGTTATGTTTATGTACGCATATTAAATAAAGACATTTCTAATCTACATTCTACTTAAAGTTTGTTTTATCAATATTTCTTTCATCAACAAAGCCATATTTCTGTGGATGATAAAGTATATATCTTCAATAATGTAAAATAGATTACTGTGTAGTTATGTCATATTTTGAAAAAATCTATTGATATATATTTATATACTTATCTCAGTATAATAAATCAAATTAAAACATCGCTACATGTGAAGCGAAAGAATCATTATATAAAAGTCAAAGGAAACAACGGTTTATGAAGCAAGAAAACTTAATTTTTTTCATTATTAATAATAATAATAATTTATTTGTAATATAACGCATCAAGACCTTATATATTTCCCAGGATCGTTGTTAGTTTATGTATTTTCATAAAGAAGGTGTTGATTTTTTTTGCCTATATGGTTCGATAGAATTGCATCCGATAAGATATAAATAAGCATTATAGCATTATAATTAGTCTATCGAACCTAGGATCTTATCAATGAGGTAGACCAAAATGACATCCCCTCTCGGATTCGAACCTAAGCCCCCAACATTGAGAGTTGATTTCTTCATTGTACCTGCTCAGATGTCTTCATTCAGATATTTTGGTTTGCAGTTAGCTATGAATGCTTTGTAGAATAATGGAGAAAAAAGACCTTGATTATTCTAAAATATAGATTTGGACCTGTTAATTTTTCGTTTATTAGGACCGATTCCTGTAGGAAATGAAGTGATACAGAATTATGCCAAATGAAATGTTAGACAATTGTACGGTGTTAAAAAGTACTGTTAAAAGTAATAGAAAACAATGAACTTCTTCGGCTAACAGATGTCTTTGATTGCATTGTTAGTTTATTTGAATATATTTGCGTAAAGTAAAAAATGATGACACCAAATGTATTCAATATCCTGTAGAATAGATTGAACGTTACATATTTTTATACTTTAACCATAAGTCGTTTCGGCAACATATTTTTTAGGTTTCAGATCTATTATTAATTAGATATCGATAATAATAAAATATTGAAAAGAAATACATCTTGCATGAATAGTATTCATTGTAGTCCCAGACCGTAAAATAATTATAATTAAGGTATTATGAGGTCAATAAACCATATCGTTTTTTGCATTGTGGAAGACACTAACAAAATACTAATTATTAATCCATGATATTTTTGCATTTTATGATTTTATTGAATAGGTTACTTTATTTTTTACAAGGACCATAGCTGTCTACGCCTTCAATACGTTTTAATTGTGGTTTGACTTCATAGATTATTATCCATGTCTGTGCAAAATAATTTGTACTCTGTAAAACTAAGCAAATATTCTTTTAAAATATGAAGTAATAAAAATGCAAATAAATATCTTTAGCCTCATCATCAATTCATTAATAATAATAATAGTAGTAAAATGTGACCTTCGTATTCATCATTTATGTACAATTATCACGTTCCCCCTTTTTTGAAGATGAACTCACGACGTTAGCGGCGTCATAGTCCTTAGCAAGCGTTTTGTAACGCCAGGTCTAAATGCCCTTCCCTTTGAGAAAATAATAATATAATTTGTCAAGTCTTTTTTTTTTTCAAAAATCTTTGTTCAAGAGACTTTTATAATGAGTTTCCTTCACTTCATTTGTGTTTATTATGTGTTATGTACGTATGTATATACTGAGAAATGCCGCATTCACGAATTCAATGAATGTGAGAAAGGAATTCATCATAACACAAACACTCTGTAGAAGGATGTTTTCTGTGTGAACTTAGATATTGTTGTGGTCCATGAAAGACCAAATCTGCTTGTGTAACAGGACTAAGACTATTTTTATACTTTATAACCTACTAATTTCATATAAACTGTTAATCAGTTCATTGTACGATATGAAGTTACTTTTGTGTAATGTTGAGGGATAAGTCTTATATTGAAAATTCATTTTTTTACTGCATCAGGAATTATCAATATAAACTACCAAGAATAAATCACCTCACGACGAAGCCGAGTCAAAGAAATTGTTGCTGTCTGAGGGTCGACCTGCATGAATTCCTTTTCTTTAATTTCCTAGTTCGTGTGGTGTTCGAAGAAGCACTTTATCATATAAACTATTATTTCATCATTTTTAATTGTAGTTTGGGGCTTGGGCATTTTATATTATAATTATTACGTGATAGTATTTTGAGTCAGAAAATAACAACTTAATATAAAATTCTGACTAAGACAATTACTTCTATTACACGAACTCTTAGAAATAATGTCCGTGATGCCATAAATATGAACGAAGGGACATGCAGGATGACAGGCCCGCAGCAGGCCCAGGCTTTTGGGGGGGGCCCTACAGTTGTTATGGGGGGCACAGTTGGTACATTCATAAAAAATCGGGCCCACGTCACTCAGTGGGTGGGCGGGCCTTGTCCCCCTCAGGCCCGCCCATCCCGCCGGGCCTGGGTGCGGGGGTTCGAATCCTACCGAGAGGGGATGGTCATTTTTGGTATATCTCATTGATTAGATCCTCATGACTAATTTACATGCTAGTATGCTTATTTATATCCAGTCAGATGAATCTGCAATTCTGTCGAATCATATATACAAAAAAAACCCGGATATTCGGAGCGCCACGTGGAAATGAGCTGGCGACATAATTACATATGTGCCAGCAAGATTGAAGCTCTACATGAAAACCATCAAAAGGATTTTAACCCCATTAGAACCGAAAGTTATATAATGATTGTAGAATAATGAAACATCTATGGCTATTTTTTTTATCTTGACACATAGAACATTTGTTCAAAATTTCAACCAAATTGAATAAGTAGCTGCTGAGAAATTCGAACGTCGAAAATCGACGCTCAGGTTCTACAGGCAAATGTTTTTTTAGCTAAAAAAGAATAAACGGTACTATACATTTTTCCTTTTATATTTTCCTTTTCTCTTTTATTTCTTACATATATAAAGATATAGATAGATAGATAGATAGATAGATGGATACACGATAAACAAAATAACATTATGCATTATTTAGAATAACTTATTGACAAATTTTCTATAAATTATTAATATTATTACTTTACAAACGTAGTGGTATTCTTTGAAGCATCTAGGGTGAAGGCCTGCATTGCATTTACAAGAAATAAACAAAGCTCTTCCTATACAGTGTTAACATACGTTAGTACCTTCACAATGTATGATCCAATGGATTTTTTCACTTTCGAAGTAATTTGCTCCCTTCAATCGATTTTTAACCATAATATTTATCTTAATGTATTGCCAGATATTTGATGAAATCATATTTGTTCCTTGTTGTTTGAGCAATTGGCATGCATGTTGACTAATTACATAAAAAACTAGAGGACTCAGAGAGTGCAAACCTCCGCCGATCCCCACCAAATGAATCACTTGGTCTTTTTGTCATTTGCCAATAGATGTCGCTGTGCTGTGCTCTCCTCTTTGAGAGCACAGCACAGCGACATCTATTGGCAGAGTAGGCTAACTTGAAATATTTATTAGTATTTAGCTCATTTTGCATCTTAAAGAAGCACTCAGAGATGCCAAAATTTAATCACATTGTTTCTTTTGGCATTTCCAACAACCAAATGAAATATAAAGTTTCATCCGAATCCGTTCCGCCCTTTTTGAGTTATCCTGCTGACAAACAAACAAACAAACCAACCAACAAACCAACGCCAGCGAAAAAATACCTCCTTCGGCGGAGGTAACTATTGGCCACCGCAACTTTCGTTGTCTTTTCGTTTTCTGTAAGTACCAAATCCATAACATCAATAGCTCAAAACGCGTGTTATACTGCATCATGGTTAGAAACAATACAAATATTGCCGCTTAGTTCCCTCTTTTGAGTTGCTTAAATTTGGGGTATGAATTATGTCACAGATGCTAGGTTCTAATTCTTCCTTGATGAGGGAAATGCTGGTAAAGAAATTGTCGAAATATATCTTGAGTCCATCTTGTGGTGGAATATTAGCTGTTTTGATCAAATATATATCACTGAGTTCCCTCCAAGGTTATTTATGGAGCATAAGAAAGAACGCCAGTTGTATAATATTTTATAATCAAACAATATGTGCTACAAATAGATATTTTTTTATTTTCCTTTGAAAATATGACTGTAGAGCCTGAGCGTCTATTTTTCGACGTTTAAAAAATACAAATAGTTTTGGCTATAACTAAGATGCCAAATTCGATATAATATCTATACAACATTTAATGAATAAGGCTTAATAAATAATTTAACCACCCGTATTACGTATTGAAAGTACTTGACACCAAAGAAAAATATCAAAGAAGACCTGAGTGGAGAGATTTTTTGAGGTACGTCCGTCGTTGTGAATCTCTTTGTCTAGACTGACAAAAAAAATGCCACAAACATAAACAATAGGTATTTACCAATTAAAATACTCTTTAAACGATATTCATATTCATACAGTGTCATTTTTGCATACATTATGATTTTTTTTCTTACTTTTATAACACGTCGAAAAATCGATGTTTTGGTTCTAATGGATTTTAAGAAGACGGTCGTGAATTTTTAAACAAATTTAATAGATGATGCGTCCTATATATAAGGACATTCTTCAGTTGTATAATTATTTGTGTACACTGTATAAACATTTTCACAGTTTACCGAATAAAAGTTTTTACAAAAAAAAAATTTACAAGTAGTCAGCTGACTACGTCAAAAAATATTTAAATAAATGATTATATATATATATATATATTTTTTGAATATCCAAACTAAAACTTGATATCGCGACATGGTAACAGTTATATGCTATAATTTGGTTGTAGGAAAATTGCCCGAAAGAAATTGCCCGTAGGAAAATTGCTCAAATGGAAAATTGCACGTAGGAAAATTGTCCCGAATGGAAAATTGCCCGAAAGGGAAATTGCCCCAATGGAAAATTGCCTGAAATTTAATTGTTATTATTTTTTATATGCTATAATTTATATATGACTTTTATGTCTGCAAGAAAATGGTCTCAGAATGGAGTTCATGGGAATATAATTATCTCACTGGAACATAATAAATAATGTGATAGTGCGGCAAATAAACCCCTGTCTAGAAGTATTATCTTTATATATATAAAATAATTAAAAACTTATAATAATAGTTTCAAATATAATCTTCTAAGGATTCGAACTCTTCGACATCTCCTTCGAGTTGCCTTTCTTTTTGTTCGTTCGTGGAATATCGTGATGAGAGTTGATTGTAAACACGGCAAAGTCGGCAGGAAGGCTTTCCCCATTTCCCCATTTTGAAGAGCTAAGAAGTTGTTGGCACACACATGAGTTAAGTTGAAAATTTGGTAGCGCTTGAGCATAAAAATCCGTTTGCCAGGGCTTCGTGATAATAATAAAAACATCCCTTGTTTGGCGACCGTCCCCTCTCATTTTGCCATGGAGTTCGCTGGCAACTCCGGCCGGATATATGTCTATATATATCCCTTGCCAGCACGTCAGCATAATCATTCACGGTCCCAGCGTTGTGCTGCCTAGCCCCCCCCCCCCTTACGAGCGGTGTAATTCGAGCTATAACTGGGCTATTTAATTTTTTTTAATATTCCACAGTTCATAAAAAATATAGAAGCACAAAAATTGAATGTATTTAAAATGATGTTAATGCGTAAAATAAAACTGATATTTTATTACATATCTGCCGTATATCGATCGGTACGGTAGATACGAAAGAAAGAGAAATTTATTTATGTATCTGCTCATTGACTTCTTCATCAACTGCATTTAGATTCGGACAAGTCCCAATAAAAGACAATAAGTACAATATTTTTTATGATTTTTTTTAGAGATTGTTTGAAATTTAATATATGTTATGTTTATATAAATCATAGTTGCACTCGGATTTTGAAGGGAATGGAAGGCAATGCCAAACATATTAATTACTTAACTGTATATTGTTAATCGTTGTCCGATATTAAATGCTCCGAAGTTGTTTATTTATTTTGCAAAGCTTCTTCACACCAAGTAAGGCATCCAGTTCTAATTATCGATTTACATTCGGTAGTCGCAGCTCTGCTTATATATATATATAATGTTGTGATTCGGATAAGCATATTCTTATTATTGTCATATTTATCTTTTTAAGCTTGTGCAGCCGCCAATGGAGAGGCCTGTCTATCAACGTTCAAGTATAAAGACGTAGTCTATACAAACGCATGCTCCATGGAGGACAGTACATATATGGTACTCTATAGATAAGTGTTTCAAATTATATGTAAGGAGAATGAATCCATTCACGTTGATGTCAAAAGTCATCATGATTTCTTTCAATATGCAACTCACGCAGATATTTCAGGGGGTTTGAAGAATGTATCTTTCAATTATAAATCGGAATTCCAAAATCATATTTTAATAGGTTTTTTGAGAAAATCATAAAAGATACCTGCCTCTTCTACACAAAAGGGAGTTCACTTTGACGTCACGTTATATAGATATGCAGAATATAAGGAATATCTTGTTATTGGATAAAAACTATCTTTTTCCCTTCAGTCTCTTGAAAGCACTACAGAAACCTACCTGGGGAAGAAACCGATCGTCAACCTTTTAAAATTATTTATCATTCGGTGGCATTTGTTCAAAATTTTATAATTTCAAAAAAGATTATAAGAAAAGCATTTTATTTTTTGCCTAAATGGTTCGATAGAATTGCATCCGATAGGATATAAATAAGCATATAGCATTAAAATTAGTCTATCGAACCTAGGATCTTACCATGAGGTAGACCAAAAATGACCATCCCTTCTCGGAGTATTCGAACCTGCGCCCCCAACATTGAGAGTTGAACACGCCTTAAAACGCACGGCTATTGAGCTCCCTTGATTTAGTTTTTTATTGCTTCTCTAAGATGAATGATTATTTGGTAAATAATGGTTATTTACCAACGGCATAACTAAAAGGCTTGGAAGTCCGGCTCGTCTTCCGTCATTTACGAAGTGACCCGACGAAACATCAGATTATCTTACATCTCAATGGGAACTCATTGTTCATGTTTGAATTGTCTGCGCATGGGTCATCTATCCAGTGGTTATACCAAGAAGAGGCTATAGGACTACTAAGAGGATGTCCCTTAAGATATCGTACTCCAACCCAATAAAGAACTAGAAAGGGCAACGAGATAAAGAGAGAGAGAGAGATAGATAGACAAATAGATGGCCTTGAATGTTTTGGTCACTTTATCCCTATTTCAACCCCCAAACCTCGTAGAAAAAACAAGAAAGACTTAATAAAAAAGTTATTTATTGTTTCTAAAAAGGCAATGACATATTTTAAAAATAATACAGAAAAAAGTTGGTTGGCATACATTAATGAGAGAAGGAAGATGTAGTAAATATATTAAGATTAAAGGTTGTTGTTGTTGGCTAAATACTCATCTTCGTGCTTTGATATTTGCCATGTGCATTCACAAGGTCCACGGATTCTTGAACGTCGATTCGAGAGAGGAAGCAACCCTCCTTAAGTACATATATAGATCGAAGCGCATCAAAGTACTTCACCTTAAGTTGCGGACGAACCCGAACGATCCTGCTACGCTGGTTGAACAGATGTTCCCAAAGCTCTTCCGGCCCCCGGGGCAGGGCCTCATTTAAAGCTAGAAGAATGTCTACGGAAGGAAAGACAAGGGCCAGGAGGCCTCGATTGAAGTTGCCGGGCAGACAGGCCTGAAGACGACGAAGTTCCTTCAAGTAAGGCAGGCACCCCAGGATTGAACCTCCATATTGAGATTTTTAAGCTGCCTGAGCATGCCAGAGATGTTTTTCTCACGGAGGGCTTCGTTGAGGAGGTAGATGGACTGCATGGGAAAAGCTCACGCTGGTTAATGGCCTGCATTTCGAATTGAAGCTCTTCCAGGAGGATTCCCCCCGTTGACTTGGAGGAGAAAGGACATTAAATTCAAATACTGACTGGAAAACGGTCTAAAAAATGGGACTTGGAGTTGAAAGGGTTCTAAGGCGCTCTGGAGGTCCTCCAGATTCCCGGCTCTAACCACGCTCTCTAGGTGATTCATGGCTTCATCGGAGCCCTCCTTGACGGCGACAGTTTCTCCTGGGTGTCCCATGATCTATGTTAAGATGAAGAGAAGTTTCTCGAAGGCAACAACACTTTTATGAAATCAAATTTTATGGAATTGAAATAAATCTTATCGTGTATCAACTTGAATGCAGTACGGGTCGTGGTCTGTTTGATTAGAACGTGAGGGAGGGCGTGCGCGCAAAATCAGACCTCAAAATATGAAGATTGAGAAAGGGGTTTTCATTGAGGAAGAAGGAAAAGGAGAAATGGAATGTCAATGGATTGGAGCACCTCCTGGGAAATAGCATGTCATGCTCAAATACACTCATGGAATAAAAATAATGGTTATATCTGGGATAAATAAATCAGGGCAAGGATTACTTCTCTATATCCGAAATAACAAAGAAAGAAAAAAATGCTGTTAATTAGAAGTCATAGAGACATCTTTCTTGTATCTCTCTGGCATCTCTTTTATTATACGAATGTCAAATGCATCACAAACATCTCCCTTATTTCTATGATTAATAAGCCCTTGGTGTTATTATTATTATTGCATTATATTAAACAGCTTGTCGTCGATCTAGACGTGAATGATCACGCTCCAAGATTTATATATCAGGTTTATATAACATTAAGGCTGTTTTTTTTTGTTCTCGGAGCTAACACGCCCGCATACTTAGTGTATAGGATGTATATCCTCATATAGCTTATTTTCAGAGCTGGATTCGGTACCGCCGATTCGGTATTCAGTAGATTTTATTATATATCTACCGAATATCGATCGGTGCGGTAGATTAGAAAGAGAGAAAATTTTATTTATGAATCTGCTCTGTGACTTCTTCAACTGCATCTAGGATCGGACAATTTATAACACAAGACAATTAGGTACATATTTGTTATAATCATTTTAGAGATTATTTGAAATTTAATACATGTTATGTTATAAATCATAATTGCACTCAGATTTTGAAAGAAATGGAAGGCAATGCCAAACTAATTAATTACGTAACTGTCTTTGTTAGTCGTTGTCCGATATTAAATGCACTTTCAACTCCAGAGCTGTTTATTTATTTTGCAAAGTTCAACTTCTTCACGCTTCCAGGTAACAAAGTTCTAAATACCGATTTACAACATTCGGTACTCGCAGCTCTAGTAAAAACATAATTAAACAATTATTTATTTTCGGAACTTAAGATGTCATCTACAGAAACAAAAAAAAATACCTGATACAATTTTTCATCCCTCTAACCCTCATGCAGAAGATGGGTGCTTGATGAAGGCGAGTTCATCCACCATAGTATTGTAGGTTCGAGTGACTAATTTACACGCTAATATGATTATTATATCCCGTCGGAAGACGCACAGTGCTCACATAGACTGAAAAAGAGGAAAAAGGCATTTTTTTTCTTTCTCCGATAAGTGTGATCTTTACAGTATATTTTGTTATATCATGTACAAACAAGAAAACATAATTCATTAGAAATGAGTCTATTTTTTTTTTGACTTTATTTATTCAGAGTAGTTATATAAAACAATATATATAATTAAACATTATAGATTAAAATTAATACTCTAAACAAAAGTCCAACAAAATTCCTAACAATGTATCACAACTATAAAAAAAAAAAAAAACATGAACAAACAAATATTAAACAAACAACAAAATCACATAAAACATACTTTCTAATTTTATATAAAAAATTTTCAAAACAATAAAACATTTTGTATTAAAAAGACTAATTAAGAATATTTACTTCTTTAAAAACTTTTTGTGTATTCGTAATAGCCAGCGTTGAAAATTCTTGTAGTGTTTGGAGGGATAATACTTTATTATATTTCCCGCATATTCCCACGATGAATAGTCCTTGTTTGGAATTTTGATACTAAAAGCCGAATATCTTGCAGCGGTTGATATTATAATTGCCCGAAATTCTTCCACCTGGACCGGTATTCCGATGGCCAGTTTTTCTGCAATCCTGCTTTTACAATTTGAAATAGCCATTTCAAGGGCACGCGTTTTCAGTGATGCTTTCAAAAAATTCGAAGTAACTCCAAACAGAATCAACGGTGTCACAAAGTTTTCCCCCACGTTGGCAATGTTGAGGGTAATTATTTTCCTTAGGAAGCGAAGTCCCTGGCATTCAGCAAATGCGTGAATAACGGAGTTAAATAGTTTTCCGCAATCCTTGCACGGAGCATTGAAGAAAATACAGTCATTTAAAATTTGTAATTGCGCTGTGAATTTCTTGGGGTCCTTAATTTTTGTCATAGATGACATTATTCTTTTTTTCCAGGAGCATGGAAGATTTAGCTTTGTAATAAATCTATTACATATTTCCACAGCCTCACTTTTGTAGTTGTCTTCAATTGACATTCTCAAGTGCCAAGGCTGTGGTACTTGATGTTCTAAAGCAGATTTTTTCAGAGGGTAATAAAATTTCCCACAATTAAAAATGGTGCCTTCCAAATCATGTAATGATAAAATTTTGTTTTTAAGAGCGACAAGTTCCAATTCTTTGGGATGTAAAAGATTTTTAAAGTAAAATTTCTTATTCCGATTTTGGTGAATCACGTCAATGGTCGAAGAGGCTTTAAATGATGGAGTTCCACTCCATAAAACTCTGTGAGCTGACGCTATCCAGGGAGAAATTTCTTCTAAATGGGAATTAATAAAATTTGTGCCAAGCATAAGCCACGTGTAAATGGGATCTACAGAAAATGTAGCCCTCCATTCAATTCCAGGACGGCAAGAGATGTCTATAAAAACCTTGCGGTATATTTTGGGTAAAATTATCCTGAGAAGAGATAGCCCTCCTCCTAAGAGAGATCTAGGTCTTATTATTGAAGATATGTAAAATTTGTGAAATAATTTGTTGAGCCAGAACTTTTCTTCATCTAAAACTTTTTCTGCAAGCCAGGGAATCGCGGTTGCTTTGTATAAAATTTTCGGTGTTATAACGTAGTTAAAAATATCGATCCTCTTCTGGAGATTGAACCCTCTTGACGATGAGATTGTAGAATCCACATAGTATCTAAGTGAAGTCCAATTAGAAGAAGATGATCCATGTCTGTCCCATGAAATCCCGAGAACTGAGATAGAGTCCATGATCGAGCAGCCAGCAATTTTTAATTGTTTTCCAGGACTCCATTCCCCGAAAGGTAAAATAGCTGTTTTTTTGTTATTGATTTTTAATCCAGACTTCTTCTCATATTTTTTGAAATAGTCCAGAACCACTTCAATACGCTTAATCAGTTGTCTCTCAGACTTAGCTTCAAGCATTATGGTAATATCGTCAGCGTACATATCCATTATGTGTCTCTTCCCCTCTAAAATCACTCCAAAGCCTTTGAATTTCTTTAAAATTGAATTTCTAAGACTATTAAGAGCGGCAATAAATAAAGGGGCGCTGTTGGGCAGCCTTGCCGGCAACTCCTCTTTAAGTTGATTATATCACTCCTATGGTTACCCAATGATATAAATGACGTGCCATTGACGAGTAGGGCTCTAATAGATTGAAAAACTTCTTCGGGAGTAATTTTTTTAATGGAGTTGAGGATGAAGTTGTGAAGTAAGGAATCA
>CP045899.1:15010154-15076947 GCA_013387185.1 Caligus rogercresseyi
AAGAAGTGAATAGAATCTTTGGTGTGCTCCTCGATTTCCCCAACTAGGAGAGAGGCCCTGTTACTGAAGTGTCAAACTAAGTCCGCTTTGACCCCGACAGCCAGCCATAATATTGATGGCCAGAACTTGCAAAGGAAATGAGAATTTCCCACCATTGCCTTCAAAGAAAATGACCAATATGGAACTTTTGACTTCCTGTATGAGAAGAAGCTGGTTGAAAATTTATCCTAACATGTGGGTTGCCTTGAGAATCTCTGCCACTCTTCCTGTTACAGTGGCTGCTGCTGAAAGACGCTTTTCTAAGCTCAAACTGATAAAAACGTATCTAGATCTACATGATGCAAGAACCTCTCAGTGGACTTGGCATTATAAGCATATACCATGTGGTCTCAAATCAGTTATCATATGATGATATTATAGATGACTTTGCTGTAAGAAAGACCAGGAGAGTAAAATCTGTAGGAGGTTATGTGAGATGAGGAGGTGGTTTTTTGTTTTAAAATAGTTTAAAGCTAAAGCATACCAAAAAAATTAACCACTTATAAGATCACCTTTTTATATATTTATTGTATATTTTAGTTAAATCTTTGTAAAAAACAGTGCCACACTGGTTTCTTTATTGTGCAGTGTCTATTTATATGTATTAATACGTTAATTTATTTCAATTGTGTACAGTTTTATTTTAGGAGTATTTAATCTAATACTTTAAATGAGCTATTTTTGATATATTTAATACATTTAATTTATTGTTGTATTTGTTTCCTTAATCTTTTCTTAGTTTTTAATGTGCTATTTCTTTATTTTAATAAACAATATCTAGAACAACGATATTCAGTTTCTTGTGAGTATATGTACACTAGCAGTGGAATTTACTGCGATGCATGGGGGGGGGGGGGGGCGCACATAAAATCTTGCCTAGGGCACCAAAGTGGTTAGGCCGGGCCTGCTTCCAAGGTTGCTTTTTTACTCCGGAAAGATCTTTTGTTGCTCTTTTCTGGGTAAAGTATTAAGAGAAACCTATTTTGATGACTGATCCTAGAGATATAAAATATAAAAACAAAAAGGTTTTGTGATTGATGAAAGGCTTCCACATTACGAATAAAATTAGAAATGCAATAATATTCTTATTCAACCTATAAATCCTATTTCTGCTCAAATGTAGCAAAATCATGCAATAATGCAATCATAGAAACTTACCTCACGACCATATTTTTACATTAAAATATATCCCATTTGATTTATACAAATAACATTAAATTTGCTATTAAATCCAAACCCTATTAATTTATGATATGAAATTGTTGTTATGGGTTTTTGTTAGCTTATGTTATGACTCATCAGTCTTTCGTCCAGACTCTACTACTCTAAGGCACTGATATATATATATATTCGTTCTCCAGTGACGTCATTGAGTAGTTATACTGCTGGGATTACATGTTTTTTTGTATTGCCCAGACCTTATTATACAGACTTGATTTACAAACACATATAATTATTTTGTGATATCAGAGATATCCGTACAGAAGAAGAAGGACTGCAGTTATGATGTAAAACATGGCATAAAAGAAGTCTTTACTTAAGTCTCCTGAGCAACTAATGACAAAATACTTTTGTTGGAAGTTGAAATGGAACATAATACCTCCAGTCGATATCCTCATTAAAAATAAAATCAGAAAAGTATCATTGAAGATATAAAAATTGTGGCCATTCAGTCTTTTCGTTTAAAAAAATCTTCAGACTTTCAAATAAATTGTCCTTCGACATACTGTAAATGTATTTAGCCTGTTGGGTTTGTTAAAAATACTAATAAAATAAAATTGAACTGATTGCATTACTTTTTTTTTAAAGCAAATGAATATATTCATTACTTTAATTTAAAGACTTGCTTTCCCTAAACATCGTATATTTAAAAAATAAAAAATAAGGATTATCACTACCTAAATACTGATATTTTTTCTACATGAAAGGGTAATGCTGCTGTTCATATATGAGTATCACTTAGTTAAAAAAAGCTTTCAGGGTCTGGGAAATGACCTAAGCACACAAAAAATATATTTTTTTATTCATTGGAAAAGTAATCCCTTCCTTGTCATCTGACCATGCTCAAAAAGGGAAGATTTTATGAATCCCCTAGTCATCCTGAATTAAATTATCTGAAATGGCCCCCTCCCCTTAGTTCATTTTTCTCTATGACTATTGAATGAAAAAAAAAAAAAAACAATAGATGGGGGCTGAGCCAAGAATTACTCCGAGCCCCACAAAATTAGAGTCAAGGGTTCATCAAAGAACAAAACAAGCAGGTTCGTCCATAACCTAACTTAGTCATTCAATCAAGGAAACATACTCTAAAATTTTTATTTAGACTCAATAACAAAAGGGAAGGTTTCTATTAAAAGTTTAGGCAAAAAAAAAACCACAGAGATGTGTGACGTCATTGGGGGTACTAATTCGGACTATAATAAAATTTCGTTTATTAAGTAAACATTGATGTCTGCTGACTGAGCAAATGTAAATCCATAAACAAAATAAGGTTTATCTTTTAATTAATTACAAACATAGTTGACTGTTTTTATAGTCACCATACAAATAAAAATGGGTGGCTTTTTTAACTCAATATAAAAAGATAATTTTTGAACTCATCACCGAATATTGATAATATTTGAATTTTTACTCATTTCATGTATAATAAATTTGTGTAATGTCTATACTTCAATTTAAATTCTCATGACATGTGAATCCATTGAAACTAAAACTCCATGTCCCTATTTCTCATTGTTATTTAAAAAAAATTAATCTACGAATAACTCATCAGAAAAAGTGAGATTGGCATTATGTTTTCTTTCCATTTTTATATTTACCAGTTCATCATTAATATCGACGATTATATGATTTTAATGTATCTTTACCTCCGCCGAAGGAGGTATTGTTGTCACTGGGTGTTTTGTTGGTTTGTTTGTTGGTTTGTCAGCAGGATAACTCAAAAACGTACTGAACAGATTCGGATGAAATTTGTGGAGCTGTTGAAAATGCCAAAAGGAACAAGTGATTAAATTTGGCATCTCTGAGTGCCGAATTAAGAGCAAAATGAGCTAAATACTAATAAATATTTCAAGTTAGCCCTACTCTGCCAATAGATGTCGCTGTGCTGTGAAATCAGGTGCCGGGAGCGTCTTCCTCTCGGAATTTCCGTCGAGGGGAACCCTCCCCCGTCCCTCTACGCCTCCCCAGTCGTGAAAAATTCGCCTCGGAAGGTCATAAGGACCCCGTGACGGCGGAGGTTTGCACTCTCGAGTGTATATATGCCTCTAGTTTAAATATGTTCTTAATTATATCTCAATTTCATATCATTTTTATTGCCGATGAAGTCTATGATGAACTCAGAAAATATTTTGTGAATCCATGCCTGAGATCGTGTATGAATAGGTAATGGACAATGAATCATAAGATATCGCCGTGTTAATACATTCTTATGAATATAAGACACATATATTCATACAAAACTAATTTTAGTATTTAATGAAAATATTTTGACGTCATCCGAATAATAATTCCAAAATAAATAGTTTAACTTCTCTTGCCAAAGAGATTATAAGCCATGAAATAGACATTTATCAACTATTGTACATGGAGATCAATATAATACATAATTATATTAATATCTTAAACGATATATTTATACATAACCTGAAACTTTATAACGAACAAAATGACGTCATTAACCCTATTCTTAGAGATTAAATTTTTCTTTTGTTAAGTGTAATTCATGTAGGTAGAACCAATAAAATAATATATTAACTGTTAATTTCTTTTCGCAGCCCAATTATCGGCAGCCCTCATTCCTTCATTGTTGTACCTAAGAAATATCAATAAGAAGCAGGGGCCTTAATTAAGAGAATATTTTTTCCTTTACTTCAACTTCTCGAAAGTCTTCTTTCAAGGCTAAGGATGTCCAGAATTAATCATAGAGGGGGAGAGCAGACAATGGTTTCCGTTTTGTTCTCAAATGAATGACGGAATACGTAGGGATAGTTGTTTTGTTCAGCCTTTGGGTGACGATAACCATGTCTATCCTTGCCTTTGTTATAATGTTATATAGAGAATATTAGTAAGATATTAATATGGGACATGTACTTGAACTTGATTGGTTGAAAGAAAAGGAACGTGAATAATAATAAGAAAAGCCGTTAAATTTATTGAATAAGGCAAAATGGTCGCTCCTGTCTGCTGTATAGTGAACTTCATCTCAGAGATAGAATTTCTTCTTTCAGAATGCTTTAAACTATTATCTTATATTTTTATTACAAAGTCTAAAAATAAAGTAATAATATCACATATTATTATTAATATCTAAGCTAAATTCCTCTCCACATAACAGCGGCCCAAAGTCCGGCAACAATCTGGAATTCTTCCATTGAGCTGAGGAGCGCTAAGGCATTTTAGGTAAACTCTTGTCTTAGTGTTTGAAAGTTTGAACGAAATCGAATAAACGTAAGAAACTCCTCAACGGACTCAACGTTATGCATTGAACATATTCATATATGAATTGTGTTTTTCACCATTTAATGTCCACAATATCTATGTTATTTTAAAATAATTGGCCCGCAAATGGTAAATAAGATCACAAAAATTGAAAATTATTTTTGATACATAAAAGATACAATAAGTAATTGCAAAGCCATTATATCCCTGAAGCTAACTGAAGAGGAGATAATCGAAAACAGCAAGCTGTGAGCAATCCTAATATCGGCGGCAGCTCGGTATATAGCTTTTGCTCTAAAAATACCGACTGTCGGGGAAGGATCTACGTCCGAACTCGTCAAATACTTCCCTCTACTTCCTTGCACTACGCCAAGACCATCAGACTAATTATTAAGGATTATATATAAATTAAAAAAGGATCGTACTTTTTACTATAAGAAAGTTATGTAGTTCATATGTTACTACTTTTTAACATTTAAATGTTAATATAATTTTAAGGTCTTACGGGGTATGTGCATTTTAAACTATAATGTTTATTTATGTTTTTACCAAACACAAACCTCCCCCCTTTTTATCTATTTTTATTTAATATTATTGTATTACATGAAAAGAAAAAAAGATCTTTGACAAGAGAAAAATCCAATTTTTATATACTATAACTGCCTAAAAAAGTGTATAAATCAAGAAAGAAAAGCTAGCATATCTTCATGTGCAAAACAAGCTTCGATTAAGTGCTTGGATATTTGTGTAATCGATGAAAAGGTAAGGCCTGGATCTCGCAATCAACTAGGTCAATAAATTTACTTTGTAGCGAAACAAAGAAAGTTTGTCTTTTACAAACAATATAAAAGAAAATCCCTAGGTGTGGCTAATGGAACCAAGCCTTTCACAAGCATGAACAAAAGACCTATTTGGACCTCAAGGACTCTATATGAATGAACTCACATGCAAACATACACTAAATAACCGAAATAAACAAATGCATATATATTATACAACCATAGCATGTGTTTGAAAATAAAATCTCGTGCAATGTTTATGTGTCTCCGGTGTGATTAGATATGAACTAGCCTCTTGTTTATTGGGACTTCTTTTCACTTAAAAAAGTAAAATCATTTTCTATATAGGTTACAAATATGTTCATCAAAAACTTCTAGATATTTTTATAAACTGCTGTAATGACATGATTTCCGGGCTTAAGATCAACGCAAACTGTTAAAACATTTATGTTTTATAGAGAATGACCAACCGTATATTAGCCAATACTACTTCAAATCAAGAAATTTTTGTTGGGTAATTTATAATGAGAAAAGTACCTATACTTCTACATCCAGAAAACTAACTTTGACAATGTTTACTGACTAAAAAAATGTCCTGACTTTAAGAAGTAAGGCTTTCAAAATGCTAATTTGATTTTAACAAAATTTGAAGTAAATGATTGATGCATTTTTAAGATACGGATTTACATAGGAAAGGTGATTTACATTGGAAAGCTTGAAGGCTGATGGCGAATGTATCTTCTTAATACTTTTGCAATTAGTTATCCACTTCTGAAAATCTCAATACAACAATTTTATCGGAACACAACTTGTTTTTTCACAATATTTGTGCGCAAAACTGGAAACATACAGGAGGAATGCTAAAAGGGAGATGTCTCTCTCAAGGACGATCTCTAACGACTCGTCAATGTCTCGCCGGCAAGATGTGTACGGCCTCTCCGTAGCCAGGATTACCAAACCCGTATGATTGAAGCCAACCTGTAGATCAAAGTTATTTCTTATAGAAGCCTCATAAAGTTTGAATTTTTCATTTAGTGTTCTTATGTTGTAGTGTAACTTTATATTACAATGTCTATGTCCTTATTAGAAATGAAATGCAAAATAAAATATTTATATATTTAACCATTTATTATCCCTAAAAAAAACTTTCAGAAGAAAAAACTAAAAATACTTTATTGAAATTATATGTTATTAACTCCTTCACATTTATGTCCTAATATTTTTTAAAGGAAAATATCAAAGTTAAAGTAACAATGAGTATTTAAGGATAATGTCTCATATAAATGGTTGATGACGTAATTATCTTCATCACATTTCATTTTGTCTAGGAGACGTATTGTTGTATATTTTCATGTGGTTTGTTTCACAAGAGAACCCTCTTCAAACTGGAACAATTCATACCTAGTTGGTTCTATTCAGTTACATACTAGTAGACATGAATGATCAAATTTGTTGAATGTGCGGATAAGACAAAGGAATTATCCCTTGAAGTGAAATAAATTGAATTCCCCCTTTAGGATTTTTTACAAAAAATATTCTTTTTGGATCCACAAACAGTTTCACAGAAAGGCTGAGGAATATGATAAAAACAGAAACAAACTACGGATAATAGGAGAATACTTAAAACAAAGCAAACCCCAGCTCACTTATAATTAAAAGGAATATCTTACAAAATATGTTAGGGCTCAACAATTAGTTTGTTGGTAAAATCACCTCAATTGGACCTTTTGTTATATTTTTTTCCTTTTCATGTGATCAAACATATATGAAAATAAAGCTTTGGGGTGTTAGCAATACACCATCATACTATGACTGTTCTTTAATCGAAACAGTATTTCGATTATCCCTCGTTGCCACACAAGCAGAAAAAAATGGCTACCTCGACACGATAAATAAATTACATTATTCCTTAATGATATATATATATATATATAAATCAGAGCTGGGATTCATATATATCATAGATTCATGGGAGGGACGACTGTATTTTATTTTACTCTTATGAGTTTTTTGAAAACTATATTTGTTTCTTTTAATTCCTGATTTATTACGCTAATATGTTGAAGGATCATATATACTTTTTTAGATATACTTACATAAAAAAAAAAAAATAAACACCCCTTATTTATACGTTTAAATATGAGAATAGAGCATGCCACTCCATGTTTGAATCCTCTCGTTGTCTTTATGAGAATTTCAACTCTCTAAGCTTCAGATAAATATCCCTTCCTATCAGCACTCCTATTTATTTATAGGTATCTACACAACACAAATGGTAACACCGCAGTTTATTGTTGTACTACTAAATGCTATTTAAAAATCGTACGATATATTGATAGCCAAAACACCTATCGATAATAATAATAACACGAGGGCGTAAATAGGTGTGAATATTGCAGTTTACAATATTAGAATTACATCTTTAGGCAGTTTTTACTTCATTTATATATAATTACAGATATATATATTTATGAGAATATAAAGTTGTAGATGTCATAAGACACATCTAACATGTATAGATGGGAAGTAAGTAAGAGTGGAGGTGGTGCAAGGTATTAGATATGCTCCTACCATCTCACCTACCATTCTTTATTGTTCACTATTTTATAAAATTTAAGTGTTACACAAATAAAATATATATATATAAAGAGTATGAAATCATATACTATGAGGTCAGTTGATAGATAGGTAACTTTAATTAATATTACTATACACAAACATATATATATATATATATATATATATATATATATATATATGCATAATTGTCATTCCGCTATGAGGGACCTACTGTTGCTCTATCTGGCGGGCCAATTTGTATACTTTCTTCAACACATGAACATAAAAACGTCAAACAGAAATTATGATAAGATTAAAACATCAACAATAATAAACATATAACACACATGTAGATGAATAATTAAACAATGTAGAATATATTTATCATGTAGAAAACAGATATTATAATGTCAATATAATATTGTAACAAGACTATTTTTTAATATAAATATTTTTTCATAATAATAATTATATAATTTTAAAATATAAAAGTAATAAAAATCAGCAATACAAATGAGTACACAATAAAAACACAGTTTGGCCGATGAATCTACCGACGTCTTGTGGAACCCATGAATTTCCCTCGATCCAAAACCATTACATTCAATCTATAAAACATTAAAAGATGAAAACAATCAATTTAAAAGTATAATAAAAGTGTAAAAAATCACAATTCATAATAAATGTGTCTTATTTTGAAAGGAGGAGAGAGAGTGTCCATGACATATTTGGATTAGGTTAACAATGGAACTTACTTTTAGCAATAGGATTCAGTGCCAGGAGAGCATAACGTTCTTTAAACGGATATCATACTTATCGGGGAAGGCTTGATTGTTGGTACTGAAAAAGAGAAAAGATACAAAACTTGATTTACAAATGACGAAAAACTAAACGATATACATTCTAACGTGTGATAACAGACACTTATTTATAACGCTCACTTGCGACTACCTCAATTCCCTTCACAGAAAAAATAAGTACTACAAATCTTCCATTTTGTAGTCAAATATCCGTAGTTGTCATTTTTCCCTTGAGTAGCCACTAGATCAGACATGGGCAATCTAAGGCCCGCGGCCCGTATACAATGGACAATTAGACAATTTAATCCGGCCCGCCGAGCTTGCCCAGTAAATAAAATAATAATGTTTCATAAATCATTCATTACGTCTTGAACCTACAATACCGCGTTTCACCAATAGATGGCGCGCTGACATTTAGGCCACGCCTTTATTCATCAACAATGAAATAAATTTAGTTCCATTTTAATCTATTTAGCCTATTGTTCTCTCGCACATTTAAAAAACACAGTCTTTAATGTTAGTGAAACGTGTTTAACTAATATTTGCATTTGTTTGCTGTACAATGAGGTTTGCACACTATGTACAAGTAAGGCTTTATTATACTTGGCCCAAAGGTTAATGTACTACTGTGGCCCCTTTTTCAAATTTTATAACCCATAGTCTCCCGCAAGTAAAAAAGTTTGCCCATCACTGCACTAGAGACAGGTTTAACCGTTGATAGTTACATTAAAAGACGGCAACTGATGTGATTTGAATCCTAAAATCTGTCTGCCAACAAAAAATTCTTAAAAATAAGTCCGAGAAAATCTTGATTATATTTTTACATTAAGAAAATATATGGATTCTTTTTTTAGTTAAATCTGTATAAAACATTACATAATTACATCATGTCAAATGATGCATTCATTGTTATATTACTTGATTTATTTATTGCCTGTTTGGTTTCAAAAAAAGACAAAAGTTAAAAGATTAAAGCTTGTAAATTAGTCACTCGAACCTAGGATCTTATAAGATATGAGGTTGACATTTTCTCTCGGGAGTATTCGAACCTGCGCCCTCAACATTAAGAGTTGAACACGCCTTAAAACACTGAGCTTTGTTTGGGCTGATAGAATTTTTTTGCTTTGCTTTGGAGTGAAATAAATTTAGAGAGAAGAATGTCATCCTTAAAAATGCTAATTATCCATTCTTTCTAGGTCTCATTCCGAATCATTAGAGTGGAAAAAAATGTGATGATTTTTGCCAAAAAATGTTTTTTTAATGTTACCTCAAATGAGCAAAAAAAATATAAAATGTTAATAATGTAGACTCCAAATTTGATTTAATGTGAATTTATTATTTCATAAAAACAGTGACATACAATAATCTCTGCCAAATTTTTATGAGGTTTTGGCGACGGTCAGATAAAACATTTCTCCACCTCGAAAATGATATCTCCACATCTACCGAGGTAATGGGAAGGAATTTTAGAATAGTTCCATCCATAGGGCTCATCCCATCCGGAAGAGCAGCTCCAGGTTTGCCTAGCAGCACATCTCGTACCTGTCTCAATGCTGGCAGGACAGGATTTTCTTTACAACGTAATCCAACTTAGTTTTAAAAATACGTTGACTATCGGGTATGCATTTGGCATCGTCAGGGTTATACATATCCACGACTGCTTTGACTTGCTCGAAATTCTGACCATACCAAACAGCTGTCGGGATCCAGGTTCCCTATCTGATAATAATTGGATCATGGGGGAGCTCTAGGCCAGTAACCACCAAAGTTCTATTTAGTTTTGCTTACCTTATGTCTAATAAGGGTCAAACTTGGTGATGGAGTCCAGAACAATAATTACGATTACTATCAATCAAAAAGTATGGAATAAGGATAACTCTTCCCTTTTATAGATAAAACGTGGATTGACCAAAAGCCTTACTTAGAAGTATATTTATTCAAAAGGCACCATAAATTTCGGATTATTTCCTTCAAAAATCAACAAAAGGAGGGAATAAATGGAAAAATTATAAGAATGATGCAATTGGTGATGAAAATAAGTTCAACAATTTTTCTAAAATAAGAAAAGGTGTTTATTTCAGGGATATAATTTAAAAATGTGTTTTTCTGAAATTTTCAAAAAAATTAAAATATTTTTATTTGTTCAAAATTGAAACTATGTGAATTTTTTTTATGGGATTCACATTTTTCCCCGCTCTCTACTAATAATTTACAAGCCCTTTCTTTGTATGAACTTCTCCTATCAATATGAATTAAATAAAACAACTCCTCCAACTCCAGAAAAATATATATTTAATTTGTTTGTTCATATCTGACGATACAAGGATCATCACTCTGATTACGAGACGTAAAAAAACAGCGTTATTAAATGAAAAAATCATGTATAATACTTAGTTTGCAAGAGTAATTATTTTTAAATCACATTGAACATCTTTTCATAAGATTTTGTTTGTAAAATGATACAATAAAAATGCAATATGTATATTTTTGTTTAGTTTTATCTATATCAAAATATTGTTAGGACATGTAATTAAAATTATTTATGAATAAAAAAGAGAACAACTCTTTTTTCATATAGAACTTATTTTTAAGGATGAGCTAGTGAGAGTATAGCCTAACCCTTTAGTAATTAGAGTGCTGGCACTGGGAAAGATAAGAAACTTGATATATAGGTACATATTATTATTATTATGATGGCTCCTAAGCGCTCAAAATGAGAGAAAAAAAGAAGGGTAATTTGACATAATGATATTCAGAAGGCAATGAAGAAAAAAAAGTGAGGTAAGGCCTAATAATTTTTTCTCTTTCTTTTTTGTAATTATACAATCAATTGCTCCGGCCGAGGCTTCGTCTTCACAAGGACGAAGAACAAGTAGAAGAGAGAGAAACAAATCTACTCTTGCTTGAGTTTCAATCAAAACGGTTCAAAGTTCAATATGAGCCATGATTGAGCTCCTAAGGAATATAGGACTCGTATTTCCTTCTCAGGACTCAAATGAAGGGATAACTTAAAGAATTATAATGTTAATGGGTATTTATGTGATAATTGAAATACATTTATTATATTTGTTTAGGCTAATTTTAAGAAATAAGAAAGCACCTCAAAGTACAACTATTTTGTTTCAGTTATGTATCTATATTTGCAAGTGAGTTTTTATTTTATTTTATGTATACTTAGAGTTTAGTGTATTTATATATATATACATATATATAGGTGTAGTAAAAATAAATCCATTATTTTGCATTAAATTGAAGGTTTCATTTAGTATAGTTAGAATGATCCGATTTAGGTCAAATATGCCCCGTTTTGTACGATAACTTGTTGCCATTTTGAGGGTAATTTCATAATGCTGAAAAGAAGCTTGAGTACAGTCAATCCTGGTTGGCCATCACGACCGTTTTTGCTTGACGTTGTCGTAAGTGACCCACTTTTCATCACCAGTAACCATCCACTACAGAAATGGATCAATTTTGTTGCAATTCAGCAGTGATTTGCACATGGAAATTCGGTCAATGAGACTTTTTGTGTTAACTCGTGTGGCATCGATCTTCTTTTTGTATCCAGCCTTATTTAAGTCGGACTCAACGATTTCCATTTTTATTCCAGTGTATTTCAGTTCTTAAAATTCCAGAGTAATTGCGTTAAAAAACATAAATAGACATTGTAGTCTAAAATTAATACTTTGGAGAAGAACGACAACAATTAAAACATAGAAAAAAAATTATCAAACATAAAATGGCACAATACATACTTTAAAAAACGCTTCTCCAATATTTTATATAATAAATCACTTTGAATATTTCAAAACCCGACGTAAAATCTTTAAATGAGATAGGGAACCTAATGGGAAGTATCGTACCTCCTCTGAAGCAAAGGTCCACGAGTCGTTTCGAAGAGACAATTTTTTAGGGAAAAAGCAGTGTATCTGGCTGCAGCTGATAGCAAAATTGCTCGTAGGTCTGTTGGTTCCACAAACTCTCGCTTCGTTAAAGAGCTGGCAATCCGTGCTTTGGCGTTTAACAAAGCAAAGTCCACGGCCTTAGAGTTGTCGGAAAAATGTCCTTTTCTTTTTTGAAGCCCAAACAGCATTTATAATTCCCTCCCCACAACTATCCAGACCTCTGACGTTTAAGGAAACGAATTTCTTCAATATAGAGACAGCTGACAATCCACGAAGGCATGTAAGGTGTCACTATAAAGTCTCCCACAATCCTTGCAATGCTCCGAAAAGATTATGCAGTTAAAAGAAATTTGTAGTTGGCTTGTGAATGTCCTCCCCTCGTGGATTCCAACTGATTTATTCTATGCCTCCATGTTTCAGGAAGCTTTAATAAACTGCAAAAGAAATCAGTCAACCCCTTAGTTTCGTAGCTCAAATTGGGAAATACCATTTGAGGTGCCACGGTCGTGGCATTAAATGAACAACAGCGGCCTTTTTTATCGATATTTTCGACAATTGGCCTTACAGAGCATGGTGCATCTTGACATTAAAATTAACGGAACGGAATCGAAGAAACCAAAATTGCACGTCATTGGCTGTTACAGTATCAGGACCATAAACACTATTCTACATTTCAGCCACCTGGCTTGCGTTTTCGCCTTTATCGAAGAAAAACTGTAAAATATGGCGCATTTTCTCTTCGCTGATGTCCATCTTTTATACTCGCTCAAACAATACTGAAACAAGCAATCATAAAATGGCTTATAATTTTTTTAGTATGAAATCTTATCTTTCCAACGCCATCTAGTGTAACCATCGCACTTATGCAACGCAAGATACAGATTACTAAAAACTATCTATTGGAAAAATTATGGATTTCTTTTTACTACACCTATTATATATATATATATATATATATATATATATATTGTCAATGAACATTTTGTATGGGCTTTGCAAACAAAAAAATTGTGGGTATAATTTTACTCTATTACTTAAAATAAAATACTACTTTATGCGTTCCCCATAAAGTAGTATTTTCAATTGTAGTATGAAATTATATTTACGTTAAGATTTTACCCTTAAAAAAGAGACATTGTACCATTTATTCAACTATTTATAAAAAAAGAAAAATCTAAACTAAGCTCATACACACACATATACCTATATATAATATATATAAATAATACAATTTTTTATACAAATGAGGATTTTGTGGGTAAAGGATTCACATGTTTTTCACGTAACACGCCTTACTTGATTAAACTATTTGCCTCGCTAAACTCTTTTATAGCTAAATGATTATGAACTCACAGAATTCTCTGCAGTTTTAAGACAAAATAAAGCAGGGTCGATATTTATCACAAGAAGAAAAAAAAACTAAAAATACAGTTTTCCCCCAAATAGAGGAATCCGTCTTTTTGAATTTAAATAATAGTTCGTTTTTATTGGTACATTAAATGTGATATATTTTGTCCCTATGTCAAAGAAAGTAACATAAATTATGCTGTTTTAATATTTTACAAATAAATTTTCTTCAAGAACAAATTGACTTTCAAATATAAAAAAAACATGTTACTTTGTTAAGCTCATAAAATAAACCTACCTAACCACAACTTACTCCGGTATCAGACGGTAGATGCTAATCGAGGAGTGATTGTTTCATAAATATTGATATAAAAATACTACTAAAATGTGTTGAATGACTCTCAAAAATTTAATCTTTTAAGGACAATCTTCGTCTTCCAACATCTCGCTCGAATTGCTTATATTCCTCCTCTTTTTAAATGAACAATCGTATGTGAGGTTTCCTCGTCGATGTCCCTTTTATGTTGTTTTCGTTGCCTTACGTCCACAAGTTATCCACTTCACCAAGAGGAACATACTGTATTGTTTTTTTTTTCAAGTGAAAGAAACACCATTTACATTTAAATTGTGTTTATTTGATGAGAGTGAGGGGGGTTAACATGAAATTAAATTCCTTGAGTGAAGATGAGCCAGGATGGGAAAACAATTAAGGGCCACTCATCATCCATCAGGATAAAGTGATTAGAAGGGGGCTTGGATGCTGATGGCCATTATTAAGCCTTAGATGGAATCCATTATGATGAGAAGGAATCAAGTTTGGTCCATTCATCATAGTGGGGCTTTACGCGGATTAGGAAGGAAGAGCCAGATGAAAATGAAGTTGGATCTCTACTCCATATTACCATGAATGCCTTTATTTGGATTTATATATATAGTCTGGGAAATGAAGGAAATTTAATCAAGTTGATTCGATATTTATTAAGTCGAAATTAATCTTTTTTGTGGATATTCCACATTCGATAACTTAAGTCGGGGTATTTATTCAATTCCCCTGTTTATGCCAAAGGAGAGGGCTAAACGATATGAAGTTTTATTGAGTTCATAACATTATAAAAATAATGTATTAGTTCATATTTTTTTTTTAACCAGTTCGTTTATTATGTAAATAAATAAAAAATGAGACATTACATAGAACCCAAAGCAAATGCGCTATAAAAACATAAATAAACGTTATAGTTTAAAAAAATTGCTCTGGGGAGGAACACAAAATATTTTGAAGTTAAATGTAATTTGTAATTTTAGGACAGTGCATTTAGGCGTGTTCAACTCTCAATGAGGGGGGCGCAGGTTCGAATACTTCCGAGAGGGGAAGGTCATTTTCGGTCAACCTCATTGTGAAAATCCTAGGTTTGATAGACTAATTTAACACTATAAGGCTTATTTATATACTCAAGGATACTGAAATGCTTTCGAACCAAATAGGCAAAAACCAATATGATGCAGGAATTTTAAAGTAGCTTACTCCATGATGTTGTAAGTGAAATTTAAGTCCTTTTGAACTATTTTAAAGAGGGTATTTTTTGGTAGGCTTAGATTATTTGTTTAAAATTCAGATTTCCTTGCTAAATACATGCATCCATTGTTGTGACGTCAGAGATTATATTTACTTTTATTCTCTAAGAAGCCTTGATAAAGTTTATTTCGAAAAAAAACTGATGTCTAAATGAATAACAAATATATAAATAAATAAACTAAAATTAACCGAGTTGAACCTTTGATAAAATACGCAATAATTGATATCATCTATGACGTCACGGTAAATATATGTGTCCAAGAAACAAAAGAACTAGCATTTTCACAATTCCTTTTTTCTGAACATCAGTTTAAAATTCAAATGAAATATATTTTTTCAGCAACTGTTGATCTTGTTATATTTAAAAAACTCAACAATATGTTTTTATGGGTCAAAATTGAAACGCCATTATTCAGCTTAAATCATGTATAAATAATTAAAAGAATAAAATATCGCTTATAATATTTAAGCTATACTCATTTAAAATATAAAGTAAGGCCTAATTCCATATATTAAAGTTGACCTTTGCCTCTAAGTAGGGGAAACTGAACAATATCGAGAGTCGAGGACACACAAGAAATCCTTGATCATCCTCGTAGAAGTAGTATGCAAGGACACAGAATCTGATTTCAGGGAGACCCGCTATATAAATTTATTTGGCAGACCAAAATCTTGACAAAGGACTGAAATCTCTATATAATTCAGGATGACGAAGACATTGACAGAATCTAGACAAAGCAGCTTCAATAATGATCTGCTCAAAATAGGAGGACATCTTAAGGAGTTAATTATAGCCATATTTTTATTTTCCTTGTTCTACTGTTTTATTAAGTAGCCTCAGAATTGAGCACGATAGCCAATGTGCGTTAAGGTGTGTTCAACTCCCAACGTTGTGGGCGCATCCCGAGAGAGGATGGTCCTTTTTGGTCTGCCTCCTCATTGATAAGATCCTAAGTTCGATTGACTCATTTAATGCTAGTATCCTTATTTATATCCTGTCGGATACTGCAATTCTATCGAACCAAAGAGGCAAAAAATGGCTCAATTATGTAGCAAACTATATATTCAAAAATATCTTAATAACGCCAATAACACGATAACAACAACTTCCGCTATGCCAGAACATACCGTGTTGTCTTTGTGCATACACTGTGTATCTATGTAGTTTAATGATGAGAATCTATACTTGGTGCATAATTTAGTTCCATACAAATGAAATTAAGGCTCCTACTAAAAAATATTATGCAACTATTATTGCTCGACGTACCATGAACAAAACATAATTATCCTTATGATGACGGAAGGATTCATCTCATTCCATATTCAAATATCAGTACAGTAATAATAATAATAATACATTGACAATGATGGAGGTTTTTAAACTTGCTTGGTCCTTAATGAGGGCTTATGATGAGTACTCCTAATAGTATACATATGTGAACCTCCGTTCCAGCATGGGACATTATAAACAAATACATAAAAAGCGACAAATGTCCCTTACTCTAATTGTCCATTATTGCTTATGCCCAAGACATCCTTCCAAAATATTTGCCTGCACCTATTTCAATCCATAAAAGTCAGTCCAGTGCCTGCCTATCCCTTAAAGCATTAAAATCCGAAAAAGCAAATCAGTTCCTTAAACAATGCCTTGACTAAGACAACTTTTGTCTTCAATGTTTCATTTATAAAGAGGTGTGAGCAACTACCAAGGACGAAACATTGCATTCAATGAGTTATTCAAAAACTATTTAAATAGAAGATAAAAGTATTTTGCTATCCCCCAAAAATTTATGAAATTGATTCATGGCGGATAATAATAATTACAGCTTAAGCATAAAAGTGAGTCACTCAAACTAGAAACAATCGTTTTAGGATCGAGATGACCTTCAGTTTGAGAGAGATCCTAATCCTTAACCTCAAATAGTTGAGCATCATTGCAACTTATTAAAAAATATATTACTTAATTAGAACAAAGTTTTCCAAAGCTACAAAAACATGAAGTTATATAGTGGCGCTCTCTTAGTTTTCAAAAAAACAAGCGGGAAAGAACGCCATTTTGTTTTAAAATTATGGAATAGCTATCCTGACAATATTGAACACAGGTAGGCATTTTCTCATAGAGCCGTAATTCGTAATTATTGTTCAAATAAGTAGGTATTTCGTGATTCAACAGACTATAAATAATTGCGGTGATCCCCCCCTTATAAAAAACAAAACACAAAATTACTCAATTTATGTTTCCCATGATTAAATGTCGTGTTTATCATCTCCCTCCAGGAGTGCAAAGTATATACATATATATGTTACTAAAAATAATAATAATATATAGGCATGTTTCCCTGATATCTAAGAAGGAAGTGGCAAGGACATAGGTGCATATAGGACAAGCAAAGCTATTTATGAATATCTCTCAATCTCTTACTTGGTTTCCTTTGAGGATCCCTGGACAACGAGGGACTCAAAGCGGGGAAGAAGCTCTATCACAGTAGCATCACGAACATATCCGTTAATTATGGCACAGATTTTGGATCCAGGGCTTAAGTCAGATAGCTTGGAGGGCACGAAAGGACGGCCCCGAGAGCAGGGACAGGGTTATCTGAAAGGAAGAAGGCGGAGAATTCAGAATAATGATTGTGGGGATGCTTCACTGGCCTTACAAGTAACTGCACTAAAGACTAGATAATAATGGGGAAAAGAAATACGTCCGTGTCAGCTCATAAGTAAATGCTGAAAAAATATAAAGTTGAAATGATGTTTTCCCTAGAAGGTTTATGTCAATGGAATGTTCCTTGTGATACGTATTTCAAATATAAGCCAAAAAAGTTTTGTCTTTTTTTTAATGAGAAAAACTACTCCTTAAAGTAGTAGTAGTATAACTCCTTAAAGATTTGGTATTTATACTTTGACTGCTCAAGGAATAATATTTATTTTTTCCTTCTCTTCGTTGTTTCATAGACTGTAAACATATATAATTCGTCATAAAAGCGACATACGAGGGGAGTCCACTCAGCTGTTGAGTCGATATTTTATTGCATTCTTTTATTGTGTCTATTGTGCGTCCAGTTGTATAAGTCGGTGGTCTGTATCATAGATATAGAGAAGCAAAGAGAGCTGATTGGATTTTTCAGAGAACTATGTATTGTGCCCAATAACAACAAATCTTTCTATCCCTAAGATCATCTTAAGACGACGTAGTTCCAATTACTTTGTTTATATTGGGCACAGGCGACAGCTGAACGACAATGTTTTTCTGCTTTTGAAGGAATAAGTTCTCTATATCTTTATATATCTATGGTCTGTATACAAGCCAACATCAACATGAGGTGCCTAAGGGACCTTTATACATAAAGTCCACATCATAAATTATTATATTATGTCCGTTGACAAATCCAGTGGTCAGAAGGAGGAGCAGCACTTTTTTATATTACTTTTGAACATTCTTTAATTGGTCTATACATATGCAAGGAATGTGAGTGAATAAGACCCAACATGCAGCAAAGTTATTCTATTGTAAGAGGAAATAAGGATCTACGCTCCTTATTTCAAAGAAGGGATCCCCTACAGAAATGACTGGCAGGGGGCCCACTTTGAGAGAGCATGAGGAACGGCTCCTCTACCCATTCGAACGATTATAACCATTCAAGTCCATAGAGACGCTATATGCTGAGCCTGACAAACAGGAGTGTTAGTCTGGGTGTATATATAGGTAGTATAGAAGACTGTATTGTTGTTTTCAATAACGGCCGTGAATCAGGTAAGAGGAAATCTTGGAGTCCACTCTTGTTGAGCATAGAAATACTAAACAGCATTTTCAACTCTCAATGTTGAGGAGGCAGATTTTTTTCCTCCATAGGATAATATGTTCAATCTTCTTTGATAATATCCTAGATTCGATTGAGTGAATTTGAATGCTTGTATTCTAATTCATATTCTCACAAATGTCATCCACTGCCATCACAAAAACCTGGTTGTTCGTCAGGGTCTCTCGGAGTTCATAATCATCAATACCCATTACATGGATAACAAGCATGAAGAGTAGACACAATCCTTCATAGTCACAGTCCAGTCCTGTAGTCACAGTTATAAATGGTCACATTCGTGTGATTTAAATGCTTTAATATCTCTTTGGCTCCTGTGGATTCACTGCCCTACTGTTACGCGTATGACATATTGGGACCTTTTTGACCATTGTAAGCCATTTCTTTCATTAAAAATTAATACTTGGAACGCTTAAGAGCTAAAAGCTAAAATAGTATCATATTTGACTTTTTTAAATATATTTACAACAATCCAGCAATTTGTTATCGTTAGTATGTTGTAACTCTATATTTATAGGTCATAGTTTCATGGCTAAAATAATATTGTTTGTGGCCCAACGGAATATGAATATGTCATTGTTTCTTTGTGGCTTTATGGTTTCTTTATTAAACAATCCATGAGTGTAAAAATTAATCCATGATGAATCATTGCAGCCCAGATTTACCATATTTTCCTGTAAATTTGACACATTCGTACAGGCATGGGAATCAGATTTTTAATTGACCATCAATACGCGATATTATATCGCTTATTATTATATTGAAAAAGGTCTTGATACTTATACGACAATATCGAATAATACAATCCATCAAAATTTCGATGCGATTATTTACATTGAAACTTTAGAATCAAACTTTAATAATTTATTCTACTTTAATCTAAAAATTAACGAGAGGGAAAATTTTGCGCCTTCCTTAATTGATTGCTTTTCCTATCCTAAATGAGATAATGGGACATTCATTATTTATTATGTTAAAAAAATTGTCATTTAGGTTTTTGCTATGTTGTACTATCGTATTAAAATACACCAAGAATAATTATAAATTTGATAATATTGTTACTTTGTTTTGATCCCAATCTAATTGATCAAGTCACTGATCTCGAACGACTCTGATCGTAATATATTCATATCCTCCATGAATATCGAATCACAATTTTTTGATGATCGTTCACAATCTTCCATTTTTATAACAATAACTATTGAAAAAAGAATATTAATGAAATATTATTTATTAAAGACACTCTTGAAAATGAATAAGCTGATTATGATCGTTATATGTATCTATAAGTAACCATATTATTATTCATTGAGCAGCATATTCAATAGTTAAGAATGATAATTGTAACTTGGAAGTACTTTGACGACATATAACAAATGCTTCAAAATTATACCAGAAATTACAGTCTTAATTTGAATTTTTAGATAATCACATTAGAATTATAAAATAAGCGTAAGCCATAAATCTTATATATAAAGTAAAACCTGTCAATAGCGGTCACGCAAGGGAACCTAAAAAAGTGATCCCTTTAAACAAGTGGCCGCTATACAGAGATTTGTCGCCAATTTAATTTTCATAAACTTATGATTATGCTAAATTGAAAGAAACTCGTTCTTTTGCTACGTCGACAAGTTATTGAATTAATATGTTGATATTGGCTAATATCTCCAATTTCTTCAACAATGTTGCTGTTGGGCAGAGCTGGGATTCGGTAGTCAAATGTGTTCAATCCGTAACGGCAGATTCTGAAAAATATATATTAATCTACGAAAATGAATCGTGCCCCACCATCCATTCTCGGGGAATCAAAAGTGTAATATGGGCTACGTCATGCATGGATTTGTAAAATCATTGCATATCAATTGAAAATGCAATTACCATACATAATATACAGGACAAATATTAGCAAATGCCACTACGGGCTAATAATTATCATAATAACACCCCATGGGATTTCAAATTTAAATGTTTATTATTTTCACGCTCTCTTCTTTGACATTAAGGACAAGTCATCCTCAATGGGATGAGGCAATGACCATTTAGCACAGGGGGAAGAAAGAGTTCAGTACAAAATGGCTGCTCCCTCTTTCCCATTCAATGTTCATTCCACAGAGCAACTAGTGGCCTCTATATAAAGTAAAAAAGTGGTTTGGTATCTCATATGAGTGGCTGCTGGCCGCTATATACAAAGTATCAAAATAAGCGAATACTGGCCAATATTTGCAACTTTTCCCAAAGTGGCACGATACTCTGAGACTAATGTTATCTGTCCAAGTTTAGTTATTTAAATAATATATTATTAAAAGTTAAAATATCAATACTTTATTCATTAAAAAATCATAAAAACGGATATTTATTTATAATACTGAAATTATAGTTGTAAAAAGAATGTAAATATATATCTGGGTTTTTTATACTATCAATTTGATGTAAACTAATTTTGTGATTTACGTACAAGAATAAAAAAAGTTACATATCGAATGAAAATGTTAATTTACAATAGTGTTAAATCTTTTATTTGGGGAATAGACATAATATTAGATATATGCCTTCTTCTGAGCCAAACTATCTTTATTACTTTGACTCATGATGAGTCGACCTCTAGCCCTATACAAGGAATATTCATCATACAGGTTTTAACAATTAATATGTAAGGAGATATCCTGAGCACCAAGGAATAAAAAATCATCTCAAGCCAAAGGGAAAAAGAGGTGCATTTCATGTTATATAATATGCAGGGATATTGATGTTTTTCCATGCATATTATTATGCATATGAATAAAATTAAAATGAGGTATCAAGTTTACTATCATGACAAAAATCATTGGACTATTATAATAAGGTGTGTGTTTCGGTAATGACACTTTTTCAGAGCTCAGAGCTTTGGGGCTAACACAACTGTCATGGTAACAAAATAAATACCCGTGTGGCTTTCACTTTGAGGAAAGGCAAAGAAAAGTGGTCTTGTCAAAATAAATTATTCATCAGCATCCTTTCATAAGGTATGCTTTAAATGCATATGATAAATAATGATATGGATAGTTAGAATTCAAACATCGTACTTGATATGATGCTATAAATATGGTACGATATAATAATAACTCATAGAAAGGACGTAGAGAGCAAAAAGAAAATGTTATGTTATAAGTAAATTGGATTTCTGTTAATGAGAAGTTGAAAAATACATAATAGAGATTCAATGTCCGGGGGATATGACTAAAATTCATTTTGAGTTGAACTTTCGGCAGTGCAAATGGTGTATTATAATAGAACCTCGTGTGTAGAAATGTGGTTCTCAACCAAAAAAATAGGCCACACAAATAAACTTGAAATGTTTTAGTGGAACTGATCCTTCAACTACGAGGAAATCGACTCATTTTGTGGAGCGAATTTACTGGCCTTTTTAACCAATTGGTTAATAAAAATATAACTAAATTGCAAATTAAAAAAGTTGATAGGCAAACCATTATTGATTTTCAGCATATTTTATTATAATTTATTCGAGTTGGAACAATTGACTGCTTCAAAAGTCTCTATATGTATTGTTCTCAATGTACGAATGTATTTGTAAAGTCTTGATTTTATGGCTGGAAGACTGTGTCACGAAAAAAAGGGTCGGTTCTGAAATTGACCCATAAGTAAGTATCTTACTTGGGTTATATGAAATAATGGTTTTGAATATTGAGATGATTTTTTTCAAAATATTATTCTAAGTATTATAGAATATATCTTTTATTTAAATGAAATGTCCCGAGAATAATAGCTTATATAATGAATTGAGGAAAATTCATTTATTTCCTTAATGCTATACTAATTATATATATATATAGTCATGGTCAAAAGCTTTAAGACCGCCCTCGATTTTTAGCATAAATATGTATCATTTTGAAAAAAACGCCTCAATGAAGTTTCAAAGTATATTTTATTTCACAAACTGGTTTAAAAAGGGAATATAAAGTATATTCTTCCATATAAAGCAACTGACAAGTGCTAAGAGTTAGTATTTAGTGTGGCTTCCACCATTCTGGATGACAGCGGCCAGGCGTCTCGGCATACTGTTGGTCAGTGATTTGCAATACTCTTGGGGGATTTCTCTGACCCAGACTTGTTTTATTGCTTCGGTCATCTCATTAGCATTTGACGGCATCTTCTCAGCAACTTTATCTTTCATAATGGACCAGAGATTCTCTATTGGATTGAGATCTGGACTGTTGCCGGGCTTTGCAAGATCTCAATTTTTTCGCTTTTCAGGTACTCTGTACCTTCTTGGCGTGATGGCATGGAGCACCATCTTGCATGAAGACATTGCATTGGTGAACGTTCATATGTATATTTAGTTTGTCATTTAGCATTGCTAGATACTTTTCAGAATTTATGGTGGTGTTCTCTCCACAAAATAGAGAAAGACCCAAGACACTACATTTTCACTGAAAATCGTTGGTGGTCTTAAGCTTTTGACCATGACTGTATATATATATATATATATATATATATATATATATATATATATATATATATATATATATATATATATATATATATATATATATATATATATATATATATATATAGTCATTATATATTATAAAATAAAATATATACTAAATATATATTATATATAATATATATGCATGATCTGTCCTTAGTAATGAATACATCATCTTAAGTAAGTCCATGATATTAAAAATGACGGAACTAAATATTCCAAAGATAACAATCAAGTACAAAATATAATCAAATATTTGTATTGATGATTTTTATAAGACTTCATACACATTATTTGCAAGGTCAAAATAGATGTGTCAAAGGACTTTATTCGGAATTATTTTTTCGGAAACTGAAATAAATTATAAAAATTGTAAACCCCGAGGACACAAAAAAATAAACATTCATAAAGCTTTTCCATTTTAACCGTTATGACATAAATATTTAATATCAAGTCTCCCTAAAGCTTATTTACAGCCTCAACAAAGATTGACATTCACAATTAATCCAAGATATATACTATAATTCTCTTTTTTAAAGTAAGACCTCATATATATATATATATATATATATATTATATCATATATATATTATAGCATATATAGCATATATATTATATAGATATATATATAAATATGATATATATATATTATATACAGCATTCGTAGCAAATAAGATAAATCAAAAGTGTATTATGCCTATACCTCCGCCTAAGGAGGTATTGTTACCTCCGCCGAAAGAGGTATTGTTTTCACTGGCGTTTGTTGGTTTGTTTATTTGTTTGTCAGCAGGATAACTCAAAAAGTACTGAACGGATTCGAATGAAACTTTGTGGAGTGGTTGGAAATGCCAAAGGAACAAGTGATTAAATTTTGGCATCTCTAAGTGCTTTTTTAATATGCAAAATGATCAAAATCTAAATAAAATGGGGTCTTCTATTCCGGGAGTAGGAAGAACAAACGCTAAAAAAATATTCATTGACGTAATATTGTTCATATATCAGCTCAGGACTATGTTAACCCAGTGGACGTAGCTTAAACTTCTTCTCTTCCCGTCTCTGAGTGCTTTTTTAATATGCAAAATGAGCTAACAGAGAGGAAACAATGATTAGAGATAGAAAATCGGGCGTGTGAAAGGGAGAATGTTTGAATGGGAATGTTGTGGGGATCGGCGGAGGTACACACTCTCTGAGTGTATACATGCCTCTAGTTTTCACTGGCGTTGGTTTTTGGTGGTTGGTTTGTTTGTTTGTCAGCAGGATAACTCAAAAAGTGCGGAACGGATTAGGATGAAACTCTGTGGATTGTTGGAAATGCAAAAAGGAACAAGTGATTAAATTTTGGCATCTCTGAGTGCTTCTTTAAGATGCAAAATGAGCTAAATCTAATAAATATTTCAAGTTAGCTACTCTGCCAATAGATGTCGCTGTGCTGTGCTCTCAAAGAGGAGAGCACAGCACGCGACATCTATTGGCAAATGACAAAAAGACAAGTGATTCATTTGGTGGGGATCGGCGGAGGTTTGCACTCTCTGAGTCCTCTAGTTAAATTATTTACATATATTCATTTATTACGAAAAGCCTTCCTACTTAAGTAGCATTATTACATTGAATATTCCAAAACTTAGATATTTTGATGAGTTTCATATTTATGATGGATGAGTTTTCTTTTGAGTAGGAGAAACAGTGAGCTACGTCTTCTTAATGTTTGACACCCAACTATATATTTTTTATACATGTGTAGGAAAGCGTTGTTCTTAGGAATAGCTTTTTTAGAGTCGTCAAACATATAAAACATTAAATATAAGATAATCATATAATATAAGCAATGACTAAGGACAATAAAATGGGACCTTTTTCTCGAATGTGATTTGATGAAAATGAAAAATAATAATAATAAAACGTGGGCTTTATGAAACCCATTATCAACTCAATATACTCCTTAGATGTCCCTTAAAATGTCTCCCCGATTATTAAAGTAATAATGTCTACTCGCATATTTGTGCGCCTACGCGCCCATATGTTCGCCCTTAGATTTGAATATCTTGATAGGAAGGGGGTCAAAAATTGATCACAACACACAAACGGAGATAAAAATGCTAGGTAGGTAGTAAAATCAGAAAAGGTGTATCCAATGACATTAAACATGCGAGTATTTATAAATTAAGAATGAAAGGTAAAGAGAGAAAAAAGAAAAGTTGTACAAAGTCAAACTTTTTATGAGGATGTTTGTACAAAACAGAAAATTATTGTAACTCATAAAATGCTAGGTAGGTAGTAAATCAGAAAAGGTTATCCAATGACATTTTTCTGGTTCATTTCTGGTCCCTCACTTGAAAATAGTTTGATTAGGTCGCCTAGACCAGAATTCCATAAGTACTCAAAGTTCAAATTTGACCATAAATGTGGGAGGAGATAGCGTGCGGACATACGGCCGGGACAGAGATTGGGAATTATATATAGATGTTCTATATTATAATATTTATTTACATATATGTCATATAATATGTACTTACGACTATCTGAGGTGAAGTAATACAAAAATAAAGTTTGTTATGCGTCGTACAAAAAAAATCGTAGGTATATCTTCTCATGGGCCTCGATCTATTTAATTTCCAAATCCTTTTAATGGCGATCTTCAAAATAAGTTTTAACATTAGTGAGTGATGAAGCAACTCCTCTCATACTCAGGAAATAATGATGATTTATCTTCGTTATCATAATAGACGATAATGGATGATTAATCTGATTGTAAAGACTAAAAAATGCGTTATCGAAATAATAAATAGTGGGATTTTTAGTAAGTTAGCGAGAACTCTAGATGAAAGTATACAAAATTGCCCGCCAGGTGGAGTATTTATATGTATATTCGTGTATTGTAATATCAACTATATGTCAGCTATGAAGAGTAGGTCTTACGGAACAAGATTCTCTTTTTATACAACTTCAATTCTGTTACCCATTGAACAATAAAGATTGGTAGATGAGGTGGTCAGAGTATATATAAAATACTTTGCACCACCTTTACTCTTTCTCATTTCCCATTCTCTCTACGTATTAGATGCGTTTTATTGCATCCATAAATCTAACTTAATGCTGTTCTTAGTAATGATTCTTAATTTCTTTAAGATAAACTTTCACTCCATCTAGTCTCATGCTAAAGAAAAACCTTAATACGGTAACATGTTGGGCTCACATGAATCTCCCATCGCTAAATAAAGAGCAAGGACCGTAAGGGAAACACTCATACACCTTCATACATACATATACTATCGAGGGGTAATGCAGAAACCACCACCAGTATGGAGAATTGAAATATATATTTATCCCAATCCTATAAATAGTATTAACATGTGTCATGAGGGGGAAAAGACATATTTTTAAAGGTGGTGACAGACGAGGGGTGATATCAATTACTATGGTTATGCCTTATTATTGCATGTGATTTTTGATATCAAGATCCATCATTTTTTCTTTATCTTTTCAGTGTCATGTCACCATCCATGACTTTTCATCTAAGTAATTGTCTTCCTCAACTGAAGCATGAAAAGAGTTCCACACATTCCAAACATATATATATATATATATATATATCAGACTTGTTAATTAATCGTTCATTTGTTGTCGTTCGCGAACGATGAACGACAAAGTTTGTGACGAACGATAAGGAAAAATTCCTTATCGTTCGTCGTTCGCGCCAAAAAAAAGACAAAGATTTTAATTTTCATGGGACAAATTTCCTTTCTAAAAAAAAACCGTATTTTTTTTTTTTAGAAACTTTTTCTAAAAAAAAACGTCAATTTTTTTTTCAGAATGGCGAACGAGAAACGACGGATGAACGACGAACGATTCAATTTAAATTAACGATGAACGACGAACGATTCAATTTAAAATTAATGATGAACGACGAACGATAACTTTTGGCGAACGACAAACGAACGACGACAACGATTTTTTTCGAACGTCAACAAGTCTGATATATATATATATAACCGGGTAACTCTTGACACCAATTTAATAAAAGTTTATTGAGGTCCGTGATTTCAAAACGCGTTTCTTGCGACCACCAATCAAAACCGGAGATTTTTTCCCCCTTTGGTTTGATGTGTTTATTTATAAAAATAGTCACTTCTTCGCTGAGATGGAAATAAAAAGAATTGAGATTGCCACAATATCCGCGCAGGACACACCAGCAGCACAGCATCAATGAGCTCAAAGTCAGTAAGGCCACACTTTGCAAAGTCAGAAGCGTTTGGCTGACGGAGACGATCTCAAGGACAAACCCCGCTTCGGTAGACCAGTCAAAATTCGACTTGAGCCACGATGAAGATGTCCGAGCTCTCAGAGAATAAGTTCTTGGACCCATCCAAAGTGTCCCAGGTGGCTTAAGTAGCAGGTGGCCGATCACTGAGGAGACCGAACAGCCACTGTTGACTCAACGTCATAAAGACATCCGTTTGGATAGTTGCCGAAGCATTCTCTCCGACTTAAAGCACAACGATGATAACCGAGAAGTCGGTGAAGTCATTATATCTGTTCCAGCAAGATGAAGCTCCTGCACACATGACAAGATCATGCAGAACTGGATGAAGGCTAACTTGAAATTCTGTCCGAAGACATAGTGGCCTCCACAGATCCCTGACCTGAACCTGCTTGATTTCAGTATCTGGTGGCATATTGAGCGCCAAGCCTGCTCCGTTCGCCACAAAATATTGAGGATTGAAGACCTAAATGACAAGACAATATGTTTTTAACTGAAGATGAGACTTAGTGAATGAATGAACTATATGCCCATAAACAAAAAACCGTAATCTTAAATGTGCTCTTTTCATTGCAATATCAATTGGGCTCAACACTTCCTTCAAATTACATTTATCATTTTCCTGAAGGATGAGCCAGCACTTTTATTCTATTCATGGCAATTTTAAAAACTATTTTATTACTTTTTTATACGCATGTACATTTCACCTTTATTTGCTTATGCATTACATACTCATTTGATTCTCCTTTATTTGCCTACATTATTTTTTATTTGTATTATTGTGCATAACCCATTGATCGAGTTTTTTCATGTTTTTTAATACTTCTATCAGTTTATTTCCCTTTTCCATGCCATTTATTAATTAATTATATAATATTTTACGTACAAAAAGTTCAATCATTTTCTAGTGTTAACCACAGATGCCATCATCAAACAACCATTGCTTTGTTTTTTTATGTCTTATATTTTTGGAATTATTTTTTCAAAAATTCAAAACACATTCAGAACTACTTCTGATTTTTTAGATAAATAAATCAAATTTACTTAGATATGAAGTCAACTTGTTAAAAACACTCTGCTAGTTTACAGTGGTTGCCGCCTGTGATAAAATAAGTGATAAACAAAAATTATCGCTGGATTCAAATTTCTTTTTGATGTCCTTCATAGCAGATTTTTTAAAGTTACTACAAATCACTTATCTGTGAAGTAATAATTAAGCAATTAAGACGACTTTTTTAATATCCAAAAATGTATATGATGTCAAAATCTTCACAATTGAACCTTGTCTGCATTTTTAGAAAGAAATAAATATGTACATGGTTATAATTTCCTATTGCCAAGGAAACTCGTACTTCTCATACGGTTTGTCGCATTTTTTGTTCACAAAAATCCAAAAACATGTTTTCAACCGACTTTGAGTTCCAAAAACTGCAAAGCTGTTTATGTAAAAGAAAAATCACAATATTTATGATTGCCTATGAGCTCCAAACTCCAGCTCAATCGCCGTGGGTCTTTGTAAATGTATTTTTATAAACTTGAAATATAACTTTAATTTGTCATTGGACGTACTTGAACCCTTGAGCCTCCAGCTGTTCTTTGTTGGCGACGCTCTAAGGCCCAGGTGTGCAAGTACGACCAATGCCAATTTAAGAAACTGATCTACAAGAAGGTATTATGCAGTTCCTGGATGCCATTTTGAGAAGAGGAAGAGACTCGTTTTATCGTTTATAACTTATATATAAGTTAATATGTTTATAGATATCTTTTGTTTAGTTATACCTTATCGCAAATTGAGTTTTGAAACACATTTTATCGTTTTCGCAAATTTAAAAAGTTGTGTTAGCAGATGGTTTAAATAGCTATCATGTAAGTCTTCTTAGCCTTAGATTTATCGGAGTCCTAGCTATTATGATTGTTAAAAATATTTTTACTGTAGGGTTTTATTTAAAAAAAACTCATTCAATTGTATATTTAATTACAAAAAACAGTTTGTCTTTTATGTATCATATTGCAAAAAAAATCGATTTTTGATCGAGAGGTTTCTCTTTCGCCCGAAGTAAATCTCAATCAACAATGATAATATTAGATATACTTATCACTAATTCCATACATGTTTCCTTTCATTTCCTTTTTTAACAAAAAATAATGAAATAGCATGATCGAAATTGTAACAAGTAGATTTTATTTCACACAAAGATTCAGTAGATGTACAATTATACAGCATATATATATATATATATATTATATATATATATTATATATATATATATCTATATATATAATATATATAATATATATATATTATATATATAAACAAAGCAAATGGACATTCTTCGTTATATACCGTTAAACTTAGAAGGGTCAAATTATATCAAAATTTATTATTGTTACCAATTATCTTGAAAAAAATACATTGGAAATGTTTTTTTTTCTTCTTGAAAATATGGTCTATTTGTAGAGTAGAAAAGGAAAATCAATAAGAAAAAATTTGTGATTTCATCATTAGAAAAAAAATATATATATTAATTAAAAACACCACTCATGCTGGCATATTTGTCTGATTTTCTACACTTTTCTACACCTCACCATATGGATCAAGAATATTAAAATGCATTGGTTTGGTACATGTTTGCCACGCCAAATAAAAAAATATTCACAATGATACTTAAGGTATGTTTTATACATTCCTTTACAAATAGTTTGTAAAACATACTTAAGGCAACCAAAAATCAAATAATGTTCGCCCTAAATACACCAAAAAAAAATGACTGCTGACCTTCTCCGAGCTGTTTGGACCTAAAATTAGATATTGTGACTTTAAAAGGTTGAGAACCATTGATATACTTTAATATGACATTAAAGTTACCAAATATCGTTCTCTCTTCGTCTCCCGTTATTACCTTACATTACCAACTATAATATTAAAAGCGACTGGCTTGTTAAGGAGCATCATGCGTCAAACAAACAAAAACTCACATCATAATGCTACACAATAATAATAAATAGAATCTTTACACACACACAAAATGAAGGAGCCTTGTCAAAGAATTATGACCGCGAGGAAAACCAGCATTGAAGTCACTTGCCATTCTAAGAATTTTATTAACGACATGCAACAACAACTTCAGGCAGTCAGTTTTATATATACATTGTGTATTTGTGTGAATATATTTTTGTCTAGGAGGGTTCAAATAGGCCGTTCAGCATAACTGTTCTTGGCTCCAATATCAAATTAAGGTGGGGAGTCGAAGGTGGCCCGTTACGAGGCCCTGAATGTATTATTTTTCTTCAAAAGAGTCCTCTCCTAGCATGAGCCTACTTAAGTATTCATGGAACTCAGACTCTGAGCCAATTAAACGCAATGGACAAATGGGCTGGGTGCTATCAAATATATATGCATAACACAATATGAATATATATATATATATATACATATCATTCTAATGAAACAGGCTCGACCCATGGGTCTATTTTAGAAACTAAAAAAATCATTCAATTTAAATTTAAGTTTCCTTAAATGAATAACAAAAAAAGTGAATCGAATCCTCTTTCCACTATATAGGATATACATAGAATACAGAACGACTAATTTGAAAAAATGAATCGGAAAAAATCAAGAAACTTTTTGGTAATATTGATCAAGAGCCAGTTATTGTTTGAAACATTATAACTTTTACTACATTAAATTTAAAAAAAAAAAATCCTAGTTTAGGTTGAATAATCTTTATATTAATTTACCAATCTCTGTCCGTCAGTATGTCCGCACGCTATCTCCTCCCACATTTATGGTCAAATTTGAACTTTGAAAGTACCTATGGAATCCTTGGGTCAAGACGGACCTAATAAAACTATTTGCAAAGTGATGGGACCAGAAATGAAGAAAAAAATTCAGACCTTGTCTGATTTGAACCACCTACTTTTCAAGGTAAAGAGAGGAAAAAAGAAAAAGAAAAGGAGGAGGAGGAGGAGTTAGAGAAATAGAAAAAGAAAAAAAAATCTCATGTGACTTAAAACATATTCTTTGTACTAAGTCCTTTTATCAGGAATGTTTGTACAAAACAGAAAATTATTTTCTCTCTCCTCTCATATATTCTTTAAGGTCTGTTTCACTCACAAACTAGCTCCAAAACCTACCCATACCCAAAGGGCGAACATATGGGCGCCGTAGGCGTCCAAATAGCGAGTTCTATTGATTAATGGTACTTCAAATCCTCACAGATGCAACTCGATCGAACCATATGGACAAAACAATAAAGTTATGGATAATGTTTTAGAATAAATATAAGAGTTTTCTCTTTGTTTAGATAATTTAAATCAAGTTAAGTATACACATCATAATGGACAAATAAAGAAACCTATTCAGAACTCCCAATTCTAGCCATTAAGTAACATCATGTGTATTTTCTTCATGTATCTGTAACTCCCCTTGTAAAACTTCTGAGTTGAATGATTGACATCAATTTGTATGCGAATGCAAACAAACAGACTGTAAGTCAGCTTCATTCTACTCAAAGAGAAGCAATTTTTTCAAACATATGGTAAAGAAAAGAAATAAAGAATATATCTGCCGCGGATCGATATGCAGCTCTCGAATTGAATCTTGGAATTATGTCATTGATTTAGTGACGTACAATATACCTTCCTGAAAAAGATATTTGATCATTTTCCTTGTAACTTTTTAAATATGAATTACTTCTTCGTAGAACGTTTGTCATCTTGAATAGTTATTTTAAATTATGGGTTGTGCTTATTTTTATAATTTTCACACGATTATAGCTATACCATTAATGATTCTATCTTATTTATTTTAAGATCGTAATTCACAACTTTTTTTAAAGAAAAAATATCATTATATATAATGTTACCCTCCTCGTTCGGTTAAAGAACCCTTAGTTACAATTATTATTACATCGCTACCAAATAATTATATCGAAAACAAAACGATGCATAAAAAAGATTAAGTTTTATGTGTTTGATTGTATAGTTTCTCATTTAACTGCATGAAAGTAAAAAGGAGTGGAATCAATAAAGCAGAACTAAATGTCAAGAACAGTGAAAGTCAATTTCAAGGACAACTACAAAGAGGCATCGTTTGAAAAATCGATACATGCATTCCACTGTGATTGATGAAATATATTAAGTGAATGAAAGAGTAGAGAGTTGTATTGCACAAAAAGCTATAATAGGGCATCCCGTTAGGTCAAAATGATACAGCCTAAAGACTATAGCAGAGCTACTTATAGTAAACAAAAGAAATATATGCAAGAGGCCAAAAATAACAGATCTAAAATACATAATCTTAATTTGAGTTCAACAACATCATATAGTAACACTGAATATCAAGGAATTTCTAGGTTTGAATTGTTTGGGGGAAAGACAGCAAAAAAAAAAGAAACCCAAAGAGTGAGAGACTTTTTCCCCATAAAATAGGGAGAGGGATGTGGCATCATCGCAATCCTTTTTCATGGAATATATTATATACATAGTATCCTATACCCCAGTAACTGGGGATCTTAATGATTGTTGATTTTTATTTTTTAGACATATTTTTTACCAGTTCCCTATCTTATCATCGTGCTCATCATGTTCTGTATTCTTATGTTTAATTTTAATGCCAGTAAGAGAAATAACCCTATGTCAGTTAATATAAATTCCAGTTGATATGTATGTTTATGCATATTTGTGTATAAAGAAGTCTACTTATCTATATTGATTGCATATCTGTGTTTTAGTCGATTACTAATAGACTATTATATTCTTAGAGAACTTAAATAAATGATTTAATAATAATAATAAAATATATATATATGTATATATATAAAATTTCATTGTCCCATTATTTCGTTATGTCGTTGTTTTCCCCCAAACAATGGAGAACTAAAAATACCCCGATATTAAACGCTACCATACGTTGCTTCGGTAATTTATATTCTCCATATCCTAGGATAAATAAATCGGAATCTAACAAAAATGTAAATAACGAAACCTTCAATAAAAAGTAGTGTTGATTTGTTTTTTATGGGTCTCCATGGGCAGTTGAACGATAGTCTAAATTTTACTGTTATTTATGGGAAGGAGCCCTCTATGTCAATGGGTTGGACTTAACATGGGATATGACCAAAAGGGGAGGATGAGGCAATCAAGAAGCCTGAATAATCAATAAGAAAAGTAATAATTTAATTTTTTAATTTTTCAATCCAAAAGCTATTTACCATGTATATAATCTAATATTAAACCATCATACCATAGAACAGTTCAAACAACTGAATATAAGTTGTACATCATATTGGAATTATTAATAAAGTACCGAGTACACTTTGAACAAATACATATTTAGACTTTATATATGATTATCATCAAAAACAACATTTGTAATAGTCAAGAACATGGTAGTTTAGATAAGCAAAAGGATTTTAATTTTAAAATAATCCTAAAAAGGTAATCATTCGAAAATAAATATCTCTGTGTACAAAATAAATTAAATTACTCAACATATTTTAATAATTGAATGACAATTGTGTTTATTACCGAATTTTTTTTATATTCTAAGTTGGGATAATATGAAAGCTTAAAATATAACTTTAATATTTATTTTTGTATTATTTTGCAAACATCACACTTATAATAAAAATATACAACATAATATAGTGTAGCTAAAAATTACACCAAAATATATATAAAGTAACAAAAAGCTATAATTTTTTTGAACATGTAAAATGAAACATAAACATTATAGGTCAACTTTATCGTTAAATACATTGTTAAAATATTTATATATAATACTAGGACAGTTTATTAGTTTCTAAAAAAACGACGATATCTTCTTTATTATTTGATTTATACATTTATCTCATTAAGAGATTATTACTGTGTGGTCCTAGTTACTGTAAAGACATTTATTATGGAATGTTTGTAATATTCAATGTATTACATAAATAATTTGCAAAAATTATAACACCAAATATTTAAAAAATTATTCAGCATATACATTTTTTTAAATCCAGATATATACATAATTTCTTTTCATTTTAGAAAATAATAAAACTAAAGATAAAAAGAAAACGCACATTTGGTTTCTTAGTGTAGGAGCTAAAATATATTTGGCAATATGTAAGAGTTCAGGATTTACTACCTGCTTTCTGGACTTTGGAAGACGGAGACGGAGTCTTTCTTCTCTGCTTTTTCTTTTGATTTCTTCCCACTCACGAAGGGTAACCAGCTGTTTGGAAGCAATATCAACAAAATCCTTGGCTTCCTCAAGGAGGTCATCGAGTGAATCCGAGTTCTCTGAAGACTCGCCCTCTTCAATTGCGCCTTTAAAAAGAGAGTATGAATGAATTCCATAATAAAAAGCTGAGATGCAAAATTAAACACTACACTATTAGAGGATTATTATGAATAAAATTTTAAGCCTTTTCGTAGTTGGTTCATTGTATATATTCATTTATATAAATAAGAATTACTAGTCATATGTTCATTATGCTTCATTTACGTATGATTTGCAAAAAATAGGTGGTTCAAATGTCTCCTGCTCGATAAAATATTGATTCCATCTAAGATAAATTTAAACTTTAATATGTATTCATTCATTGCACCTCACATGATCATGGATTTTTAGGTATTTTAACTTTTAAAATAAATGAACTCTTGATTTTTAACCTGTGGATGCAGACTTTTTTGCCCTCTGTTAATGCATGGCTGGGGTCATATTGGCCCCAAATAAAAAAAACATAAGATATCATAAGACCATTTCTGTTCTCCTATGTTAGGTAAGTAAATAGCATAATTCCATCTTCAGTAAATGTGCAGTCCCTACTTTTTTTGGTATTCTCATTGTTCCAACTCATTCAATATTTTTTCTTCATTGTCTTGCCAGTTTATAACTATGAAAGAAATTATCGCAAATTATATTCTTATTGAGATATCTAAATTCCATACAAGTTTAATAACAACACACATTCCTAAATATTTCGTTCTTGTCGAGTCTGTTCCGATGCACATTTCAAGATTTGATATTTAATAACTTTTTCAGTCCGATAAGATTCAAATTTTAGGTCATGGTTTGCTGACCTTGATTTTACTGTTTATGCCAACAACGCCCCCTGAAGGACCATAATTGTCCACAGTTATATTTTATAATGGACAATAACAGTTTTTGAGTTCTCAGTTCAACCCTCAATGAATAAACTAACTGTTGCTGTTAGAAGTTTACTTTGATAATTAAATCCTAGTTATCTTCTTATTTCTTTGAATCCAAATGGTTTTTGCATATATTGGAAGACAATACTGAGTATTTCATAAATGACGGCCTGCTTGGTTTTTATTTTTATATAGACTTCTCAAAATGCAACGTAAGCATTTAGTTCGATCAATATGAGTTATTTTTAATATTTATTGTCTTTTTGCCTATTTATTTCTTCTTAAATAGTTTTCCTCATATTGTCGTCCGAGATAAGCAAGAATGCCGACGTAGGATCATCTGAGATTCTAGATATAGCATAAGATGTGTTGCTTGGACGAGTCCTCTAAATACACATTAATTTACAGTCGTTTTCTTAGTCATTTTTCTCCCAATACAGTTATCCTTGTTCCCATCACAATTGAAATATTGGACTAAACTTAGTATGGAAAAAACTGCCCATCTTGTACTTATTATTGAGGAAGTTAATATTTATTACAAAATTGTGAGTTAAAAAATGCCTATGGAGTTATTATATTATGTACACATTGAAAATAGCAGTTTTCTTATTTTAGAAGTTTTGTACTTCTACATTTTTAATTAGTCAATATTTGGATTTGAGAATCAAATTTATTCGCATTTAAATTACTTTTTAAAGTCTAAATAGGAGTAGAAAATCTACAGGATATGGTCCAAGAAAAAAATAGTTCTCACAATATTATTCAAGTGTATCTTTTAAGTATGATGCTGATTTTTTAATGTATATTAGAAATTTAAAAAATATTAATATCATTGAAAAAAGACCTTATTAACATTTTTAATCATTTGATATCAATGCTCGTGGCTTTAAAGTTATTTTTGTATCTTATCATCGAAAGTATTCATTTTTTAAATTACCCGGACGTTATAAAATAATAATAACCATTATCAAATTAAAATAAATATTAACATTGCTAAACCAAAATCTTAAAGTTGTCTTCACGCCGAACCAAATTATTACAATTATATGTTTATTGTTTTTATAGCTCGTAAAAAGACGATTCATCATTTTGCAGCCTATAGTAGCTTTAAAAGAATAATCCAATACAACTAGTGCTAATGTATTATTTTCACTTCACAACAACAAAACCGTGTCTTATGTAAGTGTTTTACATTCCCTTTCAAACAAAAATGTATTACCTTTTAAATAAAATTCCTTGATAATGTACATCATTTAAATTTCTAAGCCTTCATTGCCTCAAATTAAAAAAAGATAGGCGATCATTAGCTCAGTGGAAGCGTGCACAGATCTTAATGTACCTTGTTGAAACTCCCAGATTGGACTCTCAAGAGGGGGGAAAGGTCAATGCTGACAATCCGCATTGAAAAGTTTTTAAGTCCAATAAAATATATTAATTATATATTGCTTGATAATGAATAGGCAAAAAATAATAGTGGGAAAAGCAATTATCAAAACCATGATTTACCCTTTCTTCAAGGAAAACGAGTATGACACAACTTACCCTTTTCGAGCTCCTCCTTCCCATTCAGCACAATATCAAGCTCCCTTCGCTTCTCCATGATATCCTGGATGGCCTTAACGTCTTGGAAGATTTTAGTATGGCTTTGAGATAGTCTCTGAGCAGGGACCTTCAATTTAAGGGATATTTTAGTTGTTGTTCGAGAGGAGTGTCTCTTGGGAGTAGATAGGATCGGCTCAGACTTCCATCCTTTGTCAGGGGGCTCGTGAGGAGTAGATGAATGGGACTGTGAGGGAGCATTTCGAAGATGAGACTGATTAGAGCAAGAGGACCGAGAGCGCTCAACGTCCATTAGGGTTTCTTCGAGGAAATGAATCCTCTCATTCTTAAGAATGATTTCTTCCCTTAGAGCCTTCAAAGCCCCATGAAGATGGGCAAGGGTCTCAGACGTCTCCTCGTCAAAGGCCATCATAATAATACATCCTTACGTCTAGGCAATAAGAAATAAAATCACAAATATAAGCCTTTAAATATATTTTTTTTGTAAATAAAGGTGGCAGCTACCCGTAATTTATTTTTACTTTTCAGCCTTCATAGAAGGACTAAAAGTGAATGTTTAACACATATATATTCTAAGCCCTTTTTCAAAAACTTCATGGTCTTGAAAAGGACTTTCTCTTGGAGGGAAAAATAGGAGCAGGTACGGGCATTCAAACCAGGGAGTGGGAGAGAGATAGCTTTCATACAATTTTATAATAGTACTGTCTTGCACGACTACTTTTCATGCCTCTACTAATTTCATTTATCAATGAAGCTCTTGGGCAACGAAAGTATTTCCCTTCATGACGACAACGGTATATCCCATTTGTTTGAATAAGTCTATTTGGAAGTTTAAATATCCGTTTTCTACTTTGTTGTGGAGGAGAAGTATTCGTTTTGGAACCAGGAGTACCGTGTAGGCCTCTGTTGGTGAAGCCACGTTTAAGTTCTGAGGCATTTTCTCAAAGCTTTGAGATGAGTAGTTGAATTTGACAATGATGTCCTTTGAGCGGAGATATGGAGATATTTGGTGCTAAGGAAATGTGGAGGTTCTAGCTGAAGGGTGTTGACAATATTACTCTTTATGTTGGAGGAAGTGGTGTCGCTTTGAAGATCATCGGTGAAAAGGATGAAGGAAGAAAATGCGACACGAAGGTCCTCGCGTAAGCGAGAAGATATATCGTTTTCCGGTATAAAAGTACGGACTGCGCAGTCTAGCTGTAAAATATTACGAATAAGGTTAACGTATGAATACTTGGACTTGCTAATTTCAGTATCTATGAAAGTTATGGAAGCTCCTGATTCTGAATACAGCGCTTTGACAAGTCCCAATAAAGGAGGATCCTTGGAATCTACTCGGTTTACAAGTTGAAATATTTTATCGATACTGGATTTTTTATAGATTCCCCTGTGCGTCAAGTAGAGTATAAGGTTGATGAGGGATTTAATGCTTTGGTGATGATTCTGTCGAAGGCAGGAATCAATGACATCCCCAGCGACTCGTTCATAGAAATCGTCATCGTGGTAGTTAAGGAGAACAAGGCTTTGAACGATGGACTCCCAGTCCTTCATCCGAGGAACCTCCGTCCCAGATGTGTTGAAGGAGAGTACTAAATTCTGAAGGGGCCCCTTGATGTCCTGACATCCATTCACTGAGAGGAATTTAAGAAAATGAATGCGAGTGTTAAAGCTAAGATATTGAAGTATGGGTCCGAAGCGGGTCGCTATATGTTTCTTCTTCTCGATGTGAATCAATGTAGCCTTTTTCAAGGACTTTGATAGGGGGCTCAAAACCCTTTCCAAGACAGATACATCAGATGGGGGTATATTAAGTACCTTGCTCAGAAGACTATTTACGAGCCGATCATGTGAGTGAATGTTGACTTTTGATAAATAGAAGGAACTTGCTATGATGCTGATTTCATCCCAGTCCATTTTCTGAACCATGTGTGTAAACTGCTTGATTAGATTGTTCGGTGAGGCCGGAGGAGTTCGAAGGTTTCCTATGAGAAACGCCGTGAATACCACTTCCTCCTTGGACAAACTAGTTATCAAGTTTGGATGATATAGGACCTTTTTAAGGAGAGAAGCTGTGTAGGGGCATTGAGTGACGTTAAAGGGGTTAAGGGAATAATTATAGCGCATCCAAAAGTATGCCAGCCGAAAAAAGTATGAGCGAAGAGATGCATCTTTCGTCAAGTCACGGTCACTCGAGAGTTAAGTGTCATTCGACTCTTGTCCATGAGTTTGTTGGCTAGGTTGAGGAAGGATTTACATTGGATAAGCCTTTCGGCGTTCACTTTGCTCAGACTTGTGACGGATTCTAGGAGTTGACTCCGGGAATACTCCTGATTTAACAGAATGGATATACATTTCTCCAAAACAGGGCTATCCTGAAAAGAAAGATATTTAAATATTTAGGTAGATAATTATCAGAGTAAAACATTGTTTTTTAGTCAGTATATTACATTAAAACATAATAAATGACAACAGCATATTTAATATGATATGTAATTCAATTTCACAAAAAGGTTATTTTTAGCACCCAAAAAAATAACGTTTCAATATTTTTGAGGCTTATATTCAGCAGTTTGAAGACATCGATGATGTAATCTCATGTAATGGAAGAAAGTCCAATTACGGTCCAGAGTCACATGATACAAATCCATTTCTCATGAATAAAATTATTCAGTTGGTTTGGATTGATCATTTAAAGGATTATCTTACATTATTTTTCTTCAGCCTTAATATCAATTTATTTAGATTTTTAAAGTGATTTATCGACTAATAAACCGCCTACAAATTGATTTGATCTTATAGTAAAGCTTAGTATTTTTGTATTTGATTCAAATAACAAAAATAATATTATAAAATAATGGCCTTACCAGCGGTATTGAATCACTGAATGTAGCGAGGATTTGAAACATTTTCAAGGACTGCTCTGGGGATGACACATTGTCCAGTATGGACTCAATATTATCCGACCTTCTTAGGAGTCCTAAAACATGCTTATCCGGCGGTGGAGTTTGAATAAAAGAATAGCGATCCTCGTTTTTACGGAAATACACCATGGTAGTCTCCAGGCGGGGATGATAAATCCCAAGACTCTTATTTTTACGAAGAGATCTCCTGGAGATTTGTGCTTTCACCAATTCCTCGACAGAGGCGTACATGGGTGTACAGAGAGTCCTTCGAGATGACGGTAGTAATCGTAGGAGCATGTTATTATTCTTCAACACATAAATAACATAATAACGGTGACGCAATAATTATTGCATAATTGAGAGAAGAGGTTTGTTGAAAGAAAAGCTTGAAGTAGTTCCGTGCATTTAATTTTTTTCTTTCTTTTTTTGTTATATTATAAAACAGGATTCAAGTTTGTTACTTATCTATGGCATATTTTAAGGCAGTTTTATTTATATCTCTTCCAGAGGCATGCCCGTTTTTTACTTGTGATACAGTTGTTTGTTCCATTGACTCAGATATTCGTGTTTATAGTTAATTAGAGGCAATGTCTCCCAAGACCCACGACAATCCTTTGTCATCCCATGTTTTAGACACATCTCGGGGAACTCCGGCTGAAGGAATTGAAATCCATTTGTTCAAAGAAGATGGAGAGGGTTGGACGTTAGTTGGGAAGAAGTACGGTCTGATATAAAATATGACTTTTTTCCCCTCATCAGTAATTAAAATTGATAATTATACACAAAAAATGTAAATAAATATTTATAAAAAAGTAAATTGGAGTTTAAAACAACATAAAAAATATTTGAGTTTTAAAAAATTCCTTTATAAGACTTACAGGGAGGGATTTAGCCCAAAGTCCCAAGAGTGTTAAACTGATTGGAATCAATTATGCTGAGACGATATCTTTAACTATTAATTGTACTTTGATTATATATCTTTCAAAATAGTGGTACATTAATTATATAACATAATATAATCATTTTATTATTAATGAATAATGCTGCAATTTAACTATTGATTCTAATAAATTTTATAGCTACTTTGTAAAATCCGTGAACACCATTGAACATGATATTTTATCTTATTCATGCATAAATATATCCTTTATTTGTATTTAAACATTATCGAGTAATTAAAAAGATTTATACCTTTTGAGTATTTTAGAAACATATTTAAAAAAACACCTCAGAATTAGCTCAGTAGCGTTAAGGTGTGTTCAACTCTCAATGTTGAGGGTGCAGGGTAGACTCCCGGAATGGGAAGGCCAGATTGGTCAACCGCATTGATAAGATCCTAGGTTCGATAGATGGGTACTATTCTATCGAAACAAATTGGCAAAAAATAATGTAGAATATATATATATATCTTAAATATATATAGATCAGATAATGAAGGAGCAAAAATAGTCTTCCATATAGGTTGGTCTTTTTCATTAACTAATTACGATGTACATGTTGTTTATTATAGGACTACCAATCAGGATGGAAGAGTCTCTGGATTCCTGGCTGGGAGAATTTTCAAAAAGGCATTTATAAGCTCAAGTTCGATGTAAAAGGTTACTTTGAGAAAACGAAAACGGAGTCTTTCTTTCCATATGTGGAGGTAATGAGCTAAGTGTTGTGTTAATTTTTATTACATTCAATGACAGATTAAGTTAAATACCACCTTGATTTCGAAACGATCATTCAGTTCGATAAGTATTCCATTAAAACAGTGGTCAAATAATTGAATATGAAGCTTAAAGTTTTGGCTCTTCCAACTAAAAATTGAGGTCAATGCTCACACGATTTTTTTGGTTTTAAATAATCATACACATAGATATAATCATAGTTTCAATATTTTTCCTTCTATCTAAACAATATTTCGTATAACTCGCCGTAGACATAACTTTTTTTCATGGAGAAACCCCAACCTATTTGTCAAAAACTTTTTTATTAATTAGTCTATCACAACAAAGCCACACACATATATATATGATATATATATATTTTATATAATATATCGAAACTTTTTATATATAAAGTTAGCTATTCAAATGTCAATTTATTCATTTTTCTGTTGAACCTTTTATGATTTCTATTTATAGTTGAATTTATTTTATTTTCTCTTTATAGATTGTATTTGACATAAAGGATCCCGAAGCACATTATCATGTTCCCATTCTTCTCAATCCATTGGGTACACGACTTATCGAGGAAGTTAAGTCGCTGACAAAAGTTATATGATGATATTGTTAATTGACGTATTAAAATGAGCCAATTTTTAATAAGTTGTTATAAATAATATAAATCCTCCAAAAAGAATTATTACTTTATTTAGAACATTATGCTGTTCCACGTTTGGAGAAGCATTTAAATCCTGTTTTATCCCCTATCCCTATATATTAGAGAATACAAGTGTCTAGTTTCTCTTACGAAATACACTCACACACAGTATGTCAGCATAAAAAATTGGATTTGTGGAGACATATGTGATATATAGTATTATTTCTTGAAAAAAATCAAGTTCATTAATTATTATTCTAACTTATAATTAAAATATAAAATCGTCAAAAATGAAAAAGTTAACAAACGTTCATAAAAGGTCTTTGTCCAAAATTGATCCCCATCTTCTCTCTCTCTCTCTCAAACACGATTCCCCATTAGTCTACGTCTACCCAAAATCCTTGATATTCTTTAAACCAAGTATATGATCTAATATATATCTGGTATAAGTGTGTCTATATAAGGAAAAAAAATGGCTATCTATTTTTAAAATATCTTGAAATTTTACAATTACCTGCCTTAAATTATAAAATCCGATATTATGACCAATTTAAATTCATTACTTGAATAGTTCATCGTTCTACCCTTCAAGACAACTGCATTTGTAAATATTCAGGTCTTATAGAAAAATTACCTCGTAAATTCGTTTGTAAATTGAGAATTGGACAAGATACATCCGAGTCCAGCTCACAACTGAAAAGCCTGCATTAAAATGATAAAATATTATTATCTGTACAGAAGATAAATATAACTTTTGTTAAGTTATCAAAGATTATATGCATTTTAATCCCAAAAATTTAGATTAAAAAAATATATAATGTATAATAATACCTCTGGAAAATATAGTAGCTTTTTACACATTCAAGATTTCCTTTTTTTTTTTCAACAGCAATGCATAATATATTTGTAAATTTCTATAATTAACATCAAAATTTTAAGGACTAAATAGTTTCATTTTAAAATAGGACATACCTTGAAAATAGATATAATGTACTGTGTAAATGAACACACAAGTCAATATCATCGCTTACGATTGTATTTTTTTATTACGTTACCAATGTCATGTTAAAAGGATCATATAGGAAGTACATCAATATCTGTATCAAGGATTTTTTAAATGTGATTAAGAGTTCAGTTATCATGCGTACAAGAAGCATAAGATATTTTTTTTGCCTATATGGTTCGATAGAATTGCATCCATAGGAATAAATAGCATTATAGCGTTAAAAATTAGTCTATCAAACCTAGATTATCAATGAGGTAGACCAAAATTGACCATCCCCTCTCGGGATTCGAAACCTGCGCCCCCACATTGAGAGTGAACACGCCTTAACACTTTTAAGATTTTAAAAAATTCCTTTCGTTCGTTCCCTGTATTCCCCAAACAATACATAACATGTTAAAAAATATTCAGTGAATAATTTTGAGTGTCAGGCAGTGTTTTAGTGGTGGTGAACACCCCAAGAAAATTTATTATCATCATGTTTATTTTATTCACCAAAATATATTTTTCGCAATCTGGTAAAATTGCCGAGTTAGATTTAGAACCAACTTTATGGTGAATGACTTTGAAGTGTTGGGTGTGTTTTGGACTATTTGGCTATTCCCAGAATATTTAGTTTCAAGTTGTTCATTTTATGTAGAAAAATGTTTTCTACGATTTCTGAGAATTGTGCCTTGGATTTGGACATCATTTTATGTGGAGAATCTAGGGCTGCTACGAAATATTTTTGAGTGGGTGGTTGTTCCCGGAAAAATATATAATTTTCAAAAGTCGATCCGTTATTTGTTTATTTCGTGCTTTGTTTCTCCTAATCACATATTAATTAACTTTTTTATCGATAAGTTTGAAATGCCAAGGAAATATTAGGCCAAAGTGGGCATTACCGGAAATCCCAGGCAACGCCGGGGAGCATCCGGTAGTAAATTATATTGTATAAAATATTGCTATATTAGGTAGTGTTGTACCAAATTTATTAATGTATTGCATCTGGTATTACATATCTAGCTGAACGTGAGGTTTAGTGATCACATATAAATGTTGCGACACACGAAATAATAAAAATATTTATAAAACCTTCTACTTTATTAATTATCAAATAGAAAAATTATAAAAGTTGAAGGGAATTTGAGTGAATAGATGGTAAACAACACTATCATATAAAATTACATTCACAGAGTAAAGCCAAAAATATCCAGTAAAAATATGTTTGTTGCATTACCCTTTAAACAAAAAAAAGACGATATCTTTTGAAACAATAATATGAAAAAAACCTCAAAATCTTGACAACAATTTAAAAAAGTATATAAATAAACATAGTAAGTTTGTAATAACCAAATGATATGAAAATCTGAATATAACTTTTGCCTCAAGGTATAATTATTTGTCTACTAATATTTAAAGATAAATAAGTATAAACTATACAGTTTTATGAATATCTCTTCTAGCGCATATCTGTTCAAAATAAGTTTTGAATTTTACTCCCCGGTTTGCCGCCCTACGCTGTATGTATATAATACATTTATATAAGCATGTTAAACGGGAATAACACTAAAACATAGAACTGTTTCAGTTTTAAGGAATGCCCCTCCATTGTGTTTGTCTAATAAAAAGTAACTTTAATGAGTACCAGATTTTTGCTTTTGATAATTTGTTAAACTATTCAAACATGAAACAAAGAAATAACGCTTATCATTTCGACCATGGGATTCACTGCTCTCAAATTAACCCTTTAATATCCACTTGTCCTACTGACATTGAACAAAAAATCATTTTTAATCAAAATTTATATATTCTTTTGAACAATGATATGAATTATAATGTCAATTTATTAGTTTATGTAAAGAGTGCTTATTTTTTTATTTGTTATATATGTTTTTTATTAATTGCATTGCATTGCTGAAGCAATATAGAATTAAAGCTTTATGAGAGAAAACAATGTTTTTTGAAAAACATTATTTTTTATACAATGAAATTCATAAAATTTATTTTGACGCTTCAAAAAAAGGAATAATTGGATCATACAAAATACACCAAATAAGTTTGCGAACCGGAAACGAAAGACAATATATAAATATTCCATATATAAAGGTAAATAAAGCCCTGTGATTCAATGTCTTGAGGCATAAAGACATGAAAATATAATGAATACTCTCATTCCTATAACTAAATATTCTTCAAGGGCCATTGTGGGTTGTTTGAGTTAAATTAAGTTCATTTGAGGCTGTGATGTGCACGAATTCAACCCACGTAATCCCATCTAAATTGATCTACTTCGAATGCATTTAAAAGCAAACATACCTTCATATAAATACCCTTGCAATATTGCAGTTTCAAGAATTATAATTCTTGCGATGAACTTAGAAGGGAAGAAAAAAATCTTGATTGCAATATCAGCCAAGTAATGAGATCAACATATCCCATAATAACTTATTGCAATTGATACAACTTAAGCATTCTGAGCGCATTTATTTTTGAAATGTGTCGTTTGACATAGTACAAATATGTCTTCCTAATCAAGATCTACCTATCTTGTATCGCATAAATTAACTCTTTAATCACAAAATAAAACTAGAGGCATATATACACTCAGAGAGTGTGTACCTCCGCCGATCCCACAACATCCCATTCAAACATTCTCCCTTTCACACGCCCGATTTTCTATCTCTAATCATTGTTCCTCTCTGTTAGCTCATTTGCATATTAAAAAAAGCACTCAGAGACGGGAAGAGGGAGAAGTTTAAGCTACGTCACTGGGTTAACATAGTCCTAGCTGATATATGAACATAATACGTCAATGAACATTTTTTTTTAGCGTTTGTTCTTTCCTACTCCCTGAATAGAGACCCCATTTCATTATTATTAGTAGTAGTATTTTGCTCATTTTGTATATTAAAAAGCACTTAGAGATGCCAAAATTTAATCACTTGTTTCTTTTGGCATTTCAACAACTCCACAAAGTTTCATTCGAATCCGTTCCGTACTTTTTGAGTTATCCTGCTGACAAACTAACAAACTAATAACAAACCAACAAACGCCAGTGAAAACAATACCCCTTCGGCGGAGGTAATGAGTATTTGGAGTATTATATTGTATATAACAAACAGAAGTGGATGATTTGCAAATCATTAATCATGGAATCGCTTGAAGCCACCACATTGGCTTTTGAATTCTTTTCAGTACTTCCATCGAAAAACAGTTTGTTATATTTATTCTTTCTTTTTCAATGAATATGTTTCGATTACTTTTGTCTAAAATATATTCCCTTCTTCTATTTACATCTAATAATAAATAACAGGGAAAACGGTGAACCTTCTTTAAAATTATTTCTACTTTGCACCAGTCAAATATTTTCGGTTTTGCCAAATTATATTGTATAGAATTGATAGTCATTTTAGTCCTCCTTTTCGCCAACAGTTGAAGTATTAAAAACCGGTGATGCACTATCAAATACTTCGAAAATTCTTGTAGGATTGTAGTTTTGAGCAGGGTTGTGGATTAAACGAAAAAACGAACGCTGTTCGCGACCACACGCTCAAAATCGAACGCCTGAACGGAATATAAATAAACCGACGAACAATTTTGGGTTGTTAGCATTCGTCCGTTCAATCTATACTATTTTCAAACATGTGGACGGGTTTTTACAAGTTCAATCATGTTTCTTATATCACTTTAAAAAGTGGGAACTTTTTTTACAAAAAGAAATGTAATTTTATATTACTGCAGTCATTCTGGAATAAAAGTGAGGACGTTTTTTTTTTTTTTTAATTGAAATAGGAAATCATTTATATTTTTTAACGAGCGGACAAACGGCAAAACGACGGACGAAATTACTCACGAAGGAATTACAGTAAACCTAAATTAATAGACTAAAATTTTCTGGTTCGAATATCAAAAGGAGGATTAATGTGTCTCAAAACCAGGCTTATGTGCGTTCGCAACCTTAGTGTTCGTCCGTTTGATTTGAAAAAAAATCCGTTCATCCGTTCAATTTTTTAGCGTTCGTCCGTTCGTTTGCCGTTTGTCCGCTCGTTAAAAAGGTTTACTGTAATTCCTTCGTGAGTAATTTTAGCGTGCACTCTTTCATTGCAAGCCTTTTCATTGCACGCGTTTCCTTCGTTCTCTTTTCTTCGCAGGGTAATATTAGCGTTCGTCTTTTCATTGTGGGTAATTTCATCGCAAGTAATTTCTTCGCAGAGTAATTTCTTGCAAATAATTTCTTCGCAGAGTAATTTCTTCGCTTGTAAGGTCTTCGCAAGTAATTTCTTGCAAGTAATTCTTCGCAAAGTAATTTCTTCGCTAGTTTCATTTTTGTGAAGGTCTTAGTCGCAACTGTCTTTCTATATGTATATATATGAATTGTTTTTTTATGTCATCAATGCAATGCTTACTCGTTCTGGTTTTAACCTATTTTAGCCTATGCATTAGGCATATCAAGGGGTCCTATATGGATCCATTTTTTCATATAAGCTGAGTATGAAATTGTGTTGGACGACTACTTTAACAATTGTGTCCGTGTTGGTGTGTACTCGGGCACGGCAGAAAATTGAAAAGTATTGGTCACACTTCCATATAGTTTTTTTGACCAACTTCTCTCTCTCTATGTAAGAGTGACCATTTCGTATAATTGTCCCGGTGGAAAAATTCTTCCCACTCCGTTCCTGATGCTGAACAACACTAACCCGAAAAAACTAAAGTAAATACATCTAGCCATATAATACTAAACTGTCTTTAGTATTATATAAACTAGCACTTGAGTATAGATTTAGTGCATCTCAAGGGTAGAGGCAGAATGTCAAGTTATTTGGTACTTTGTCTTGGATGGTATCTTCTTCCATAGAGGTGCATATGGTTGGCTTAGTGATTACTTATGTAGCACAAATCAACCAATTTGTATTGTATATCCTAATATCCAATATACTCCAATGTACTTTGATATTTAGTTTTCATTACGATCAAAATATTGTACAATTCTATATAAAGCTCTCCTGTCGTCGAAATGATTCTGGTAAACAAAAAACAATACTTGGGAGTAAACATTTATTTCATACTCAGCTCATATGAAAAAATGGATCCATATATGACCCCTTGATATGCCTATTGCATAGGCTAAAATAGGTTAAACCAGAACGAGTAAGCATTGCATTGATGACATACAAAAAACAATTCATATATATACGTATAGAAAGACAGTTGCGACTAAGATCTTCACAAAAATGAAACTTGTGAAGAAATTACCCTGCGAAGAATTACTTGCGAACAAATTATTCTGCGAAGAAATTACTTGCGATGAAATTACTCACAATGAAAAGACGAACGTTAATATTACCCTGCGAAGAAAAAGAGAACGAAGGAAACGCGTGCAATGAAAAGGCTTGCAATGAAAGAGTGCACGCTAAATTACTCACGAAGGAATTACCGTGCACCATTAATTTATTCATTTAAACTTACTATATGTATTCCTCTATGTCTTTATGATATGGTTCATGTTTATAAGTAGACATGAGTACATTAGCAGCTCTTCTATGCAGTTTAACATGTTTAAAGAGCGTTACATAATTTTTTGTTAAAAAATAATAATTCTCTAAGAGCTTTATATTTCAGATAAAATTCTTCATTTAAAATGCTCAATGGAAAAGATCACTTATTTTCATCCTCAACTGCTTATAAAAAGCTTCAAACAGAACGTAATACCAATATAAATTTATAGGTCACAATTGTTGCTTAAATCCAAAAAAAATCGGTTTTATTATGTGATATTGGTATATAAACTTATTTTTGTAGACTTTGTTTAGCTCCTAGATCATCCCCACCTCACCGGAACTCAATTCGGTATCAGCTTTTGTAGACTTATTCATCGATCTAATACCATTGAACAGATTCATCCCATTGGCTTGAGCAGGTGCAGGAACCATATTACAATGACTTGAACCAATTGCTTAATTACATCAAGAACACCCCAAAAAACACCTCTCCCTTTTCCCCACAAACGGCTCACTATGGAATTAAATTACCCAAGGGGCATATTACTTTTCTCAACTCATCCTTAACCAAAGCTCCGAATAAATATTTTCTCTAAGTACCACCTTCATTAAATCCCCTTCCATAAAACCTTCATTTTGTACCCTACCATGAAATTAATAGACCTAAGGGATATCCACGAGTGTCCGGACTACACCTGCTGTAGCCTGAACTAATTGCATAATGCAGTTTTTACTCAGCAGCCAACAAAAATGGAGCCCAAGGGTGTTCGGCAGTACAACACTTTTTTTGTACTCCCGGAGAGAAGACCAAGGAGAATATTAATATTCGCCTTGGAGAAGACTGAGTTTATTTTTTGATTGTATATGGATGGAAATCCCTTTTGTTATTATATGTTCTATGATATAATAAATGTTTTTTAACCAAGCAATTCTAAATGAAATAGGGAAAATGAGAAAACACAGTTTTTTCATAAAAATGATTGCCAAATATTTCGGAAGCCTTTTAATGCACTCGTTTTTATCCATGAATGTAATTTTTTTTTCGATAAGTTAGAATGATTTTCTTTCTATTTGACTTATTTGTTATAGGGTTCAATTCCCTTCATGGCTCCGATAAGATCCCTCAAAGATAGTTCCTTTTTTCAAAGTCGTAAGAGATTTATTCCTTAGCAATTATCAATTATAATATATATTAGCAATTATCGGAGACTGTATTCAACTAATTGAAATATTTTACTAATACAAACAAAGGAAAATTTTACCAACTATATTATAGCGATGGTAACTCATTTTCAAAAAAACCATTTAAACTTGGATTTTTGCTGGACCACCACATATGTATACGATTTTTTCTTCATTTGACAAGGTATTTTATATTTACCTATTTATAATTATATTTGAAAATAATAAATATTCTCACCATTTCTCTTTGTAGATAGTTATGTGTCTTCATTTTGAATATGACTTCATTTCTTTTTGAACGGCCTTCCATAACTACAAACATCTTCATATAATATTCCAACTTCAATATTAAGCCTTAAACACTTCCCAAAACACTACTTTTTCTTCATTTAAATAATACATTCCTTTATTTCAACCATGAACAATTACATACACTTTTGATATTTTATCATATTCTTTTACTTCATAAACAAACGTGGATTAAGATATGTTCTTAATATATTTAATCATACAAGCAGTCAAATATATTTGAATATCAATCTTTTTAAAGTATACTTTATAATAACTCATTCATGTATGATGAAACTTTTAATATTTATGTAAACAAACATTTTCAACTTTTTTATATAGAAAATATAAGCATCCAACATTCTTCTTATCTTTGATGATTAAAAAAGTTTGATGAAAAAGGTATATATATATAATATACATATTGCTTTGTGAACTACTTCTGCATATTGTGATTGAATCAAATTGTTAATATAATGAAAAAGTCAATCCTATTTTACTCATATTTATGCATATTACAGGGTATTTATATGAGCAGTATATATTACTTCTAATAAGATTAAGAAATGGGAGATCTTTCATATATAACTTCAACCTTTCCGAAATGACATGATAAATAGTTAGAAATGCTTGCTTTTCTTATTTGATAAAAGTGACAATAACAAACGCTTCAAATCATTATTAATATATATAAATTATTAATAATGTATACCAGAAGAAATTAGTGTAACATTTCTCTTTAAACCTTTTGATTTGTCTATGGGCTCAACTTCCTTATCAATAAATAATACTTCTGTTAGACTTTGAAGTCTAAAGAGTGACATACGATTGTAGTTTGTGATTCAATATTCGATAAGAAACTCGGTTTCTAAACACAAGATTACTTTAAAAGAAACTATAAACAAAAAGTATAAATATATTTTTTTGTATCCTATTTATTTAGTTCGAAAAAGTCATTATTTAATCAATGGTCGGTATGTCCGAAAAATGACTACTTTTGCTGCTGGCATTACTAAATGTGTATTTTTTCCTGTCATATGAACAGTGTGTAACGCTTCAATAGTATTTTTTTCAATCATTAGAACGAATTCTTGAGTACTGACATTTATATAGGATAAATTGTTTTGCAAATATATTTGTATACAAATGATTCCTCAAAGCCCATTTTCTTTTCCCATTAATATCTACAACAGCGCTGCTCATATAGCATATAAGACGATCAATACGCCCTGTCTTCAAATAATTTAAAATGCCCATTCGGGCATTCCTGTGCGTAGCTCTTTATTACCTATTTGAGTAAAAGGGGGAGACTGTTATACATAGATATATAGATAGACATGATCAAACAACATGTCATTAAATTGACAAAAACATAGCTCTTTTTGGTATCTAACGATGAACATAGCTTGGAGCTCATATATTTATGTAATTGGTCTTTGAACAAGATTTTTGTGAGATAAAAATGCCTGAAATGTTATTAACTAGTAATGGTACTAACCACCGCAGTACGCCCTTTAGTATTTTATATGCCACGACTAGTATTTATTTAATTTACTTGAATTAATTTATGCCCATAATTCATAAGAATGGTTAAACATAAGAAAACAGACTTATCCTATACTTTTAAAATAAAAACCATGTTCGTCTGTTTGTTTGTTTCCCTGACTGTCCCAAACGATTCATTCGACTTTGACGAAATTTTCAGTGAATATTTAAATGACCCAGGGAGTAATGTCTTAGTGTCTGTGGTGGGCATTCCCAAAAATTCATTGTATTCATGTATATTTATTCACTAAAAGTTTTTATACGATTTCTTAAAATTGCCCGGTGGATTTGGAACCAATTTTCTGAGGATGACTTGAGGTGTTTACAGACTATTTTTTATATTATTCTTCGAAAATTGGATTTCCATATGTTGATTACATGCAGAAAAAGTTTTATATGATTTCTTGATTATGATGCATTAGATTTGGCACAACTTGTACATATATGGAGGATTTGAGGCGGCTAATAAATATTTTCTAAGTGAGCAGTTGTTTGCGGAAAACATATATACTTAAAAACTCGTGTAATTGTTTATTCAATCCCTTATATCGCTGAAACGCTTAGTTATATATTGATCAACAGCTCAATGGATGCGTGCCAGGAAATGTATATGCTAAGTGGACATTCTCGGAAAATCCCGGGCATTGCCTGGTAGCATCATAAAGATATAGAGAGATTATTCCCTTCAACAGCAGAAAAACATCGTTCAGCTGTATTTTTGTGTCCAATATAAACAAAGTAATTTGTACTACGTCATTGTAAGCTGATCATAGATATAGATTATATCTTAATGATCAGCTTACAATGACATAGTACAAATTACTTTGCTTAGTTTGAACACAAAAATACAGATGAAGGGAATAAGTTCTCTATTTCTTTTATCTTTATGGGGAGCATCCACTGGTATTTTAATAAATGTAAGGCATTGTGATAAGACAATCTTTCAAAGCATCCATAATTTTATATTTGGAGATTTTTTCCAATACCTAAGTAGTTGCCTAGTGTCAAAAGAAGTAATTTTGTACATTATAATATGTTCTTGTTCTTCCCTGCAAAGAATTCCATTTTATTTTTTAATATCTTTTATTCATGTTTTCGTTCTTCTTTAACTTAATTTAGGCCACTTAGTAGAAGCAAAGCGACTCTCATCTTTTCATAATGATCTCCCATTGATCCGTTCATCTCATAAATCAACTCGTCCTTCGAAGAGGATCAAAACAAGCCCCCCCCCCCTCTCAAGCAAAGTTGGCTTTTTATATGTACACTTTAATTACATACATTGCTTTTGTGTGAGCAACTTTGTAACTAATTCAAAATGATATATGATTGTCTAAGAACACAAATATGAAAGAAAACTTCTTAAAGCAGAAAAGAAGAAGAACTTCATTAGACTGTCAAGTTATTATTATTATAACTTTGAAAAGGGAAGAGGATTTATTATAATTAAAAACGTGACCTTTTTGACATTTTTTGTGTGTTCCTTTGAATGTGTTGACTTTAGAATGGAGAAAATATCTTTAATTTAAAATACTTTAAAAATGACTTTGCCATAAACTGTGATGGAGCCCTTGCAAAAAAATGAAATGAAAACGATTTTATTGTGTGCCATATCTGTAAAAACTTCTGTCATTTGATTATAAATTACTATTTTTGATTTCAAGTAAATTTATTTAAGGAAAAGCATGTCAAATTACAAATGCTTGTGGGTAGTTGCAACAAAAGATATTGAAGACAGCACTGTCTGATACAATACATTAAGTTTGCTATATTACACCTTGATTGAAACCTTATCCATACCTTTATATTTAACCAGCTTCTAACATTGATCAGTGTCAGTGTACTCGCTAGAGGATCCTCTCTAGAACCAGTAAGCCGAATATAGAAGTTGGCTTATGCAAAATGTATGTTTTGTAGTACAAATATATATTTATATATCAACTACTTAAGAAAACTCAGAAAAAATATGGAGGAGCTGGAATTCGGTACTGCCGATTCGGTAGATTTTATTATATATCTACGGAATATCGATCGGTGCGGTAGATAAGAAGAAAGAGAAATTTATTTGTGTATCTGTGACTTCTTCATGTGCATTTAGTATGGGACAATTTATAACAAAAGACAATGAAGTACATAATTCGTCATAATGTTTTTTAGTGATTATTTGAAATTTAATATATGATATTTATGTTATATAAATTATACATGCACTCGAATTTGTAAGGAAATGGAAGGCAATAGCAAACAAATAATTTCCTTAACTGTCTTTTGTTAGTCGTTGTCCGATATTAAATGCACTTTCAGCACCGGAGTGGTTTATTTATTTTGCAAAGTTCAACTTCTTCACACCAGGTAACAAGGCTTCCAGTTCTAAATACCGATTTTCATTCGGTAGTCGCAGCTCTGGAAAATTATATTTATATTTTCAGCTGAAATAGATTGTTAAAGGAATATGTGAGTCGAAAAGATCAAATAATCGAAATTAGTATGATTTTAAATTTCAAAAAGTCTCTTAATATCTTACTATATACTTTTGTTCTCAGGTTTCAATATCAATATTGATAAGTTCCAGAGCGAATAATCTTTTAAGTCATCGAGCATATGCATACGAAGACTCTAAATTGCTCTTGCAAAAGGCATCACCCTGTTTTGTTCTTTACCTATTTGCTTATATGCATATTGATTAAACCCTGTGGAGCCAGTGATTGATGGATGCATATGAGGGCATCGACCCCCTCTGTTGTGGAGTGCATTCCAACACCATTTGTCAGGTTCCTTGATTCAGCTCAGCTTTTCAATCAGGGAAAGCCATTGATTGCGTTTAAGCGTTTTTCCTTTATTAATTACCTGCAGTTTTTAATTAAATTGATTCATTCATGAAGCCGCATTTAATGAAGAAAACACTTGCGATTGGAGTTGATGCATCACTAGGGATGGGTCACAATTAATTGGTTTGGTTGAAGGAACAAGCACGGTCATAGCTATTTTTTGTCATCCTTTGGCTCCCCTGATTTTTCTTTTTATTTTATTATTCAATAGCGTATATACCCGGCGCTGCCCGGATTTTCCAACTTGACATTAGTCTGGAATGAAAAAAATCATACGAATAATTCTAGAAATGTCATCGCATGTGATTTTTCATAATAAAATAATTTCCTTAAAAAGTTGTCATTGAATCTTCATTGCCATTTTTCCGTCCGTTATATTCCTTACGGCTGGGTATTTAAACATTGCACAAAGAAAAAAAATCACACGATAATTTCAGTGAAATCATTGCATGTGATTTTTCATAATAAAACCTGTTCCTTAAAAGTTGTCATAGCTCTTCATTGCATTTTTTCCCGTTTGGTATTTTTACGGCTGAGTATTTAAACATCGTTAAAGAAGAAATTACACGAATATTTAAGTGATGTCATCGCATTAGATTTTCATTTCAAAATTAGTTTCCTAAAAAGTTATCATCGGGTGGTCATTGCATTTTTTCCGTTTTGTATTCCTTAGGCGGGTATTTAAAAATCATAAAAAGAAGTTATTTTTAAGCCATTTCATGGAGTGCTAATGTTCTTTCTAATGAAAAGTAGTTCCTTAAAAAGTCGTCATTTCATCGTCATTGCCATTTTTCCGTTTTGTATTCTTAAGGCTGGGTATTGACATCACTCTCCATCGTTAGGCATTATTAAAATTCGATTAGCACGATGTTGCAATATAAAAAAATGTTGTTATTTTTCCACAAAAGTTAAATTTGGGGGGACATACAGGGACAGAAAAAAAAATTCTTAAGTAATCACGTAGAAAACGAATTTTCCGGGAAACACTCAAAAATTAAAACACGTCTTATTACCTCATATCATCCCCAGAAAATTGGAAAAAATCTAACTTGGCAATTTTTAAAAAATAACAAAAAACGTTTTGGCGAATATAATAAGCATGTCGATGACGAATTTTCCGGCAGTTGGCAACCCACTAAAACAACTCCCTGAGCTCTCAAACTATTCACTGAAAATTTCGTCAAGATCTAATGACCCGTTAGGGAAACGAAACGAACGAACGGAATTCTTTTTTTATAAGTATAGATAATGAAATAATTTGATTTTTACATTTTTTTAAAATAATTTAAACTACATCAGTCCCACAACACCGGAACTCCATCAGCTATCAGCTATCAATTTGTTAATTTTGTAAAAAGGCTCTTAGACGGTGATCCTCAATGGATCTTTCGTTTTCTTCATCTCTTCGTCCAGCTTGTCTATCTCCATTCCCGTTCGGGGGCATGCGCAGATGAGGTGAATACGTCTTCTTCTTCACACTGTCGGCAAACAGCTTAAGGAATACAAACGGAAAAAATGGCAATGACCACCCGATGATAACTTTGTACTTCTTGTAAGACGTGCGTTTAGCCCCAAGGAGAATATAAATAAGGTAAATAAGGAGATCTGTGACTTATGCTCTTGTTCAAAAGATATATTTTGTGACGTCACGAATGCTACAATAAAAAAACATTATTTATTAGTGCTATTATAGAAATTATTTCTCAACTTTATATCCCAATTGAAAATATTTCATTAAATATTGTTCTAATGCATGAAATAATTATTATGTAAATGATTTATCATTAGTATTCATTATTTAAGTAATTAGCAAATAATCATTTCTAACAATAAAAATAATTTTTACATTTACAATTTATTGGAAGGAATTTATAAATCACAATAATAGAATTATAAATATGTACATACAAAAAGGGGGAACATAAGGAATATAAATATAATTACCCTAATCAGTAATCTGGCCTATGTGTTTAAGTTTTCACTAGCATTTTTTAGTTGAAGTAGCTTATTAAGAAAATTGACTCGAATCCGTGTTTTTTTTTTTACAAAAAAGCAATAATATTTTTTTTTTAACAATTTGGATATAAATTGATAAGTGGTTTAAAAGTCTTTGAGAAACAAGGGGTCTTTATCGATTGCGTCTTGATGACTATTACGAAATAATTGGAAATGATTTCTAAAAAGTGGCAGAACTTCAAAAATCAGGTGAAGAGGCGGTAATAATTCAATCAATGACTTTGAGTTTCTTCAAATCCTTCAATATTACTCATGTGTTTCCCCAAATTTGTGTGGAGGTCTTTCAACTTCCTGGCTAAGTATCCAGCGATATATGAGAGACCCTCGTTGGAACAGTCATTGGATTTTGTTGTGTTTGCCGACTAGGCAGAGGAAAGAGTTTCCGTGAGCGCAAGTACTCAAAAGCCCGAGTACATATACTCCGTAGGATGAGGGCGGTAGCTACATCTTTTTTTGAGTAGCCACTTTGTCGATGGATTCATTAAGCTTCTTTTTTGAATCGCTGTGTAATCCTTTTCGAATGAGGTTCTAATTAAAGTTTCCTTAAAGTTTTATGAGCTAAGTTTGAGGCACTTAACTTTGTAGCAGGACAGCTTCATTTTCTTGAGTGAGAGTTCCTCATTCCTCCTCAATAGTCAACTCACAATTTTTTTGTTCACGGGCTTCTTTCTGAAGGACTTGGACACACTTGAGGAGGGTGATCCAAGGATGAACAGCTTGAGACTTTGACGATCGCGGATCTTCGCCAAGGCCAATCCTGTCGAATCTTCTGCATCATGCAATCCACAGACGTTGGATATCAATACTTCATCAGAAGTGCAAAATATCGTACATCCCGAGGATTTAGAGCAAGAAGGGATGGCACAAATACGATAACTTCCTCGAGAATATGGCATTTGGATTTACAATACAAACTGAACTATAAATCACGCGTAGCACCTGTGACATCACAACAAAATAGTCAGCTGTCGCCCTGCAATTGCCTACATCGATTCCCATTGCCTCACCTTTTAATATTCTCCTTGGTTAGCCCACTATGTCGATCACCCAAGCAAGATCCTGGCGACGTTTTTCCTCTTATAATGAAATATTTCTTCCAATATAGAGCTCGGACACAAAATGCTTTTCATTGTCGGCAAGAATCTATGACCATCTATTCCACATTGTCAAGGAAAGGCTATTTATAGAGATATTTGTCTGACTGACTGATATAGACATATTTGTTGCTGCAGTATGGTCATTTACCTATCCCACTGTGATGTCGCATCAAGAAGATTCGAGGGCTTTCCGGCAGTTTTCTACAACATAATATTTCCTGGCTTAGCGTCCAAGCTGCTCATGGTTGAAAAGCTGTCGGATAAACTAGAAACTTTTTCTCTCCATTCATCTATTTGTAGGCTACTCATGAGACTCCTCTTGACCTCCCTTCTGCCTAAAATACCGTATTGAAGTATAGAGTATAAGTTAATGTCATATTATGCTTGATAAACAGTCTATAAGCATCCATAACCGTACACAATTTTAGAAATTTTTCTAATCAGGGGTGCAAGTGAACCAGAACGGTCCAGGACACCGTAATAGCAAAATATTATAGTATAACACTTGAAACGTGATAAAAAGATCTCAACAAATTAAGTCAATTTAAAAAATGAAGAAATCAGACAGGACTTTTAACCCCTTTCATCCCTAATTTCTATAATTTCCTTACCCTTCCACTCTTTACTTAGTGTCCAAGTGATTACCAGAAGCCTAGGCTCGCATAAAAACTAACTCCAATTATAGTAACCACTTGCAGAAGGCCTCAGTAAAATAGAATTTAATTATCTCTCCTTTCTTTATTTCCACATGTAAGAACCTAATGCATCATCACACACCATTCATTACTTTCATCTTCCATTAATTATGTATTTCGTTGCATGATATGGATCTTCATTAAGAGGCATAAATTTATAACTTCTCTTGGATTCAAAGTCCCTGCATGCTGCAAGCTCCGTCTACATCTTTGGAACCCCCCCAGCGACCATGAAATACATATAAAAAACTAATAAAGATTTTTAATTATTAAAATGGGTATAATATGCGTCATTATTATCATTATGTATTTATCATAACAAATATTATGGATGCAGTTTCTTTGGTGGGTTCTTTATGGAGAAAAGTTGGGATAAGAGGGAAAGGCTTTAGTTACTTAGATTGTTTATAGAGGGCGCTCAAGAGTAATGAACACAGTCAAATCCTATATTAGTGGCAACTTGTCCATATCAAAGAAAAAACTTCTGTGTATAGCGGTCACCTGGCTTTAAATATAACTTTTAGGCTCTTTTGAATGGGAACTAATGATAGGTTTGTTAATGAAACTGTTTATAAAAGATGTCTGAGTCCAATTAAACAGACCCTAAAACGTCGTTCGCAAAACTGTTTGGACAATCAGCTCACCAGTTTGTAGAAAAATACCATCGGGGAGATCATCAATATGTTAAAACACGGAGGTCAAACCGAAATATAATTTTTATTGATAGCGAAAAAAATATTGCTTGATAATAATATTTAATAATTATTTTGAACTTCCACCAAAATTTAAAGATAATGTTAATAAAAAATTATCTAAGTGGAATACTATATTATACTATGATACGATTTGTATGCTTCTCAAACTTATAAATTAGCAGCAAAATTTGCAAAGGGAAAGGAGTACTAAACTGATATGATAAAATATATTCAAACCTTAATAGAAAGGAGATCTACCATATTATAATCTTGTGAAGATTAAAGGGAGCACGATAGCCGTGTGTGTTAAGGAGTGTTCAACTCTCAATGTTGGGGGGAGCAGGTTCGAACACTCCCGAGAGGAGATGGCCATTTTTGATCTACCTCATTGATAAGATCTTAGGTTCGATAGACTAATTTAATGCTATAATGCTTATATATATTCTGTCAGATGCAATTCTATCGAACCAATTAGGCAAAAAATTATCTTATTAGAAATGGTATTAACCATATTATAATGTTGTGAAAGATAAGGATATTCCAAAGCATAACTATTATTGTCACTATTATTTATTTAATTTCCTAATTTTTTGCAAAATGTAAAAAATAATAAAAGGACCTCAGCTTTTGCTTGAACACTTAGGTGCAAACTCTTTTCAAATAACGTGTCTGTAGAGAAACATGTTTTTCATTAATTACTTTGATACATTCAGCTTAAACCTTAATCTTCAATCTCAAAGACTAAAATATATACACTCAGAGAGTGCAAACCTCCGCCGTCACGGGGTCCTTATGATCTTCCGAGGCGGATTTTTCACGACTGGGGCGGCGTAGAGGGACGGGGGAGGGTTCCCCTCGACGGAAATTCCAAGAGGAAGACGCTCCCGGCCCCCGATTTTACAGCACAGTGACATCTATTGGCAGAGTAGGCTAACTTGAAATATTATTAGTATTTAGCTCGTTTTGCATCTTAATTCTGCACTCAGAGATGCCAAATCACTTGTTCCTTTTGGCATTTCCAACAACTCCACAAAGTTTCATTCGAATCCGTTCAGTACTTTTTGAGTTATCTGCTGCAAACAAACCAACGCCATGTGAAAACAACCTCCTTCGGCGGAGGTAATAATACATGTATACTATATTTGGAAGTAAATTATTATTTTTCAATTCAGTGTAAGCTATTATTACTCATCTCTAAATATTTCATAAATGTTCACTTTTTGTGTATAGTTGTATCTAGATATGATTGTGACATGATGTCTTATCCATCATAATAGAGAACCATAAGTACATAAATGGTGCATGCTTAACAAAAGTATCTTTTGCCTTTACACTTTTTAGCTCGAAATCGTGAATTCAGATATTCGTTTCCCTGTCCTTGAACATATGAGATTGAAACTTATTGAAATAGCCTGATTTTTAAAAATCAGTTGACACAGCAATTACAAATCGTCTATAATTATAAAGTCCTTGGCATTATCTTAATTCATGACGCAATCCAATGCACATGAATGATTATCTTTTAAAAGCACATTAATCATGATTTTATGTCTCACCAGTTATTAAACAGGCAGAGTTTTACTCTAAAAACTATTATGCTACTTTTTATTATCATAGTTCATTAGGCGATGTATTCATCTACGACGACTACTAATAGGCTGGTCCATTATCTCAAGAGAGGCAAATAACTCTTTTTTTATTGCCAATAAACCTTAATTTCAATCATTTGCTTATGACCAAAATATTAATATCTGTTATCAACTCCATTTAGAGGCGTCTACATTTAGTTCATGTGTTTTTTATGAGATCATTGCCAAATATAATATTTGAATGGAGTGTAAAGCGTATGGAGTCTAAAGAAGAGGGTTTTTGGCACTATAGTTTATATTTCTGACTTTATATACATGTATATATAAATAATATAATATATTTAAATCATATAGAAATTACTCTCAATATATCCAAATTGATAAACATTTAAAAAAACAAGACACAACCAATACTAATTATATAATTATACATACAGCTGAATCCTAAAACATAGTAAACAATACATAAATCTTATAAAGAACAAACGATAGCTTCCAAACCGTTTTAGAAACTTATTTATGTAATTATTTTTGAAAGTCTTTATACATTCGTAAAAGTCGGTTTACAGTCTTGCAGTACTTCATGGGACAACATTTTGTTGTCGTCCCACATATTCCCACGATGAGCAATATCCACGGTTGGGATTTTTTAATGCCAAAGGTCGAATATCTTGCATCTGTCGAAATAAAAATGGTGCAAAATACTTAGCTTTGCACCGGTACTGCCGATACCAGTTGATTGCAAATCGCCTTTTGCAATAATGCCATTTTGAGCACTTTCCATGAACTAATATATTTTTTAACGCATGTGTGATTTTTCTGAATGATTAGGATTTTAACAAAGCATGGTAAAATTAGCTTTCATCAACATAAAATAAACACATTGTCCATCAGCTGTTTCAGTTGTTTCATGGGGAGTTCAAAGTGACATAATTTTCTTGATGACACCATTAGTTCTAAAAATGGTTTAGCATTTTAATCTATGTGGCATTTACTTCTTAGGTCGTCAATGATTTTGAAAATATGCAAGTTTTTTCAATGCAAGCACTAAAATCCAAGGCAAGTAAAGAACAATTCCATTTTTGGTAATTATTTTTATTTATATGTCATAATTTCATCCAGTTTTTTATTGACAGTGTTTTCTTTTTAGAGTATGTAAAGGGGACGTAGACTTATATTTTAGATCCCGAAAGTATTGTGAAAAAGTTACAAAACAACGAAAATATCCACAACAACCCAAAATATGTCTTATTCAAAATATGTCTTTTTCCATCTCCCTATTCCAAATATCTCCGCAACTAATTGTGAACAGAAACCTAAAGGGCATTTTTATAAAAGACCCTCCCTAATTATGGTCTTGTCTTTCATCTTAAAAAACTCTTTGAATTCTTTTAGTGACTGTATGTCACGAAAATCAACTGGGTTTTGTTTTTCAAGCTTGATTTTTGAATGGCAACTTAATTATCCGGTTTGAAGAGACTTTATGGGCACAAAGTTAATAGCGCTGAGGAATGTCAGGTAGGTAGAACTAGTACTTCCACTAGTAAATCCAAGGATGCTTTGCAAAGCGTAAAAAGCTTTGAGAGTTGTAGTTTAATTGCCATGATGGTCTTTCATACCCTTTTTGTTGCTCTATTCATAAATTAAAGTTAGACTACTCGGTCATTAACTAATTTAATCCTAGCTCTCAGCTCCATTTGATAGCTATTCAAATATACTTTTTTGTGTCTATGTGTGCCATTGTCGAATTATATCAACTGACATAAGAATTATACCATTTCAGTTAATGAATCAAATCTAATGCCATAAGTATATCAATAAGCATTCCTCTGCAGATGAGACTCCATTGGATTGACCATTTTAAAATTAAAACAAATCAATCTATTAATCTTTTATAGCCAATAAATAATAATTTTAATACAATACTATGAGTCATTTTGTGTCCAAAAACCTTAAACAGAACGCTTAATTAAAATCGTTGCTTTTTATAGAAAAAAGCTTTTATTTAACTGTTTGTCACATCGTTTATTGTAAAAATAACCAAATACAACACAACTTACCGATAATAACAAACTAAGTACACACTTAAGGGAGTGCGAAAGCCGTGTGCGTTAATGCGTGTTCAACTCTCAATGTTGGGGGCCTAAGTTCGAATCCCGAGAGGGTGGTCATTTTTTGTCATTGATAAGATCCTAGGTTCGATAGACTAATTTTAATGCTAAATGTTTATTTATATCCTGTCAGAAGCTGCAATTCTATCGGACCATATTGTGCAAAAAAAGGTACAAGCTTTACTAAATTCTTATTTCGTATCCCCACAGATATACATAACTTAATTGAACCAAATAGTAAAAAGCATTTTCAACTCTGTAAGTTGAGAGGCGCAGGTTCGATTCCTCCATATTGATTAACCTATATAGAAAGTGTATCCTAGGTTCGATTGAATACTTTTAATGCTATAATCCTTGTTCCTATCCACACAAATGGGACTTGATCCAACCATATAGCAAAAAAACATATTCAACTTTCTATGTTGAGGATTGCAGGTTCGAATCCTTCCAAGAGGGGGTCAATCTTGATCAGCCTCATTGATAAGAGTATCCTAGGTTCGATTGGATACTTTTAATGCTATAATCCTTATTTCTCTCTACACAATGGAGCTCAATCGAACCATATTTGCAAGAGAAAAACAACAACATTTTCAACTCTGTATGCTGAGGACCGCTGGTTGGCCTTCTCCCAAGAAAGGAAGGCCATCTACCTCTTTAAAAATATTTTTGATTCAATACTTTCAACGATATATCTTATTTCATTCTTATAGACATAAGGAAATAAAGGAGTGCCTTTTGGAACGTGATTGTTCACATGAAAAGGATAGAAATAATCAAATGGATGCCTGAAAGACATTATGTTGGTCGATCCCAACATAATGTCTTTCAGGCATCCATTGTCAAAAAGAATTGGAATTATACTTCTAAGTATAACTTCACGCGTGCTTGATTAGTCAACATTAATTCATTAAATATCATCCTTATAATATTAATTGTCTCTCTTCATGAGCATCGATCTGTGACGTCATTTACAAATTGTTAATATGGCCCCTTCTATTCCATCTATTAAACTAATTGAATAAAGCAACTGTTCATACTCCCTATAAAATGATATTTACTTTGTGTGTTCATATATTCCAATAAATAATCATACTATGACTATCAGAAGTAGAAATATAAAGAAAACAGTGTTACCAAATGAAAAAACAAATCATGTTTATTGTTGGTTTGCGAGAGCTTGCACTTTTGATAATCCCTAGTATTATTATTTTTTAATCTTTATTGATTTTATTGATTGACGACAGATTTGATTATAGTAAAATGTAACAATAATATATAAAGCTAAACTCGGCGAGTCGATACGTCCGCGAATTCAACTAATATTTTTACATTAAAATGATTATGAATCCCTCCTCTCATCTTCTGAAAGATGGTTTAAATATAGAGTGCTCACTGGGACACTTGAAGTTCGGAAAAAGTTCTTCTCTGGCCCACAGAGCCTCTGTAGATTTTGCCACGATAACAGGGAAACGACGGATCACTTTTATTTGATTGCTCCAAGCTACAGGAAGTTATACCGAAACTGGAGAAATTCTTAGCCTCCAATACAACTTTTATACTCCACGAGGGACCATTTTATACCTTTTACACTGGTCAATGGAGGCCGTCATCAACGCAATCATCACCAAAACCCAGCAAATTTTATATGCCAAAAGAAGCTCCAATAATCACGACATTTCTGGCATCTCCAATATTATTAATTTACATCTTCGTGTTTTCAAAAAAGTTTTTATCCAATTGGAAAGTGCTTGTGATTACTTTTTAATATATTTATGCTTTTTGTTATTTGATTCCTGTTTTATCTTTCTAGTAGAATGTTCTTTCCGTCATGTCTATATAAATCTTTATAGAAATTAATAAAGTATCGCCTTGTGGGCAAAAAAAAAAAATACATTAAGAATAACCTTATTTTTCGTAAAATAACCCCTGTCGTTTCTCTCTTCTGATAGGAACGAATTACTAAATGGCTTCTTCAGATGGAAAAGCTTTCTCCGCAGCTGCAGTTTCCTTTATGTTTGGGTTGTTTAACACAAACTTCGAGGAAAGATTGGAGCCCACGTAGTCCATTTCGTGCCCAAAATTCTCAGTTGGGCCTTTTTATCGATGAATATCTGGACACCGTCCTGGTTAACTTCTTCATCATGCTTTTCTTTGGAAACTCTGAGGAAAGATTGGAGTCCACGTAGTCCATTTCCGTGCTCAAAATACTCAGTATCGATGATTCCTTACACCGTCCGGTTCACTTCTTCATCATGCTTTTCTTTGGAAACTGCATAGTCCAGGGTATAGTTCATTCCGAACACCGATACAAGGGCCAATACATTCCGAGCGCTCATCCACCAATTCCTTTACGTTACGAATTGGTGTATCCTGAGATGGGATTATGGGTAGCTTCATGGCGGATCTCACGGTAGCGGAGGCCGCCGTTCCAAGAAATTGAAGGCTACTCAACATTTTATTTTACTCACGTCTCTTCACTATACCTTTTGACATATTTACGAAAACCCTGACCCACTAATAGCATTAATATTCTTGTCTTATACAAATATCTGAGTACAATAAGTAATATAAACATAAGCCCACTCTGCGGCACGTGTAATATTACTATAGCCATTAGATACTGTTTATAAATCTACATGGGGGAAAAATGTATATAATTTATTTATATTTGTGCGATTCTTAAGTTTTTTATCATTGATTTTAATTATGTTGTAGAAAAATACTCAGATGTAGAAACAGAAGGAAACAATTTATTGTGAGATTGCAACAGCACTTTTTTTGTTATTCTTTAAGATGTAATTCAGTTAAATCATTAAGGTAGCTCGATAGCCGTGCGTGCTAAGGCGTGTTCAACTATCAATGTTGGGGGCGCAGTTCGAATCCCGAGAGGGGATGGTCATTTTTGGTCTACCTCATTGATAAGAGCTAGGTTCGATTGAACAGTTTTAATGCTATAATGCTTATTTATATCCTATCGGATGCAATTCTATGGAACAAATAGGCAAAAAAAAAATTCAGTTAAATATTCTCTTAAGTAAAACTAGGTTTCGCATTAAACTTTTCCTTTCAGAATATTTTTTAAGTACGAACAATGATGACCTTATTGATTGCAATGCTTACTACCAAAATAACATAGATTCAAAAAAATCAAGTTACAACCTGATTTTTATTTTATTTTAAATTTTTTGATTCATATTTCTGAATAGATATATTCATACCATTATTTGCACAGATATTAAATGCCGGAATATTTTTTCCTCGGTGGTATTAATGAGAAGTAATGCACAAGAGGATTTCATCCAATGAGTGGGGTATGCAATGATTGAGTGGAGAAACTGCTTGCTAGCCTGCCTGCCG
>CP045899.1:15077047-15088091 GCA_013387185.1 Caligus rogercresseyi
ACATAGACTCCCCAAAAAAACCCACTTTTTTAGTTCTTTCACAAATACCCAGCGATTCTGGTTCATTTTTGGATGCTGAAACGAGTATCTAAATAAAAAAATCTGTCATTTTTAGAAATCGGACGTCACTGGTGTCAAAGGTTTCGTTATGAAGCAAAACTTTTTGTATTACTTATTTTGAAAAAAACTAGTTTGACAAAATTTAGCTATGATCAATTAATGACTTTGTTATTTTTTGCAAATTTTCGTCAAATAATATTTAGTGCCAATAAATGAACATAAGTGCTGACGCACCAACCATTTTTTAAAAAAAGCTCCTACTAGGGTTCTTTATAGTTTCAAGAAGGAAAAAGAAAAAGAGGGTACTCATGTTGATGTTTTAAGTTATCTTTTTAATACGTTTTTAAAACGACTAATGATAGTAGATTTTCCCATCGAATCCCAATCTACTCCCTCTGAATCCCTCTCATCAGTATTGATACCAATTCTTTTAATTTTTGTTTTTCTCAAAATACAGTTTTTCAATGGAAATGTCATTATGGTAATCTCGTCGACATTCGCCATAAGATATATATATAGATATATTAACATATATATAGTTCATATATATATTAGATATATATATATATATATATATATTATATATATATATATATTATATATATATATATATTATATATATAATATATATTATATATATAATATATATATATATAATTATATATATATGCTCATATTTGACAATCAAAAAATTATGGATTGAACTATGAATTCCGTAAATGAATCTAACGGGCGTCATAACCAGACGATACCATCAGCTCAATCACAGAGCTGGTAGCGTTGACACGATTGAAACACTTTCGGGTTGCGTGAGGAAACGCACGACGTGAAAGTTCAACAGCCTGAAGAATGTTCTGACGCTGTTTCTCGCTCTTGGTCAGCACTTTAGTAAAGTCAGACCCGACTTGACGGCCCTCTCTGCCGCGTCATTGACAACTTGAAGAGAGGGTGACGATGCCGCTTAACTCAATGAATGTTGAATCAGAAGCCCATTGTGTGACCGGGAGCTCCAAGAAGGTTGGATGGATGTTTGTAAGCTGAAGGTAGAAACGCTCAATGAGATATAGGTGGTGGCATTTGGTATAAAAATTCTTGTTATCTTTGGTAAATTAATCATAGCTTATTACAATTATTAAAGGAATGTTTACCCGGCTAAGAGTTTTGTCGGCTTCGATGATGTCCAAAGCACTTTCGGCACTGACAACGAAACGAGTTTGCAATTCCTTGAGAAAGAGCTCCTTCTTTCCTCGGCGTTTTTTCGCTTCCGTCGCAGTGAATCCACACCCCACGAATAGATCATGGAGGCGATGGAGCTTCTTAATTAATTTTTTCTCGCCATGAGTGGCAAATAAGACGGTGCCCAGAGACGAAGTAGGGAATCGGCGGTGCTACGGGCAGCTAGCTGCGCGTCCGGTCTACCCAAAGACAAAGATGAAAGTAAAAGTGCCGTATCACCTCTTCGGTTAACGGGAATGGACCTGGTTTGAAAATTTCTAGAGTATAACCAATACCCAGTGCCTCGCTTAAGCACTTCTTCAGTGTCCGAGTTTCCATTTTATGTTAAAGGCACTTGACTGATAGATCAAAGAGTGAAATTGAACTGATACGGTGTTTTTAAATCACGTGTTTATAAATAAAAACAGGTTTTGATGAAATAAGATTAAATGGTTATTGTATTGTATTTAAAAGATAACTTAAAAACATCACTTGAGTACCCTTTTTTTCTTTTTCCTTCCTGAAACATAAAGAACCCTAGTAGGAGCTGTATTTAAAAAATGGTTGGTGCGTCAGCACTTATGTTCATTTATTGGCACTAAAAATATTATTTGACGAAAATTTGCAAAAAATAACAAAGCCATCAATTGATCATAACTAAATTTGTAAAATTAGTTTTTTTCAAAATAAGTAATAACAAAAAGTTTTGCTTCATAACGAAACCTTTGACACAAGTGACGTCCGCTTTCTAAAAATGCTAGAGATTTTTTATTTAAATACTCGTTTTCAGCATCAAAAATGAACCATAATCGCTGGGTATATGTTAAAGAACTAAAAAAGTGGGTTTTTTGGGGAGGGTCTAACAAAACATAATGTCTTTCAGGCATCCATTTGATTATTTCCTATCTTTTCATGTGAACAATCACGTTCCAAAAGGCAACGTCTGATTTTATCCGTATGTATCTATAAGAATGAAATAAGCATATTATCGTTGAAAGTATTTGAATCAAAAAATATTTTTAAAGAGGTAGATTGGCTTCCCTTTCTTGGGAGAAGGCCAACCAGCGGTCCTCAGCATACGAGTTGAAAATGTTGTTGTTTTTCTCTTGCAAATATGGTTCGATTGAGCTCCATTGTGTAGAGAGAAAAATAGGATATAGCATTAAAAGTATCCAATCGAACCTAGGATACTCTTATCAATGAGGCTGATCAAGATTGACCTTCCCTCTTGGGAAGGATTCGAACCTGCAATCCTCAACATAGAAAGTTGAATATGTTTTTGGCTATATGGTTGGATCAAGTCCCATTTGTGTGGATAGGGAACAAGGATTATAGCATTAAAAGTATTCAATCGAACCTAGGATACACTTTATATATAGGTTAATCAATATGGAGGAATCGAACCTGCGCCTCTCAACTTACAGAGTTGAAAATGCTTTTTTACCTATTTGGTTCAATTAAGTTATGTATATCTGTGGGGATACGAAATAAGCAATTTAGTACAGCTTGTACCTTTTTTGCACAATATGGCTCATAGAATTGCATCTGACAGGATATAAATAATATATGTAGCATTAAAATTAGTCTATCGAACCTAGGATCTTATCAATGAATTGAACAAAAAATGACCATCCCCTCTCGGGATTCGAACCTAGGCCCAACATTGAGAGTTGAACACGCTTTAACGCACACGGCTTTCGCACTCCCTTAAGTGTGTACTTATTTTGTGTTATTTATCGGTAAGTTTTGTTGTATTTGGTTATTTTTACAATAAACGATGTGACAAACAGTTAAATAAAAGCTTTTTTCCTATAAAACACTAAGCAACGACTTAATTAAACGTTCTGTTAAGGTTTTGGACACAAAATGACTCATAGTATTGCATTAAAATGCTTATTTCATTGGCTATAAAAAGATTATAGATTGATTTGTTTTAATTTTAAAATGGTCAATCCAATGGAGTCTCATCTGCAGAGGAATGCTTATTAATATACTTATGGCATTGAGATTTGATTCATTAACTGAAATGGTATAATTCTTATGTCAGTTGATATAATTCGACAAAGGCACACATAGACACAAAAAGTATATTTGAATAGCTATCAAATGGAGCTGAGAGCTAGGATTAAATTAGTTTAATGACCGAGTAGTCTAACTTTAATTTATGAATAGAGCAACAAAAAGGGTATGAAAGACCATCATGGCAATTAAACTACAACTCTCAAAGCTTTTTACGCTTTGCAAAGCATCCTTGGATTTACCTATGGAAGTACTAGTTCTACCTACCTGACATTCCTCAGCGCCATTAACTTTGTGCCCATAAAGTCTCTTCAAACCGGATAATTAAGTTGCCATTCAAAAATCCAAGCTTGAAAACAAAACCCAGTTGATTTTCCGTGACATACAGTCACTAAAAGAATTCAAAGAGTTTTTTAAGATGAAAGACAAGACCATAATTAGGGAGGGTCTTTTATAAAAATGCCCTTTAGTTTTCTGTTCACAATTAGTTGCGGAGATATTTGGAATAGGGAGATGGAAAAAGACATATTTTGAATAAGACATATTTGGGTTGTTGTGGATATTTTCGTTTTTTTGTAACTTTTTAACAATACTTTTCGGGATCTAAAATATAAGTCTACGTCCCCTTTTACATACTCTAAAAAGAAACACTGTCAATAAAAAACTGGATGAAATTATGGCATATAAAATAAAAATAATTACCAAAAATGGAATTGTTCTTTACTTGCCTTGGATTTTAGTGCTTGCATTGAAAAGACTTGTATATTTCAAAATCATTGACGACCTAAGAAGTAAATGCCACATAGATTAAAATGCTAAACCATTTTTAGAACTAATGGTGTCATCCAGAAAATTATGTCACTTTGAACCTCCCCATGAAACAACTGAAACAGTCTGATGGACAATGTGTTTATTTTATGTTGATGAAAGCTCATTTTACCATGCTTTGTTAAAATCCTAATCATTCAGAAAAATCACACATGCGTTTAAAATAATATATTAGTTCATGGAAGTGCTCAAAATGGCATTATTGCAAAAGGCGATTTGCAATCAAACTGGCTTTCGGAGTACCGTTGCAAAGCTAAGGATTTTGCACCATTTTTATTTCGACAGATGCAAGATATTCGACCTTTGGCATTAAAATCCAACCGTGGATATTGCTCATCGTGGGAATATGTGGGACGTACAATCAAATATTTTTCCATGAAACTACTGCAAGACTTGTAAACGCTGACTTTTACGAATGTATAAAGACTTTTCAAAAATAATTACATAAATAATGTTTCTAAAACGTGTTTGGAATCTATCGTTTTTTTATAAGATTTATGTATTGCTTACTATGTTTTTAGGATTCAGCTGTATGTATAATTATATAATTTAGTATTTGGGGTGTTCTTGTTTTTTAAATGTTTTATCAATTTGAATATATTGAGAGTAATCTTCTATATGATTTAAATATATTATTTATATATATATATATATATATATATAAGTCAGAAATATATAACTATAGTACAAACCCTCTTCTTTAGACTCCATAGGCTTTACACTCCATTTCAAATTATTTTATTTGGCAATTGATCTCATAAAAAACACATGAACTAAATGTAGACGCCTCTAAATGGAGTTGATAACAGATATAAATATTTTGGTCATTAAGCAAATGATTGAAATAAGGTTTATTGGCAATAAAAAAGAGTTATTTGCCTCTCTTGAGATAATGGACCAGCCTATTAGTAGTCGGAGTGGAATACATCGCCTTATGAACTATGATAATAAAAGTAGAATAATAGTTTTTAGAGTAAAACTCTGCCTGTTTAATAACTGGTGAGACATAAAATCATGATTAATGTGCTTTTAAAAGATGAATCATTCATGTTGCTTTGGATTGCGTCATATGAATTAAGATATTGCCAAGGACTTTATAATTATAGACGGTTTGTAATTGCTGTGTCAACTGATTTTTAAAAATCAGGCTATTTCAATAAGTTTTCAAACTCATATGTTCAAGACATGGATACGAATATCTGAATTCACGATTTTCGAGCTAAAAAGTGTAAAGGCAAAAGATACTTTTTGTTAAGCATGCACCAATTTATGTACTTATGGTTCTCTATTCTGATGGACATCATGTCACAATCATATCTAGATACAGATATACACAAAAAGTGAACATATGTGAAATATTTAGAGATGAGTAATAATAGCTTACACTGAATTGATAAATAATAATTTACTTCCAAATATAGTTATACATGTATTATTCAGTCTTTGAGATTGAAGATTAAGTTTTTAAGCTGAATGTATCGAAGTAATTAATGAAAAACATGTTTCTCTACAGACACGTTATTTGAAAAGAGTTTGCACCTAAGTGTTCAATCAAAAGCTGAGGTCCTTTTAATATTTTTACATTTTGCAAACATTTTTAGGAAATTAAATAAATAATAGTGACAATAAATAGTTATGCTTCCGAATATCCTTATCTTTCACAACATTATAATATGGTTAATTTTATTTCTAACTAGCTTAAGTACCCGGCGTTTGCCCGGGTAACCAGTAACGTCATTTTTGAGGTCATTTTGGCTATGTTTTATGGGATGGTCTACAATTTTTATTTCATGATAAAAGTTGATAGAATGCCTCCTCAATAAAAATACTCCGGAACATGCTTGAAGGCTTAATATATTCCAGGGCCATATGTTGCTTACATAAATATAAATAAAGATCATGACAATGATTAAGATACATTTTTTCTTTAAATATTCACTTCTTAAAATGATATATTATATAAAAAGCTCTTATATCATTTAAAGCCTTATTATATGCATTAACAACATTAGCATTTATAGATAGACCCTCAATAACATCAATTCATAATACTTGTTGCGACAGTAATGACAAAATATACAAAATGATAAAGTTATTTTAAGGCAAACCTTATTCATAATTTAGATTGAAAATCTACATTTATAACTTTACACTGGAAACCATTTTCATGATGTTATCGTATTCATGAGTACATGTCAAATATTTTAATTCATAGAGCTTCTCCCTTCTCTTTCTTCATACTTCGGAGCGCGTTCAGCTGTGTCTCCTGTGAGAAAAGGGGGATGAGTTTGAAGTATTCAAACTGGTTAATAAGATTGGTGAACCCAAGGTTGGGGCAATACAAAAACAAACATGTAGCAGTGTGACTACTCAATGACGTCACTGGAGAACGATTATATCTATATATATATATATATATATATATATATATATATATATATATCAATCAATCTCTCTATCTATCTATAAATAAATGTATATATATATATATAATCGTGCTCCAGTGACGTCATTGAGTAGTTATACTGCTAGGATTACATGCTTTTTTGTATTGACCCGACCTTATTATACAGACCTTGGGTGAACGGAGTATTAATGTATGACGTCATATGGTGTCGGATATTTTTTTTTGCGAGGCTTCATTTGCATTTCATAATTTAAAAACCACTTATTCATAAAAAGTCTCCCTAGAGGTTACATTAGATTAATAAGTTGAGCACCCCCTAGGGAGCAAAAAGAACTAACATTATAGCCAACTCCTATGATATATATATGTAGCATAAATACTTATGAAATAATGCTTACCAAATAAAACTTTTTTGTTTTTCATCCAATTTTAAAAAATTTCTTCACATTTACATTAATCTCCCCAATTGGGAACAACTATATTTACAAATTTAAAAATAAAAAAAATGACAAAAATCATAGGGCCCCTTAAATTTTTTGAAAAAATCAGTTTTTTGGGTTTTCTTAAAATATGAAACACTTGAGAATGATTATTTTATATTTTATTGTCATACTTTTTAAGTTCCTTCTTATGAACTTAAGTTGAAATCTTTGAGTTCACCAGGAGCGGAGAAAAAACACTTTTCTATTTTGACAGTTTTTATGCCAAACTCAAAAATTATAAACCAAAATTCATTTAAAACTAGAGGCATATATACACTCAGAGAGTGCAAACCTCCGCCGATTCCCACCTTAACATAATTACAATCAAATCATATATGTCTAACATAAGTAGGTGTGTTTGGTGAATAATGAGTGAGGAGAGAGCCCTCCTAAAAAATATCCATTGACGTCATACTATTTATTAGTCATTCAGAAATACGTCACTGGATATTTAAAACTCCTTTCTTTTCTCCATCATGCTCTTAATATTAGCGTTATTTTTATTTAATATTATATTAAGAGGAAGACGGTTTTCAGTAAAAACAAAGAAAAAATATATACACTCAGAGAGTGTGTACCTCCGCCGATCCCCACAACATTCCCATTCAAACATTCTCCCTTTCACACACCCGATTTTCTATCTCTAATAATTATTTCCTCTCTGTTAGCTCATTTTGCATATTAAAAAAGCACTCAGAGACGGGTAGAGGGAGAAGTTTAAACTACGTCACTGGGTTAACATAGTCCTGAGCGGATATATGAACAATAATACGTCAATGAATATTTTTTTAAGCGTTTGTTCTTTCCTACTCCCTGAATAGAGACCCCATTTCATTATTATTAGTAGTAGTATTTTGCTCATTTTGCATATTAAAAAAGCACTTAGAGATGCCAAAATTTAATCACTTGTTCCTTTTGGCATTTCCAACAACTCCACAAAGAATCATTCGAATCCGTTCAGTACTTTTTGAGTTATCCTGCTGACAACAAATAACAAAACCAACAAACGCCACTGAAAACAATACCTCCTTCGGCGGAGGTAACAAACGAACTTATTAGAAATGCCAAACTCTATAGGTACTATTTTATTATTTGATGCGATCAACCCCAACAGACAACCCACAAAAGGCCCCCCAAAATTTAGGATTTCAAAATATTCCGCTTCGTCTATAAAATTGGACCTAATATTCAATCCCAGATTTGAGGGTCTTAACGACCTCGGATTCGAATACTGATAACATCAAAGTTGCTTCCTTTGTGAAGCTAAATATGATTGTGCAAAAATAAATTGCGAAAAACTGCAAATTAAAAAAATCCGGATCCCACCCCAAATATGTCCCGGAGGCCGGACATTCACTTAACCAACATAGACTTATTTTTCAAGGCCTCATTTCGTATATTTTGTTTTGAACTTTTTTCGTATTAAAAGTCACCCCAGAGGTTTTCTTGATTTTCCCGACAGGCCGTCCGGTTTTCTAGGAAATTTATTTGGGACCTGATTAGAAACGCTATTATTGATATACTTTCAGATTAGCTTTTTTTCGAAATGGGAAAGAATCAAAAATTAGGAAATGTCATAATCCAGGTCCGGGAGTTTATAGATCCAGATTTTTTTTTTTCCGGATCCAGGTTATTTGGGCAGAGATGCAGATAACTTTTGGTGTGCGTTCTGTCTCTAAAACATCTCACTTACAAACTATGAACAACCAAAATTTTCCAAGACTTTTTTCAAGTCTTTGCAAGGCAACTAGGCCTTAGTTGTTTTTATACCAAAAATGCCTACTGCCAAAGCCCACAAAACATCTAATTACATCCCGAGCCTCATTGCCCCATGCAAACCGCAAAACCCTCTCACAGACACAAATATGGTTTGATCATAATCTAACCTAGTCCAGAACCATCACAGTGTCAAGATGCATCTATGTGCCAATTTTCATCTAAAACGGTCCAGTAGTTTGGCCGTTGATAGCGGTCAAACACAAACACAAACACACAGTCTCTTTTATATATATAGATAAGGTGGTTTTTTTTTTTTGCCTAATTGGTTCGATAGAATTGTATCTGACAGGATATATATAAGCATTATAGCATTAAAATTAGTCTATCGAACCTAAGATCTTATCAATGAGGTAGATCAAAATGGCCATCCCCTCTCGGGAGTGTTCGAACCTGCTCCCCCAACATTGAGAGTTGAACACTCCTTAACACACACGGCCAGCGTGTTCCCTTTAATCTTTCACAAGATAATAATATGGTAGATCTCCTTTCTATTAAGGTTTGAATAATATTTTATCATATCAGTTTAGTACTCCTTCCCTTTGCAAATTTTGCTGCTAATTTATAAGTTTGAGAAGCATACAAATCGTATCATAGTATAATATAGTATTTCCACTTAGATAATTGTTTATTAACATTTATCTTTTAAATTTGGTGGAAGTTCAAATTAATTATTAAATATATTATCAAGCAATATTTTTTCGCTATCAATAAAAATATTTTCGGTTTGACCTCCGAGTGTTTAAACATATTGATGATCTCCCCGATGGTATTTTTCTACAAACTGGTGAGCTGATTGTCCAAACAGTTTTTGCGAACGACGTTTTTAGGGTCTGTTTAATTGGACTCAGACATCTTTTATAAACAAGTTCATTAACAAACCTATCATTAGTTCCCATTCAAAGAGCCTAAAAAGTTATATTTAAAGCCAGGTGACCGCATAACAGAAGGTTTCTTTTGCTATGGACAAGTTCCGCTAATATAGGATTTGACTGTGTTCATTACTCTTGAGCGCCTCTATAAACAATCTAAGTAACTAAAGCCTTTCCCTTTTCATCCCACTTTCTCTCTCCATAAAGAACCCACCAAAGAAACTGCATCCATTAATATTTGTTATGATAAAATACATAATGATAATAATGAAGCATTTATCCATTCTAATAATTAAAAATCTTTATTAGTTTTTTATATGTATTCATGGTCGCTGTTGGGTTCCAAGATGTAGACGGAGCTTGCAGCATGCAGGACTTTGAATCCAAGAGAAGTTATAAATTTATGCCCTCTTAATGAAGATCCATATCATGCAACGAAAATAATAATTTAATGGAAGATGAAAGTAATGAATATGTGTGTGATGATGCATTAGGTTCTTACATGTGGAAATAAAGACAGGAGAGATAATTAAAATTCTATTTACTGAGGCCTTCTGCAAGTGGTTACTATCATTGGAGTTAGTTTTTATGCGAGGCCTAGGCTTCTGGTAATCACTTGGACACTAAGTAAAGAGTGGAAGGGTAAAGGAAATTATAGAAATTAGGGATGAAAGGGGTTAAAAGTTCCTGTCTCATTTCTTCATTTTTTTAAATGACTTAATTTGTTGAGATCTTTTTATCAAGGTTTCAAGTGTTATACTATAATATTTTGCTATTACGTGTCCTGGACCGTTCTGGTTCACTTGCAACCCTGATTAGAAGAAATTTCTTAAAATTGTGTACGGTCTATGGATGCTTATAGACTGATTTATCAAGCATAATATAACATTAAACTTATACTCTATACTTCAATACGGTATTTTAGGCAGAAGTTGAGGTCAAGAGGAGTCTCATGAGTAGCCTACAATAGACGCGATGGAAGTAAAAAAATTTCTAGCTTTATCCGACAGCTTTTCAACCATGAGCAGCTTGGACGCTAAGCCAGTAAATATATGGTTGTAGAAAACTGCCGGAAAGCGCTCGAATCTTCTTGATGCAACATCACAGTGGGATAGGTAAGGACCATACTGCAGGCAACAATATGTCTATATCAGTCAGTCAGACAAATATCTCTATAAATAGCCTTTCCTTGACAATGTGGAATAGATGGTCATGAATTCTTGCCACAATGAAAAAGCATTTTGTCTCCGAGCTCTATATTGGAAGAAATATATTTCATTATAAGAGAAAAAACGTCGCCAGGATCTTTGCTAGGTTGATCGGACATAGTGGGCTAAATGCACGTCTTTACAAGAGTGGTAAGTTTGCCGACTGTGTGAAGAACA
>CP045899.1:15088191-15121097 GCA_013387185.1 Caligus rogercresseyi
AAACCAGGAGAATATATAAGAAGGTGAGTGAACAAGGAAACTTTACGTTGTGTTTTTTTATTATTATTGGACTTAGTTTTCAACATTGACGTCATATGTTTATTTATTTTTATATTTACAAAATCAATTTCTCAAAGGAATTGCTTTGTTTTGGAGTGATGTGTAGAGATAGAAAAGCGAGGGATATATTTTGGGCGTGTGAAAGGGAGAATGTTTGAATGGTACAATTGAGTTCAGGCTCTTGTTATCACTATTTTCTTTCCTCAGAACAGAAGCAAAAACAGAGATTCAAATATAAAATAAATACCTTCCGTTCCGGCCGACTTGGCCTACTTCATAAATGAAATAAATACTCCTCAAAAGAGGAAAGAGAATAGGATAACAAGAGCCTGAACTCAATTGTACCATTCAAACATTCTCCCTTTCACACGCTCAAAATATCCCTCTATTTTTCTATCTCTAGTGATGTGTGAGTGCCAGGAACACCTCAAGTCAATTGGTCTGTTCAAGAAAAGTTCATGAAACCGACTGTGACTCGTAAGCCTGGATAACGGTGAAGGGAGCCCATGGAGTGCACATCCTCCGTCGAGGAGGCATTTTTTCAATAATTGATAGCAATGAATGGTTCCTTTTAAATAATTCCTTTTTAAATGAATGAATAATAATATGCAAATTTCAACAATGACGATGACGTCATTGTTGAAAACAACAGCTGAGTCAGCTAACGCCAACCTGCATGCCTTAGAGAGTTCGTTGTTGACACACCTTTATATATCTCCTTGGCTACAACCTAGAGCTGACTTGAATGATGATATATCCATTAATTTCTAATAAAACCTACTCGTCTTCAAATGATTAAATATGTGCGGTGTATAAATCAGCTAGCATTAAGCAAACAATAGGGTCCAACAGATAATCATAAACCGAATGATTGTAACTGCATCTAATAGCAGTAAGAGTGCAATGCAATCGATGATGATGACTATGAATGGTAGATTTAAATGTCCTTTATCGATTGGTAGCAATTTTGATAAAAAAAGACAACAAAAACACCATGAAAAAGACACCATTGTCGATTGGTCCGCACAGGCAACTCCACCTAGGGCATCTTCAAGGTCACTGGGTACCCAGAGCATCGTGTATGTCTCGTCAAGTATAAAATGAGTCTGAGATGGTCGAGAGGAAGTCCCATGTATGTACAGCTGAAAAAGCGATCGATGTGGCCCAATCTAACGGCGTCTATGAACTAGCTGTTCATGACAATAATGTCAGAGCGATGACCTCTGCAGTGAAGAATCTGGGGAATAAATTAGGATGAGTCCAAGGATATCCTGTTAGAATGCTGCAGCAGCAAAATCCTCAGACTTCTGTAGGCAGTTCAAGTCCGAGCACTTATTATTGATGAAAAGGTCTCTCCGTGGATGCCCACTCCAACCGCAGGAACCATAGACGGATATCCGGGATACGTTTGAAGTGGTGCCAAAGTTCTGTAGCAAGCCAGGTCAATGTGATGGTCCTTAATGATGTACTCCTCACATATAAATATTTTTTTTTTTCTTTAAATAAAATCCCTTTCATACTCAATATTTATGTTGTGCCCATCATCCTATTTGTCGATAAACGGATAATCAAACTGACCATTACTAATACAAGACAAATGTATTACCAATGGAATAATAACATGCTTATTAGTGAGTTTACCAGTATTACTTGTTTATTATCTCTACCATTCCTTAACGTCTCTCTGTAAGAAAATATCATTCTTCGAACAAATCTAGGTTGGCCCCCTTCATAGTTGAAACAGAGAGCTCCAAGTAATCACAATGGACTTAACCACACGCTCTCATGATTCAAATGATGATGAAAGGCCTTATATGTAGACACATTACAAGAATCCTGAACACTTTGAATGACAGAAAATTAAAGCGTTATTCACACAAATCAGAGTGCCTGATTATTATTATTATTATTGCCCCGCTCATTCTTGATGAAGAGGAATAGAAAGAATAAAGAGTATTCAAAGAACAAACAATAAAGTCCCCCATTTGTTGTTATCTCAATCCTCATACAAAAGCCTTTTGCTCTTGTGTGTATGCCTTGATTTTCATGGTCGGTTAAAGGGAGAAGAGCTTATTATTATATGTTCTATACACCCAAACGTACATATAAATATATAAAATCTGATTTGGCTATCTATAGAAGAATCATCAATTCCTCTTGCAAATATAAGAAAAATATATGTACAACTGAGTGGGTAACGTAGAAGACGACTTTTAAGATATGAAACGGCAAAAGCTGTGTCTTAGGAAATAAATAATCGTAGATAAATGAATTTTGAGACCTAATTATTCCAATCAAAACTATCTAACTGTAATTTTTTTAATTTTTCAAAAAAGTTTTACCTTTTTGCAAAAGTATACTTGTTCTCGTTTATTGGTTTATATGTTTATTTTGTATATATACTGATAATAAGCCGTTCAAATGTAATAGATTATAATTTTACATATTTTTTTGGTTTGAATTTTTTTGTCTCTGCTGATGCCCACTATTATAAAAGAAGAAAAGGGAGGTAGGCTTAAAATAAGAATAACAAGAGCTTATGAGTATGTTCTACTCTTTGCTCCAAATGGAATTGTCTTTTTTATAGTATTATTGTTGTATGGGTCCATGACCAAATTACATGAACTTGGATTCTCTATGCGAAGCGATCATGTTCCTTTTTGGCATTGTGGCTCTAATGATGGCACATTCTTTTTCCCCTGTTGTAATTTTTAGCAAAAATGTTTAATTTATAACAAAGCAGCGCGGTGGAACCCATGCACGATAGAAGGAATTTCCTCATTTAACGACAAAAAACGAATCAAGAGTCTCTTTATTAAAAAAAACATGTATGCATAGATTATTCTATAGAAAATGATCCACAGATTTACAGGGACTTATTTTAAAGAAGAAAAAAAATGATCTGCTGTACATCGAAATGATTCATTAGTTATTAATATTTAAAATGAGCATAGAAACTTTAGAGTAACGTGGTGGAAGGTTGCTTTCCACTATGAAAAAAAGGGGACACTTAACATTGTTCTCCAACCACCGACTTTTGTAATAACTAGATTCTTAATAAAGAATAAATAAATATTTAGCTTGAAGAGTGGTTTGGTGATGCGCAGCGTCATAGTATCTATGTCTTGGGAATAGAAAAAAATGCAGTGGTACTTTCGAAGGGACTTCACCCCATGTTCGTTTATAACTATTATAAAGTGTATTTTTTAAACCGACGTCCATAATCTTTTGTTTCTCCTCACTAAACATATTTATAAATGTCATAAAAGTTAAATAATATGGATGCTGAGTCGAAATTATTTCTTCCTTTATTGATTAAAATGTAACCCCAGTTATTATTTAGGTCTGATATTTAAGTGACTCACTTGAACATTCATATTCTCAAATAAAAATAACAAATCAGTTTGAATATATAGAGACTCATAAATATTAGTTATATTTGCTTATCCCCCCCTATTCTTAGAAGCTATTAAAGAGAAATGACGTGAGGTAGGTATATGTGTAAAGGGGTCCTTGCTGTAGTTCTATCAATTTCACCAATAATTCTAATTTGCAAATCAATGTTCTCATGTACAATATAAGCAAAAATCACTCTCATCCTGAGATGTTTTTTACTACATTATTGTTAATTCATATTGGAAGAGTTTATTTAAAATTATTTGTAATGATATGGATCGAGTACATTCATACATTTATGAGTCTATTGTAACCCTATTATTAAGTTCTTAAAATTGCTATGGGGAGCCATATTTTCAGAGTTTTGGATTGAATGGAAAAATGAACGCCGTTCACGAAGTCACGTTCAAAATTGAACGCCGGAACGGAATATAAATGAATGGACGAACGTTTTTTTTGTTGGCGTTCGTCCGTTATTTTCAAAAGTGTGGACGTTTCATAATTGCATTAAAAAAGTGAGGACGTTTTTTTACAAAAAGAAGTGCATTTGAAAGGAGGGCGAATCATTCCGGAATAAAGGGGAGGACATTTTTTTAATAATGCAATTTTTCAAATTTGAAATAGAAAATCATTAATATTATTTCAACGTACCGACGAACGCCTGAACATTTTTTTTTTCAAATTGAACGGGCAAACTGACAAACGCTGAAGTTGTAAACGCCCACAAACCTTCTATTTGTAATGTTAAAATTTAAATATTTCATTATAAAATAATATGGAAACTAATTCTGAAGCCCAATCTCATCGAAAAGATTTAATCGATTTCAAACTATTTTAATAAATTTGAATATATATCTGGCTTATAGTACCTTTTAAAGCCTACTTAAAGAGACGTGGGATACAAAGAAGTATAAGCAATTGTGTCGCCGCTGTGAATAATAGATTTCTTACGCCCTCAGAGAAATGGTTCAAATACCGACTTTTGACCGGTTCGCTGGAGGTTGCAGGCAAGTTCTTCAAAGACGATCGAAAGAACTGTTTCTTTTGTAAAACACACCCCGAGACCACGGATCATCTCCTTTGGAATTGCCCTGCATTAGCAGAGACTTACCAAGCCCTCCAAATCTCACTAGAAAACCTCTTCAAGACCAAAACTTCTGAGGAAGACTTTCTGACATTCACAAAGAATGCCAATATGACGCCGTCATAACTAAAGTTCACTACATATTATATAAAATGCGAACAGTTAAAAACGACGACCTTTCTTGTATCATCCAATCGCCTCTTTATATTCAAAAATTTTATTAGAGATATAATTTTTTATTGATATGTTTGTTTTCAAATTATTATAATGTTTTCTTATGTTTTCGTTTAAATGATTGTTATTTATTGATCGTGTTTCACTAAATATGTGCACAACCTTTTTGTATATCGTTGGTTGATATATCGAAATATATGCCCACTGGGCCAAGAAAAAAATATATATATCTGGCTTATCCGACAACCAGAATAAAATCATTATTCTTCCTCTAGGATCCTGGTTTCCTTATCAAGGACTAAGGATTCTTTCTTGTGAGGTGCGTAGCAACATGCGGAATGTGCTGTGGAACCCTTTGGGAAGTGACAAGAGTAATTGGACATAAATTATTTCAATCATCCTGCCAAAAACTTGAATATAAATTTGTTTAACTGTTTTGTTTATTTATACATATTTTTATATGTAATATACATATATCAATAAAGTCTCTTTAAAGAACTTGAATATGTTTTGGACTCTGAAAAAAATTGCTACAACTTTTTGGCTCCCTTAGATCTGCCTGAGAAATGGAGAAAAAGGATCACGGGTTCTCTCATGAAAATTGTAGACGAGAGTAAACTCACTGCTCAATTGTAAATTTCTTCAAATTTGCTCAAGTTCTATAAATCTTGTAAGGATTGTGGTTATTTATTCTTCTCACGTTTGTGGATTGTCCCGCAGTAGGAATTATTTGAAAAATCCTTAAACGCAAAAGCTTCATATGATATTTTATTGGATATGTTCTCCCCCATAGCAAAAACTATAAACTACAATATTTATTTATGTTTTTACTACACATTTGCTCTGAATTTGTTGTATATATCTCGCTTTTAGATTCACTTAATAAATGGACGGATATTAAAAAAACATTTCTCCAAAGTACTTTAATTAAAAGGTATGTTCGTAATGTTAAATAAATAAAATATATAATTTAATTAGAGTCCTTCTCTATCATCATGTTATTTAACTATTTGTAATTAAATTTTAAATCACATAAGTTTCGAAGTACAATAATTAGTATACTAATCATTTATGTTTATAAACATTGAATATATCGTTATTTCTATACAATCTGTATTATCCTCTTAAAGTTCATATTATGCAAAAAATATTTCTTTATTGCTTAATAACAAAAATTTATTTTGAAGTACAACCACTAAAGTAGATATATGCACAAAGTAAAAGAATACTGCTTCTTGTAAGCATAAGTTTTTCCCTATATCTATATATATATATATATATATACAGGTCGGCTGATAAGTCCCGAGACCAACTAAGAAGAAAACATTTTCTTGACAAAATTCGATTTTATTATTCAACATAGTTGCCTTCGAAGGCAATACAGCGATTATAACGATCTTTCAATTTTTCGATTCCAATTTTATAGTAATCTTTCGTTTTATAAGAAAAATAAGCTTCTGTCTCGGCGATTACTCCATCATTGTCCTTAAATTTCTTGCCAGCGAGCATTCTCTTCAGGTCTACAAAAGGAAATAGTCGCTGGGGGCCAGATCTGGAGAGTACGGTGGATAGGGAAGCAATTCGTAGCCTAATTATTTAATTTAGCCATTGTTTTCATTGACTTGTGACACGGTGCATTGTCTTGGTGAAACAAACTTTTTCTTCTTCAAATGGGGCCGTTTTTCAGCAATTTCATCATTCAAACACTCCAACAAGGCTATATAATAACCGCTGTTGATTGTTTTCCCCTTTTCAAGAAAGTCAATGAATATTATACCGTGTGCATCCCAAAATACAGACGCCATAACCTTCCCAGCTGGCTTTTGCGTTTTTCCTCGCTTTGGATTCGATTCATCATGCATTCTGGTTTGGAGTGAAGTGATGGAGCCATCCATTGTCACATATCGACGCAAAAATTGGATGCGATCGCATTGAACAGCTTCAGAATCATCAATTCGTTGTTGTTTTGATCGATGTGAGCTCTCGCGGCACCCACTTTGCACAGAGCTTTCGCATGTCAAATATTTATGCACGATATGTCCAAAGCGCTCTTTCGATATCTTCAGAGTCTCAGCTATCTGGATCAACTTCACTTTACGGTCATTTAAAATCATTTGTGGATTTTTATGCTACCTCTTTTGGGCGTCCACTGCGTTTATCATCATTCGTGCTCACACGACCACGTTTGAATTCAGCAAACCATCGACATATGGTTGCTTTCGATGGAGCAGAGTCCGGATAACATTCTTCAAGCCAAGTTTTAGTTTCGACGGTATTTTTTCCCATCAAAAATAATGTTTTATAACACACGAAATTCGTCTTTTCCGTTTTTCACAATAACAAAAGTAGCTTCACTTAAAACGCAATATCTCACAAACTAGTTGTCAGACATCTGTTATATTTATGCATGTATGTTTTGAAGGTTGCTACTAGCTGACAGTCAAATGAAAACAAATCCACAGGCGCCATCTATGTGTTAGTCTCGGGACTTATCAGCCGACCTTGTATATATATATATATATATCTATACTTTCTCACTGAATATAATGTACTTACCCGCAGCAAGAGATTAAAAGGTTAGAACAGGTCAAAAAGTAACAAATTTATATTTTGGGGCGGAAACTCATTATGTAATCAATCAAAAGGAATAATTCATTTTCTAATTCGAAAAAACACTATAACCTCCAGAACAATGGGCATTTCGGATGGTATCAATAAGTTATTATTCTGATTCATTAATGTTGTACATATATTAATAGTATTGGGAGAGAAAAAGTAAGTGAAATTCAGGTATAATGTCTTCAAATCTTAATAAATCAACCGTTTCTAAAGAATTAACTTTATCAAATTTTTGACTCATAAAGTAAGATATAAAAGATAAAGAAAGATCAATATTTAAAGACCTAATTTTTTTTGAGAAAAATGAGCTTTTCTTGTTGACAATCCTTAAGAAGCAAGTTTAATAATTCTGATGACTTGACTATAACTAAAAATCAAATGCATTTTGATCAATTATGATAGTTCTATCACAGATGCTAGGGAGGATGTTGATTTTTTAAATTTTTTATATTTATTTGACTTATGAATATGCTTAATTTATTATCATGTATATATTATGTTACACTTTTAATGCATAAGGATAAAAAATAATAAATGTTTATAATTTGATGTACCAACTTTGAGGCACTAAAGCTGATCAAATATCTCAATGTGATACTATTTTATCAAAAAAATATAGAAGGAAACTTTTTTTTCAATTAGCATATAGTCTAAAAGATCAATAAAATATGTAAGGCCAGAGTAATTACATAATTTACAACAATGGTGAGCTACGAATGGCCTTAGAAGTCAGTAAACACATTTTCAATTATAAAAATACAACTATGTCTGGTATTTTTCCCTTCCCCTCTCCTTCTCCATAAGAAAGAGGCGATAACTACAAAGACTCTATATTAAAATTAATTGTTGGAATGCAAATCGGTAGCTATGTACTTATTATTACCCCCTCGTCTATTTTCCTCCTTTGTAGGCTTTGCAAAAGATCAATTATTCACGGATTTGAAGAAGGAAATAAATACATCCTTCACTTGGTAAGTGAAGCCTTTATGCAAAGCTCATTAAATAACTGCTACGATTGTTTACAAAGCCTATATCGGAATGCCGTCATGTTACAAAACATTCAAAACATATTTTCTCTCACTTTTCAAACGATGCCTTGTCAAACGCATACACTGACACTTACACACACATATAACTCATATTTCACCTCCATGATACCGACTATTACAAAAAGCATTTTAGGAAAAATATTTTATACTTCTCTTTATTTGCCAAAAAATACACCATGCTTCAAACTAGTCTTCGCTATTCATAAGTTGAAAAGTAAGCTGTTTAATAATAGATTTGATTTCATATAATTAAGCTCTTCAAGATAGTAAATTTTACTGACATCTACTACTACAGAGGATGAAGACAACGAACTTTATAATAATAAAGTAAATGAAAATCAGAAAAAAGAATATCATAGAAATTGAAGATGAAAATAAAGATGTGCACAAAAGAAAACACTGAATTTTTAAAGGCACTGGAAACTATGACAAGAACAAACAGAAAAATCATTGGAAAAGAATCAGAGAATACTATAAATGTATTTCTCGGCTTAACAGGAAGTGTTCCCTAAAGCCAAAAAAAAAAGTAAAAATTTGATTATTTTTTTAACAAATTGAAATGAGTGTTATGAAGTATAGTAATATAAGTAGTTATATTTTGTGGGTTGCACTATTAAAATGTTAGTCCATATTACTGTTGTATATATATATATCCTTTCCCTATAAGGACATTAAGTGCAAAATGTGAAATACAAGTATGGTTTCCTTTGCTGATGTTTAAGTCCGTTTTTCTGTATTGGTTGGCAATAGTTAGTGGACGATACTGGAACTAGTGTCTTACCATCCTGATTTGGATTTCACTCCATGGATTCACCCCGCGATATCCTCGTGGACATCAGTCAAGTGCTAAATAAATTATCATATAATTGCTTACTTCTATTTTTGATTATCAATAGCGTGAAAAATCAAAATTTAAGATGATTAGTCTGATTTCTAATATACAAAATGATTGGTGCTCGGAGTAGATTACTCCTGCGAGACAATCTACTAGAGCCGTCAAACCTTTTTAATTCCTTATATCCTCTATTGATAATAAGTGCAAAAAGTGGATCAAATCAAGGCATTTTAAAAAGCAAGGCACGCCCATTTTGCCAAGATTTTTTTTTTTTACTTGACGGTGTTTTTTGATGGACGTCACACCGTATAGCAGTACGAATAACTATTTATGTGTTTCTTCCATATAGATATAACAATACAGAGAGCTTATTGGATTCTCAGAGAAATACGTCATTGTGCCAATCTAAACATTTTTTAAATTCTCTATGATGAACTTACGATGACGTAGTACAAATTACTTTGTTTACATTGGGCAGAGGCACAGCCCTCATTTGCTTTTCTTTTAGATGTTCTGTACCCGTTGTAATTGATTTTGAATATGCTAAAAGGCTTATCAGGCGAGAAATAAATTTAAACTAAATTGTAATGATGTCATAGTACGTAATTCTTCTTTTTTACGAATTTAATTTATATACATAAATTATTCATATGTAATTATGTGATGTAAAATGTCTTGAACCTAAAAAAATAATAATTAAAAGTTTAAAATAAGTTGTAAAATAAAATAACTTTTCGAATTACACAAAAACCTTTTTAAATGTAAATAAATTACTTCACATAAAATAATTATCCTTTTTACGAACTCGAAATACAAAAACACATATGCCAGACTATTTTATAAGAATTGCAAATCAACTTTAATGGATTTTGAAAGTATAATTACTTAATCAGTTGAATAAGAATATTAATATCATTTTACTTCCAAATGTAAATGATGTTTAAAAACGAGAAATATCCAGACATTGTCAAAGCAAGCAAATGCCCATTTTATTTCAAGGAATTTTTATTTTCTAAGAAATCCCCGTTTTCTTTTTGAGAGCTCGAAGGAAGTATTGCAATTGGGAGAGAGAGAGAGAGAGAGAGAGCACAAAGTTGAGGCGTTTGCTGATGACCTAACATGCTTTACTCGGGGAATCAGAAATCAAACTTTCGATAACTTTTGCAAACATCTCTGAACTCGATGTTAGCAAGTCGAAGATCATGTCAAATAGTACAAAGGCTTTGAAGATGGATGGTCTAAAGAACTGTAGATTTTAAAGATACTATGTTCATATATTCGTTCAATTCAAACAGCAAATGTATTCGTGTGGAATACATTTGTCCCCCGAAAATGGGGTGGTGGGAATGATCGATATACAAGAGCTTTGGAAGACATTTTTTTTCCTGGTTCAAGCGAAATCTCAAGTCGGGGACTGTATGGTGAGAAAAGTTTTGAAAGGGTTAAATATGGAGTGATCATAGATGAATGTAAAGGGAAGAAAACCCGATAAGGCCACTGACGTTTCGACATCCATAAGTAATTTCTGGAAACAAAGCGCTCATAAATAGGGAACTATAGGAAAAAGTATTTGCAGATATGAAATGACAGGAGCCAACCCAGGATAATAAAAGACTGACGTTTGTCGCGTCCACTTCAATCAGTAAGAAAGTGGAATGTATCGGCGAGGTTTTAAATGAAAACTGTTGTTTTCCATAGGTGAGACTTTTGAGAAGGAAGAGTGCTAAAAATTTAGATTTTAAGAGGAGGCCAATTTGTGAAGAAAATTAGAAATTTAGGTTGTGTGAAGGTGTGATAAGACCAGAGGATAGATCCCTATTTCTAAATATAATTAAGAATAAAATACACCGTTTAGATTTAAAATGTTCACCCCCAAGATGCGATGAGACTCTTGGAAGATAATCGATTGAACTTTTCTTCATATGGTTTAAATATAGATTCATAACCAACTCGCTAACATTCGGCAGTATTTATGAAAAGACAGAGGAGAGAGAGCGAGAGTTTTTTTTTTGCAGTCCATTAGAAACTTCAACTTATTTCTTATTTAACTGCTCAACTATAAAGAGCGTTGGGATATAATGATAGATGTTTTGTATTTTAGATTGAATTATTTTTTAGAGTGAAAGACTTTTATTGTATCTACACAGGTCCGAAGAGGATAATAAATCTGAGGAAGACACAAGAGTTTTATGTAAGTTTCTATCAACTAAAACACCCTCCCTATTAATTTAGGCCATTTTTATCAATACCATATAATAATTGATATTGAAAATGTGATTACGTAGTCTTGATATTTCATATGATGAATAATAAATGATTTTCGTTTGTCGAAAAAGAAAGAGTATTGAAAAATATCCAATATATTAACATTATTGCACATGCAATTATGGACAATATAGGATATGCAATCCTAAATATCATATAAATTGAAACAATGAGCACCAATAATAGAAATTAATCCGTGCTGGATTCATCAAGAAACTTCAGTCGTATTCCTGTATATATTGACGTCTTCATTCCAAGAAGAACTAGAGGCACATATACTACTCATAGAGAGTGTGTACCTCCGCCGATCCCCCAACATTCCATCAAACATTCTCCCTTTCACACGCCCGATTTTCTATCTCTAATCATTGTTTCCTCTCTGTTAGCTCATTTTGCATATTAAAAAGCACTCAGAGACGGGAAGAGGAAGAAGTTAAGCTACGTCACTGGGTTAACATAGTCCTGAGCTGATATATGAACAATAATACGTCAATGAATATTTTTTAGCGTTTGTTCTTCCTACTCCCTGAATAGAGACCCCATTTCATTATTATTAGTAGTAGTATTTTGCTCATTTTGCATATTAAAAAAGCACTTAGAGATGCCAAAAATTAATCACTTGTTACTTTTGGCATTTCCAACAACTCCCAAAGTTTCATTTGAATCCGTTCAGTACTTTTTGAGTTTCCTACTGACAAACTAACAAACTAACAAACCAACAAACGCCAGTGAAAACAATACCTCCTTCGGCGGAGGTAATGAGTCACTTTTATAAAGGATATGAAACTTTGAATTAGATTATGAAGTCTTTGCCTCATATAATATTTGGTGGATGCTGCATCATTTAAACTGGTGGTGTCTTAGGATTTCGGTCACACTGTTCGTCTTATAAGGGTCAAAATTGATTCACCTCTTCATAAGTTTTCAATAAAGTAGCTTTTTTGGTTTTGTAACCAAATATTATTGAAAAAAAAAAAGTGTCACATAACATAAATGGCGCGTGTTGCCCTTCCACAGCAAATAAGAACTGTATTTAGTCTGCATGTATCATTCGCTTTTATTGAAAAATGTTTTATTTTGTTTATGAAGTTTCCAAAGTGGTATTAGATTTCTACTTATTGTAAATATCCATACTCAAGTGTACAGCCATTTTTTTAGAAAATTAAGTTATTATATTTTCTCAACAAATAAAAAAATACATGTAAATAGATGTAATCATAATCAATCATAATATCCATAACATATTTAATTGTATGGTGAATATTACACAATACGAAACTGTTTGTTCATTGTGCAACATATAGGTACAACAAAGTATATTGGTTTTGCAGTCTTCTATGACTTACGATTTGTTACACAAGTCGCCTTAAAGATCAAAATTGACAGCCTCTATTTATAATAAAGCAGCTTATTTGTTTTTAACCCAAAATATTTTTTAATTGAAAAAAAAAATTTTTACCCAGCAACATAACATAACTGATGAGTTTTCCTCCTTTTTCACATTGTGAAAAAAAGATTTATATTTAGTCCTTTTTAGGGGTGGGTCTAAATTGACCCTAAGACGACCAGTGTACACTTTTTTTGTACAGTCTTTATGAGATTTGATATCAAAGTTATTTTTTACACATTATATGATAGGGCCACTTTAGGGAAAGTCACAGAATTTCAAGATGAAAAGATGCCATTGATTTTTTCTGCTTTTAAAAGTGCAAAATGGGTCAATTTGACCTTAACCACGTAAGGTTAATCTCTATTGATGTGTTCGGTTTATCACTGTAAGATGGAAGTTATTCAATTCGGTACCCACAAACAAGGTCTTCCAGGTTCCCAAAATTCATCGACAAACTAACGTTTATCGAAAAAAATAATCTTCGGATTTCAGTTGAGTTCTTAGTCAGCCCTGCAGCATTGCTTAACTCAGCAAGTACCTCCTTAAAACTAAACCCTTAAAATAAAGCCAGCTAAAATGCCATTTAAATATATAAATCTTGGTCATATTAAAAAGAGATGCTCCATTACAAATCGCCCACTGATTGATTTCATATTATGTAGTGGGGGTTACACCCGTATTTGATAATCTCACCAGACACAAATCCACTACTCGAGCCCTCCATTATTTTTGAAATATTTAAACAACAGTCTTTGATGTAAAATACTGTTTGACCGAACAAACATGGTTTCCGTCCAGGAAGTAAAGTTAATAAATCTCCCGTAAACAATGCTCGTGGGTGTAGAATAGGCAGCTAGATTGGGACTGGTAGCTATTTTCGCTTAGGACTTTGATCTGGTTGAGGCAGGGATTATAATAAAAAGGATACCATGGATTATTGCAACATAGAAGTATCATTAGGCAGATACATTGAGGGTTGTAAGCAACTGGAATGGGCGGTTCCCTTCATTGTTAAGAGTGTTCACTATGGAGTTAGACAGATGGTTAACTCTGTATTTTAATTTTACCCCTCATATTTTTTTATTTCCTATTTTATGTTATGCCGGTATTGGTTTTGTATTTTTCTCCTACTTGGAAGCTTTTATTTCAAATTATAGTGTTTTTTATAACTTGTTTTATCGTATTCTCTATCGACAATTGTTTTATAACACACGCAGTTCGTCAGCTGATGCCTAAGTCAGCTACTCTATTGGCTGGTAATACTGAGCTAAGTGGCCAAATGACCAAAGCTTACTTTTTTTGAAGAAGTCAATTTTTGAAGAAGGAAAGTTATATTTTATTTGTTAAAATATTTATTCAGTTTCGTAATTGCTGGAATTAAGACATGAAAATAAGGTTTTTCCTTCTATTTCAATTTTTAAAAGGCCGAAGTGCATGCAAAAATAAATGATAAAATAAACGTTATACACGGAAAAGAGGACAGAAATAGTAATCACACTTTACGAAGCGTATAATTTAGTTTGATCATCATATTCGGTTCTTTGGTGTCGGCGGCACCCTATTCTCCTTGGTTCGTAGATGTTGCACATCCTAAATAAGGTTTTCTGATAGGGGTTGTGCAAAGTTTATTTAGATGGAGAGCAAAGTTTGTAAACACACAATAGGGCGCAGATGGAAGTTGCATTTAACTAAAATACGATAGGAATATTATGTAGGTAGTGATAGGAGAGGTACAAAGGAATATTCATAATTAATTTACAAGCAGAAAATAATAATTTTATTTCTTACCGAATTTAAATACTAATTTTTTAACAGAGAACAAAGTATTTTATGGAAAAAAAATGCAGGAGGTCCATGTTAGTTATGAAACCATATGTGTTCTGAGTCGTAGAGAGTAATTTGTGGAGAAAACATTCTAGCAGGGAACATTTCCTTCTGCAGAGTAATCGATAGTTGATGAATTAATACATATAAAAGATTATCATGATTATCTTTGTTAATTACAAATAAACCCTGTAAATATTTCCGGGTGCTCCATTTTCATATTGCTGGGTGGGAGCTCTGAGTAGACCAAACATTGGCCAAGTATTCCATCGAACATGATTGTTTTACATTCCCTTTCCAAACAGATGTCTCTACATCGCTCTAATGAATCTGCATCGAGTACTCCACGGGATCCAAGTTCATGGTGTACCCGTAATGAAATTCCATACATACTGAGGAGGGAAAAAAAAGAGATATACAGTTTTTTTGTTTGTTTTTTATCCAAGAAATCTTACGATCCCGAACGTATATTTCTCGTCTCCAGATTCATCCAATGTAGTGAAGTAAGACTTCACAATGGCCTTCTGTTTTTCCATAGCGTATTCCATAGCATAAGTCCTCTTGCATGCATTCGAAGGCACACAGTACTAATGATATTGTTTGGAGAGCTCTTAAAGCATTCACAGATGAGACAGCCATCTGAAAGAACATATCCTTTTGATTGAGAGAAAGTTTCTTGGAGAGGGGGAATATGGGTCTTGTTCGAATTGGAGTCTGTTGTTGAATAGATATAGGATATAGAGTTGTCAGGGAATGTAATGTTCTAGATAGGCTTCAAGGGACTATTTTTCTTCTTTTCTGACGTTGGCATGGATATGGGAGTAAATTAAACAATATGAATTAATGGTATTTGTTTTTCTTGATATAAAAGAGAAGGCCTGAAGTCAATTAAATATTTTCCATGACAATTTACGAAAAAGTACCTTGTTCATCTTACTTTATGGACATGTATATATATCTATTAAATAAAAATAAATAACGACTATAGCCCATAATTATTAAAAAATCCGTTGCCTTTGTTATTTATCCTTTTCTATTAATGAGTTTCTCATGTACAAATTAAGACGTTTGTCTTTGTACAATTTTGAAAAATAGATATAACAAACCTTTTTTAATTATCTAATATGTTTTTCCTGTACTCATGCCAAGATATTGTTCTTCATTCAAAACGAAGACCATGCAACTGGATTTCCTTTTAGAGAAAACTCCCTCATTTTTCGTATGGATGGACATGCTTTAACACTTTATCAGCAAGGATGATAGTCACTAAGGCATCTTTTAATAAATAATTTATTTGTTGTAAGCATAGCTGAGGCTCTAACTACCGTCAATAATACTATATATCAAAAGTGGCTGGCCTAACGTTCAATAGGCCTCTCAAATCGCTACACCGTGGGGCATAAAGTGTCAGGCTTTATTAAGCAGATGTAGTTCGGGACGTTCCCTAGCAATGCACAATGAGAAAGTCAACGATATTTTGGTTATGTCGTAGTGGGCATCACTCTACTTCTTCCGTGAATGTGTCGTATCTATTGAAAGCTTCTAGATCGTATTGGATCTCTATTTTGTAATATCTTACTCGTATTTAGATCTCCATCTCCCTTGGAAGTACAAGTATCTTCTGGTAGAATATCTCTCTCACGTTGGCCGCTTCCTCTTTAGTGGATAGACAAATTTCTCTGGAACTTTGAATTCTGCTGTGAATTTCTTTCAGTCATCTCCCAAGGAGGACGAAAATCATAACATCAAACAAGGTTCTCCCTAGACATACATTAAAAGGTTTCTTCTTTAATTTTTGTAAAGGTTTTATTTTTAAAAGTGTTTTATATGTTATTATTCATAATTTTGCTGATTGAGAAGTACTGTTGCCTACCCCTAATTCCTAATCGATTTTTCGTATGTTTTATGTATCCTTTTTCTTATGAGGTATTTTAGCTTGAAAAAGAGAACAATTGTATAGTCGAAATAATAATTACTTATATTTAATATTTTTCGGTAATCTGGGAAGAATATTACATTGTTAAAATAAAATACATTAAAGAAACAAAGCAAAAACTATTTAGGGCAGTTACGAAGATATAAATAAATATTTAGTTACGGAATAATAATAAATAAGAATAACTTTATATAAAAGGTCGCACCATTTATTTTGTTCATTTCCATGTTTGATTATTGTATTTTACAATGCTAATATACAGAGAATGTTTACCCCAAAAAAAAACACCCTAAAGCCCAATTATTTGGGTACCTCATTGTAGATGTTATTGGTTCCTTTTTCCTGTGCGACCCCAATATCTCATTTAATGTTTACCATAGCCGTCATTGTTTGGGTTAGTTCGAAAAGAAAAAATTGGATATAATTGATTTACAAATATTATTTTACGTTATTCAATATATACGTAATATAGAGAGATAAAAATGATTGTCAAATTTTTTTTGCCGAGAAAGCAAGAGTTTGAGAATTCAATAGCTTTTAATGAAAAATTTAACTTCTTCTAATACATAAAGTTATTCAACCACCTTATTGGCAGTTTTTATGATTAATCTTAGAAAACATACTTTCAAATATGGCATTATTTTCTATCATTAGTTAGAACTAGTGATAACATTCCCTATTTTTTTTTTGTTGCACGGCTTGTCTACTATAAGGGAATATCATAATGGGGACGTCGAAAGGGCTAAACATTTGTTATTTACTTGCATTTTCTCATTTTCACTATATGCATTTAGAATGCTCTTCTTTCAAATGGTTATATCTTTTTTATTGAAGCAAAAGCACTCAGAAACCCTACATATTTCAATATGTATTTATTTTCTAAATATGACTTTTCTTTTGTATGAGGAACTTAAATTGATGTAATTTCATATATTGACAAGTCCTTTACAAAGTTTAACCTGACTTTACCGTAGGACTCAAGTAGTTATTAACAACTATTTATTTGAAGGAAGATTATTTTTAATCTAAGGGCGTAAGTAACTTCAATTACTCAAGGAACGAATACAACGAGTGACGTGAATATTAAGGAAATACTTTTTGATGCATTCAAGGAATGAATGTCGACATTTGAAGGATAATTATGATTGAAGCCCTGAGATAACATCCAGGAATAAAATTATGACTCAGTGCCTCGTGTTTTTGCTTTTGTGTTTTCTTTTAGTATAAAGGCGTGTTTGTCCGTGAAATTAATTTATTTTTTATACTATTTGCTTTTATATATTGTATGCCTTAGATCAGAGTAAGAATCCGGTTGGTATTGGTGCTCGTTCGCTATCGATTGGAATAATCATTCAATCGGTTTGCTTTTCAATATATGTAGGTATTACTGTTTAGTTTCTTTCATTGAAAGTTTTAGACTATAGATACTACCGCCGGGATTTTTTACTGACATCGAATATTTTCTATAAAAACAACCAGAAAACCACTAAATTGGTAGCTGTACTCAGTAGCTTAAAAAATGGTCAGTGCCGGTCAAAGAAAGATATCAGTAGTAGTACCTATTGTTTAAAATACCGAATATTAATCTATATCCCAGGTCTGTTTTTTATACTTAAGAATATATTATGATGGCGTTTTTCCTTGTATTTTTTGTTTTCCGCTCAAATCATTTCTGAAAAACTAATTTCTTGTAGCTTCTTTCTGCTTATCTTTTATTTTTATTTTCAAATGTCCAAAATGTAAGTAACAATGACTCCGTTCAATTTATGAATTGTGTATTTGCTCCATACGTATCAGCTTTTTTACTGAGAATGCACGTCAGTTCAAAACAGAGTGTGTGTAATCCTTTATTTGATTTAAATAATCAGCTATTTGCTGGTCCGTTTTAGCTATAATAATATAAAAATATAAAAATATAAAAACAAATCATTCCTGTGTATAAACACATACACATATATATAAACATTAAAAACACGTATAAAATCAAAATACTAAAATAAATAATAATCCCCCTAAATTGGGGTACTGCGGCCAATGGTCCTGGCTACGTCCCTTGCCGCAGCTAGTGTCCTGGCCGACCTCAGGGACTCAAAATTGTTCCACACAGACACTGCGTGGGACACAAATGTGTCTGTGCCGCCCCTTAATGGACACGCCACCGAAGTCGTAGACCTCGTTGGTCTCTTTGGGCTTGGGAAGACGAGATCGCCAATGGGGTTTCTGGCACCACATCTCCCGTCGTTGGAGTGGAAGCACTTCCAGGTCTCTACTGCCACAACCATGACGGTTATCTCGTTGAGGGAGGGAATTTTTGCACTCCTAAGGAGATCCTCGATCCGAATGTGGTCCCGTCTCCTGCAACCGGCGATGCTCCTTGCCACGTCATTGATGGCGACCTGGACGGCCCTGTGTGCGGCATCCGGCTCCTTATTCTTATCATCAAACCTAGGTGTCGTCACGACCGCGGCTGCATACGAGAGCTTACCAACCATAAGCCCCCTGGCCAGTTGCCGAAGGTATTTTCCTCTCGGAATATGAACCGCCAACCTTGAGATTAGTGCTGCCCGTTGTTTTGCTGCCTTTACCACGTAGGCATTGTGGGGTGCGGTGGTGAAGTCTGAGTCGAACTTGACCCCAAGGAACTCAATCTCATCGGATGGGTGCAACTCGACGCCCCCAACCCTGATGGTGAAGGCTGAAGTGTCTTTCTTCTTGGCTTTGCCCCCAATCTTGAATTGGGTCTTGGCGGTGTTAAGGACGAGACCATTCCCCCCTGCATATTTAGAGAAGGCATCCGCCTTCGTCTCTAACAAGAGCCCAACTTCCTCAAGGGAATCACCGACAGCCCATAGGAAGAAATTGTCCGCGTAACTGCTATTTTCCTCGTCTCCAATGCCAACGCAGGAGGTGACGTCCGCAACCAGGACAAGGTAGAGGATCGGACCAAGGATGGAACCTTGCCTCACACCATACTTAACGTTCAGGAAGTCGGACTCGGCGCCATTCCACACCACACGCTGTGATCCGCCAGAGAGGTATGACTTGAACCACTCCAGTTGCATGCCCTCGATCCCAAGCTTCTTCAGCTTCGGCAACAACTGTAGCTGGTCAACTGTGTCGGAAGCAGCAGAGAGGTCAAAGCCGAGGACCCCTACAACCTTCCCTCTCTGCTCGGCTTTCAACCACTTTGCATGGGCAGTGGCCAACGCAGTTGTGGTCGAGCGGCCCTCTTGAATCCGAACTGGGTGTTCGGAAGAGCCTCCGTCTTGGCCAGATGGATCTCGAAGTCGGTCTTTACGACGGTCTCTAGTATCTTGGAGAGTGCCGGCAGGATGCAGACGGGATGATGCATTTGATCCTCTGATCGACTTGGAGAGTTGATTCTGATATTTTATACCGATTTTATTCATTTAACAATACTCTGGCTCAGTCAAGTTCCCCCTGAATTTGATAGATCTTGATCCGACATGTAGAGTAATCGAAGGGTACATTTCAATTCTTCAATATCTCACCTGTAGATTAAAAAACAGTCATTTTATTATGTACTACAATTATTAGGAGAACATTCAATGCACTTTCAAATGAACTTAAGAGAATGCTAACTTAAGAGGAAGTCGTAAATAAGAAACATATTCCCGCATCAACATATCAGGAAAATAAAATATGCATATCCATTTTTCAACATTTCATCTATCTATAGATGAAAAACATGTCCACTTTGTCAATCATTTCTATTGCATAAATAAAAATCTATATATGCAAAAAAAATATGTCTCTAATAAATGCATAACATTGACAGAGGATCACAGATTGATGTCACATCCCTATGGAGTGTATATATTTGCATATGATAAAGTAGCATTTCTAGCAACAAATAAAAAAAACTACACTCATTAAATATGCATGGATGTATAAAACAATATAGTAATCATTTAAAATACAAATAATGACATTATAAAAAGCAACTTTTTACGGCCCATAATAACGTTTACTACATTGCACACGTTTAATATGACTTTAATTTGATAACGTGTAAGGGGTGAGGCGTTGGAAGTGAGGAGTAAATCCATATTGAGTTAAATGATATAATACATTTTATATGAAATCTCTTGTACCGGACAGACTGGTTTTTTTCTTCTCCAAAGAGTATTAGAGAAGTGGATCGATCCTTATAGCAAATTAATCCGGTCGAATCAATAAACTTCATTCCCCGTTAATTTGCACAGTAACTATAATATCATCTATTAATATATATGTATGTACATCAAAAAACTTAATATCAAGGGAATAGAGAAAAAATCAAATAAATATGAACTTTAGTTCTCATGAGGATCTTATTGCCTCAAGGAATCTATCTCACTTGCTTGACGCGTGGCATCGATGACCTACAGCATTGCGCAGATAATTCCGGACAAATTGCAAGTACTTCCAGATCACGAACGCGGGCAAGTAGAGTATGAAGTAGGGTCTCAAATAAAAGCTGTATATTAAATTAATCTTATCTTTTTAATGTGAGATCTATCTACGATGATCATCTCCTCGATCCAGCCTCGAAAGGACTTGCAGGCATTAACCACCTCCACGGGAAACAACTGCAGCCCAGTGGCGGCTGATGATGGAGTTGAGGGCACTGATACTGTTGTGGCTGGTGCAGCAAACCCCTCTCTCTCTCTCTCATTTTCCCTTGAAGAAGTAGTCCACCGGGTTCATGTCGGAAGAGTTCGGGGCCCAGGTTTCCGGGCCCCAGAATGTGACTTTGTTGACCTTCTGTAAGTTAAATATTATCCTCGCTGTGTGACATCTGGCGGAGTCCTGTTGGGTGATGAAGTTGTTGGCACCAGCTTTCTTCTTCATCTACGGAATGACGACTGTATCCAAAACCTTTCAGTAGCACCCATCCTCTCCTTGGGCTCAAAGAAGAAGGGGGACATGACACTTCCGTTGCTCCCTACAACACCCAGGATCATCATATTAATAGGGAACTTTGATGTAAATACGTGGAGTACCTCAGACCTCTCACTGGCTGTCCACCTGTCATTCTGTGTGTTTTACTTCCTGTCCATGGTCCAAATTTTATCGTGACTAAAAAACACTATTTTGTGTCCATTCGATTTCAAATTTTTGGTCCCGTTCTTTGACTCTTTTCTCTTTCATGGACTGAGTTGGAATGTGTTTTTCGTACAATTTGTAATTCCTGAGGTTCAAGTCGTCCTTGATTTCTCGCCTTATGGTCTTGTGGCTGAAATTGCACTTCTTGGCAGGTACGGTCATGGGGATCTCGGGTGAGGCCTTGATGATGTCTTCAAGCCAGCCAGAAAGCAGTTGTGCGGATTTTGTTGAAGGATTCAGACATTGATTGTTTTATTGGCTCCGGAAATATCCCTCACCAACTTGACTTGTCTATGAAACCAGGTGACGTCGATGACCTAGCACCACTCATAGTTCTATTCCCGTGAGCTTAAAGCAAAGATCAGGAAACATTTTTTAATGGGAGTCGCTGTACAGTTATAGTAATATTTCACTATTATTAGTCGGTTTTATTAATTTAGAAAAGAGAAAAGGCAAAAAAGTAGGAGGAGAAGCTCGCCTTCCTGAACAACACTTTTGGTTTCTTTTTATTTTGGGTTTGCCAAACATGACTTTTCCGTATTCTGTGCATCAAAAACATACAAAATACAATATATTAAAAAAATTATTACAGATAACTTTGAGACAAAATTCAACACAGTTATTTTTCAGTATACAGATAAGCAAAGAGAGTCTACTGACATAAAAGCTTCAACCAAAGAGACTTTGAGTACTCTTGACAGCAGGAAATTCAATAACTCGTCCTACTAGTATGCGTACCAACTAATAACCGGCAATCCCACTTTTGGAAATAGACATGGAAACACACCAATTGATCTGAGAGGCTTTTATGTATTGATGAAAAAGAAACCTCTGAACATGTTATGGCAAGATGTGAGAGAACAGGCAGGGTAAAATGCCTGGTGAGAGACATCATAGTCGACGACAAATTTGGGCTTTAAATAAAGCAAAATGCTTGAATTAAAAAACAATAGCTTTCAACATGCTTTCTTAAAGATACGTATACATTATGTATACCTCTTGAGGCCTAAGCTTTACACCGATTTTTGTTTTTATAAATAGCAGTTTACTACCCTTATGGTTCGATAGAATTGCATCCGATTATATATGTTTTATTGTAAAGAGGGTTATGTACACTGCTGCCCGGAAAAAAGGTTCATAATGTTTATTTTTAAATAAAACATCAATACAAATTTTAGACAATTACATAATAGTATTTGTAGCCCGAAAGGGAACTATCGAACTTTGTAACCAACAAGCCTCAAACTGGAGTTCTTGGTGTCCAGAACCTGGATAATTTCTTAGAGTTTGAAGAAGAAAAATGTACTACAAGCTTAAACTTTGTAGCTAAATAATAATATTAAATATAGTGGTTCTATATAAAAAGAACAAATCAGGACAAATTAAATATTTAAGCAACAATTCATTGTTTTTTAACTTTTTTTAACGGCTCTACATATGATGCCATCAAAGTTCTTCATTCTGAATTATTGTTAAAAATCATTGATAAAAGATTATATAAATAATAATATTTTAAAACTTAACACAATTTTTTTCTTCACATATTATTGCTTCTATGATTTAATTGTCCAATTGAAAGAACCCCCCTTTTTAAATCGAATCATACTGTTTTCCATCACAAAATCTTAGACATATTGTCTATCTCATGAGGTTTCTTTAACATACCTCAAACGAAAGTAAGGAAGTGAATTGAGACAACAAAAAAACAAAATACCTGACGCACAATATATGAGAAAAAGAGTTGAAAAAACGAACATAAATGTAAAAATAAGACTTCTAAAGCTATTTAAGTATTTCATCCTATTAAAAAAGAATAACTTAAATGTAAGAGGGAAAAGTTATAAGTTAACATGGAACCACTTTTTTTGACCAAAGGGAAACTTCTTCGTGGAACATCATAAATCAATCAGCAATCTCCTCCTATGTTTTAACTCTTTTTTCCTTCTTGTTTTTCAAGGAACGCACTTAATACTTACATAGTATATATATATATATATATAAGTGTATTTTGAAAGCAATTTGAGAAAAATATATAGGAAGGAAGCCTAGTTATAGCACTTGGGAATCAAAGGAACCGAAATAGGAATCCAAGCTCAGAGGACCACCTGAGAATTCTTAAATTATTGAAAAATATTCTATAGCCCTATTCGTCCTTCTTTTTTTCTAAAGAACTGAATTGGAAGATCCTGAAAATTTCATTCCATCATGGAGCTGTTAAGGATTTCTGATTTGATTTAATTTTAATTGTGAAAATGGTTATTTTAATGTATATAATAAAAAACTGTGTGTTGATATTTGACTTTAGAAATATATTTAAATTCTTTTTTAGTAGTTTAGTATTAATGAAAAAATGTGTCTGCTGAAAACTCAACAATTACCTCATTTAAATAAATTGTTGAAAGCCATTAAAAGAGTTAAATGGAATAAATGATCTGTTATTTTAAAAAATAAATACTTTTATCAGAATGAATTGTTTCTGTTCATTTCTTCAACCACATTCATTATGTTCAACTAGTTTTTTTGTCTAATAAATTTAACTTGCTATGAAAAGAGGGACAATATTTTACGAAATTTGCAGCTTCTCTGATCTATAATCTTGTAAAAGTCTGAACAAAGGTGAAACATATGCTTTAAGAAAATAAACCATGAATGGTTCGTTCGATTTTTACTTTGTATTATAAAAGTTTGAACTTAGATAAGATATATCATACGACACAATTTTTGATCTTGTCACCCCATTTTTCCGTATTGCACAAGGGTTTCTTTTGTTAAAGCGGCATTATTCTTCGATAAAAAGTTCTTAGAATTCAAAATAATAAAAACACTCGACAAAAGATATTGTTCGAGTTTTGGATACTATAGAACAAATTTTATGCATTGTTTTGTTGATTGTAAAGTCAATGCAGTGCCAATTTTGTTTTTCTAAATCAAAATATATCATGAGCAAATTTACATTTAATATATAATAATTTTTGATGGAATGCTTATAAATCGTAAAAAATATATAATCTAAGTTAGAATTCAGGCCGTTCCATCTTCAAATGCACTTTTTGTCATTATTAAACTTTCCTTAGCTTGTTCATTTATGTATATTAAGGCTTGAAAGCAATCGTTTTGTTCTCTAACAATATCATGACGCTATACAAAACAGAAGACTTTCGCTTTTATATAAGTTTAATTTTGTTGTATCTTCAATGTTATCCAAATATTCATGCAATTTTTATACCTGATTGATTCAAAAAAATAGATACTTGTTTTATAGTAGCCTTAATTAAAAGGGTTTTATAAATATAACTTAGTCAGTAATTTATTGAGATAATTATTGTTCACCTGTTTATACAAGTAAACATCTTTGGCCATTGATATTCTTAATCTAAGTCATAGTTAAAGACAGCAGTGTTCAAGGGATATAAATACATATATATATATATATGTATATATATATATATATAGGTATATGTTATGAACGTTATTTATGACTCTGTTCCTTTTAATTGCCTTTAAGCCAAGTATTTGATGATTTTTCGATAAGTACTACAACATTTTCACAATCACGTCAAAGAAAATTAAGAAATCATATGAAATAAATCGCTCAAGGACCGTTATATATATATATGATATATCATATATTTATATATATATATATATTTTATATTACGAAAAGGAAGGATTTTTTTCATATAATTCTGTATTCAAACTAGGAATTGAAGCTCTGGCCTCCCCTATCTCCACCTGATCAATTGCTCTCTTGCCAACGGCAAGGTACCCGTCATTCTCAAAACAGGCATTGTAATTCCGGTGCACAAGGTAAAGGAAAAAACCCAAAGGACCCAGCCTCGTATCGGCCAGTTTCCCTGCTCCCCGTCCTCTCCAAGATCTTGGAGAAGGTAGTTAAGGCTGATATGGAGTACCATATGGGAAAAAATTAGCGCCTTACCCAACAGCCAATTTGGCTTTCGGGCTGGCCGCTCCACTACTACAGCCATTGGAACGGCTCACAGCAAATGGATAAAGGCTGTCCAGGAAGGGAAGGTCGTAGGCATACTGGCCTTTGATCTATCCTCCGCGTTTGACACCGTCGACTGCGACCTCCTACTGGAAAAATCAAGGACCTTGGCGTCACAAGGAGGGTGGGAGACTGGTTTGGATCCTACCTGAATGGAGGCAAGCAATGCGTCAATTGGAACGGCACCAGGAGCGACTTCGTCGACGTGAAGTATGGGGTCCGCCAAGGTCTATCCTTGGTCCTTTACTCTTTCTCATACTCATGGCTGGCCTCCCAGTGGAGATGGGGGTGGGTGAGAACATTGTTTGCTATGCAGACGACGTCAGCGTCTGGACAGCGGGCAGAGATGTTGATGTGGTGGAGACCAATCTGAACCTCCTCGCCGCCAAATTTGTGGAGTTTGCAGCGAGAAATGGGCTCTCTTTAAACCACACAAAAACCCAGCTACTCCTGGGGGTGGTAGGGACAGTAAAGAGAGAAGGAAGAGGGTTGAGGTAAAGGTCGGCCCCTCCACAGTCTCCCCCTCTAGTGAATTGGAGTTGCTAGGGGCAAAGTTTGACTCCACCCTTTCACTCAACTTAAATGTTGACATCATGGCGAGGGCAGCCAGGGTCAGGGCCAACATGGTTGTAAGGTTGGCGAAGCACATCCCAAGGGGTCCTTACCTCCACCAACTTGCCAAGGGCATTGTTCTTGGGAAGCTCGGCTATGCTGTCTCAGCGGTCACACCCGTACGGTTTGGAGGCAGTAACCCCACAGGACCGCTTGCAGCTGCCCAGGTAGCTCTGAATGATGTTGCCAGGACTCTCACTGGCAGTCTCAGGAGAGAGCACATACCCGTCCGGGACCTCCTGAAGTCGGCAGGGCTTCCATCCATCAACACCATGGCCGTGCGGTCGGCAGCCATGGAGGCGTGGAAGGCATTTTGGAGTAGGGACGGCGAAGAAGGAGGAGAAACCCACTTGGCCTCATGCTCTTCGAGAAAAAAAATGGAAAGGAGACCAGATCCGACGCAGCCGGAATCGTCCCAACCCCCTCCTCTGGCAGGCAGATACCCTGGTATGTGCTGCAAGAACTGCCTGGAATAAAAGTCCACAGTTGCGACAGGCCAGGACGTGGAGAGCTGCCAGGGATGCAGCAATAGCTCTCGCCGAGGGAGTGGCGCTATAGATTACTCCGATCTCATGGCATGATTTCCCCCAAAAAATCGATGTGGTTTTTTATTTATATTTTATATATATTCATGTATATATATACGCTTATTAATTAGTTTGTGTTTTTATTATTGTTTTGTTTTATTTTAATTAAATTATATTTATTATTTTAGACCAGCTACTTCGTGCTGAAATATAACGGATTACACTTAGTATTTTATCCATTTAATTCAAATATTAAAAAAACAGTTAAGTTAGTGCGATAGACGTGTGCGTTTAGGCGGGCCCAACTCTCAATGTTGGGGGCGCAGGTTCAAATCCCGAGAGGGAAGGGTTATTTTTGTTCAACCTCATGATAAGATCCTAGGTTCGATAGACTAATTTAATGCTACAAGCTTCTTTATATCCAGTCACATGTAATTTCTATCGAATCGAACCATATATGCACAAAAAACAGTGAATAGTTTTGAAGGCCTATTTTTTGACGATCTAAAATAAAGCATTGTATTTCATATTTACCTATATTATATTTTATGAAATGAAAATAATAAATTAATTACACAGATTGTTAATATTTGTTTTATATTATATTTATATAAACCAAGATAACACCGACTCTAAAAATGTATCTTCCTCAAATTGAGATTGAAGCAGGCCTATCATAACAAAATGACGCCCTTCTTAAATTACCCGTAGTGTTTTAAATAGACTTCTTCTGATCATAACTACTACTTAACTACAAAAATATCCTCAGATCCACTTTCTAAAAAGATCTTCCAGCGGAAAATCCTTATACATATATATATATATAATCTTGTTAAAAGGATCTTTACATTAAATTTCTAAAAAACAAAAAACATTTGAGCATATGTATATATGAGCATGGGCATTGCACAGAGAATACATGGAATTGAAAAAAAAAAACCACGTTTTTTCTTTCCCCTCATTTAACTATATTTTCTCTAATGTTCGTTTAAATACAAGCTATTGAGGACCTTACTGATTAAAGTAACTAATAAGGTATTGTTTTAAACTACTTGTAATGAATACTAAATTTCTAAGTGTAGAGAATGTCCAACGGTAGATAGGTGAATTAAAATAGGATTTAATAATTTTATACCGACCTAATGAGCCCTAAAATGTGTATAATTGAATTTCAATTTCAATGAATATTGAATAAAAAATAAGAAATGTAATCTAAGTTACATAGGTTTTTATATAAAAATGTATTTTTTGTACTGATATTCATATATAAAAAGTTAAACATTTTACATTTTCATATCACATTAACACCTGTCATGACGAGAGCTTCAAAACACTGCGTTGGATTTTTATGCTTAAGTTATATATTTGAAAACTAAGTAGATATAATATATTACATAAACAAAACCACCATCCATAAGAAGTAAAATCTATCATGCTGTAAAAAATCTTGATGCGGAAAAAAGGGTTTAGCACACTACAATGATGGAAACATCCAAATGTGCCAAGCCATATTTCTATTGCTTCAAAATTCCTTCCGTCATCTCCAGTGATCGTGAATAAATTCAATATATATAAATACCTATATATATATATATATATATATATATATTATATTATATATATAATATCTAACCTAGGATCTTATCAATGAGGTAGACCAAAATGACCATCCCCTCTTGGGGATATATATATATATATATACGAGTATATAATATTATTACATGTGTATTATTATTTGTGTTATTCATGTTTAAAAGAATACAACTTCAAGGAAGTTGCATTTTTAGATTGTAAAAAATAAATGTGATAATAAAAAAATAAAAAAAGTAAAAATTTATTCATAATATTAAGAATAATATATCTTATAGTATGATTGATTATCATGTCAACAAGGGTTGACCATCCCAAGATCAAAAAAACACCTTCAATGTCCTCTTTGTCTAAATATTGTTGAATTCCTCAAACCTCTTTTTTCCAAAAATAAAAATTCCTGACAATATCACAACAGCTAAGAAACTTGCTAACATCTGCACTGAATTCCTCAAGAATGAAAAGAAAAAAAAAACCTTTAGAAGCATCTTCATGCAGCTCAGTTAATCTACTATTACTTACAGAGTCATCCTTCTAAACTACGCGTTGGTGTTATTTATCGAACTCAAAGCCGTTGATGCCTTAACATTTTTTAAACATTCATTTTCAGTTCTCCTTTCTTCAACTTCTCTGTAGGAAGATACACTATGGATGATGGTGCCCTGAGAGCGAAAGAGATACACATGAAACGTGATTCATGATACTTAAAACTCTGTCATATGAAGGCAAAATCCTCCCACAAGAAAATTATAATGTCCCTATGAATAATAAAGTATGCATTCATTGAATATGATGAGTCCAACATTAAGTCCCTCAATGCTTCTTTTAAGCAATAATTCTTAGAATAAAACGAAAAAAGAGAAGCGAGAGAGTATTTTGCTTCACTTCTCTCGCTCCTCTTTTTTCTTTCTCTTTCTATCCAGGTAACAGTAAGCAGTAATTGTATATTCTCATATCAAGAGATCAATTTTTTTGGGGAGAGTACGTGCAAAATGTATTTGCTTATTTCTCTTAAAGTATAGCGACTTTTAGAACACCAAACATATCAAATGAAAGCTTGGTAAACCAGCTTTAATATTTTGGTATACTTAATCATGTCAATTTATAAGTGGAGAGTTATATGTACATCACAAAACATATCTCGCGTACAAAAGACGCATATAATGGATTACACTATGTACAGGACAGGATTTTGCCCCTGGGCTGAAATTTCTAAATTGAGTCCCATTTTTACGTAGATTCCAAAACTGCCACTCAAAATATCGTCTAAAAAAAGGTTTGGACTTTATGGCCTTTTTTTGAAAATCAGGATTTTCATCATTTCTAATGGTTCAGGCCCAGTTATCTTCGTGCAAAGTAAGAATAACACCAAATGTCAGTAGTATTTATTTTTCTACTATATCTCTGCATTTCAAATCAGTTTTTATAATTTATATATCTTTCGTACAATTCGAAATAATCGGCTTTATACTTCAAAAAGTTGACCATATTTTAGTGTTCTATTCAAGCAGCTATATTTTTTTGTTTCGCGTCTATTGACTATAATCAATATGTTTTATATTTTTGGTATATGTCCATACATTTCAGAACAGTTTTTATAATTTCGATATTTGGCATGAAAGTAAAGAAAAGATCAATTTAGTAGGACGAACTACACTACGTAACAAAATTAAGGTCTTTGTTTGCTTCGTCCTACTAAATTGATCTTTTCTTTACTTTCATGCCAGATATCGAAATTATAAAAACTGTTCTGAAATGTATGGACATATACCAAAAATATATTACATATTGATTATAGTCAATAGACGCGAAACAAAAAAAATATAGCCGCTTAATAGAACACTAAAATATGGTCAACTTTTTGAAATATAAAGCCGATTATTTCGAATTGTACGAAGATATATAAATTATAAAACTGATTTGAAATGCAAAGATATAGTAGAAAAATAAATATCACTGACATTTGTGGTTATTCTTACTTTGCACTAAGATAACTGGGCCTGAACCATTAGAAATGATGAAAATCTTGATTTTCAAAAAAAGGCCATAAAGTCCAAACCTTTTTTCGGACGATATTTTGAGTGGCATTTTTGAATCTACGTAAAAAATGGGACTCAATTTAGAAATTTCAGCCCAGGGGCAAACAAAGACCTTAATTTTGTTACATAGTGTTATAAATGCGTCAGAGACAAAGTAAAATTTGAGAGGATACCTTGACGCAAATCTAAAAAACACATTTTTTAAATGGAAAATAGGCCCCCATCAAAAGGGTTTTTTTAAAAACCGAAAAATTCACGACATATCTTATAATATTCAAGCCTCAATAGACTCGGTCAGAAAGAATGGAAAATATGGCGCTATTGTAGCTATTGATTTCTCAAAAGCGTTTGATTCCATTTCACACATTCAAATTTTAAAGGCAGTTAAAAATATTTTACCGAGAAATTTTTTTTAATCCTGTTCGTGCATTACTTTTTAATGGATCCTCTACTATTTCTTTAAATGGACAAGAAAGCAAGAGCATCAAGTTGGGGAAAAGCTGTAGGCAAGGATGTCCTTCGGCCCCTCTCCTTTTTATAGCCTCAATCGAGGAGTTTGCTCAGAGGATAATTCGAAAGTTTGGCGGATTTGGCGTGGACTTTGAGGGGTCTCATCATATAATCGATCTCTACGCAGATGACGTCACCATAATGCTTCAAGCTAACTCGGAAGCTCAGCTTATTAAAAGGATAGAGATTATTTTAGAATATTTTAATAAATTTGAAATTAGCTCAGGTCTATCAGTCAATAAAGATAAGACCTCTATTTTACCAATCGGTTCTTGGAACCCAGTCTTTTGTCTCAAATCCGTGCTTGTAAATTGAAACCTACAATTGAGGTTTTGGGTATTGTATGGTGTAGGACCGGCGTGTATGAAAAGAATTGGTCAAGTACCAGCTGTATCATAATGCAAAAAATCTTGTCATGGAGAAATTTCCGTCTTCAGAAAAGAATTGACCTCTACAACACAAAAGTAGTTCCGTTGGTTCTCTACAAAGCTTCTTCGTCGCCTTTGATAGCGGAAAAAGCCATCTTAGATGAGAACAATTGGCTGGCTGCATTATTTCATAGGATGTATTTGCCAACTATTAAAAGAAAGAGAGGTCTTCTTGGAGGAGGTATAGTTCAACTCGCTACGATAATTCCCAAGATTTATTTAAAAGTCTTCCTTAATTTAGCGAAACATCCTTCTTGTGAATGGAGGCGTTGCGTTTCATTTAATAAAATTTATCACTGGCTTATGTTTGGCTCTGAGCTAACAAACGGCATTACCTCTAGCCTTTCGGTTACTTGGGGTTGTGCCCAAAGAATCATTTGGAAAAACACACCAATATTTGAAAAGGACTCCGTTGTTGATATCATAAGATATAATTCTTCAAAAAGGCATTTCTTCAAGAACTTAGGAACTCCGGAGGATCTTGAGAAACTCGCAATCAATAAGGGTATATTAACTATCCACAACTTACATCACCATGACTCTCTTAATCATGGAAGATTTCGGTTTCCCTTGTTACGGGCGGCAAATCTCCATAATGTGCTAAAGCCCTGGTTTTTAAAATTAACTCCCCCTGTGCATATGGGATTGTCGGAGTGCAATCTCATTTGTGATGCATTCTTAAAACTCCTGGATCTTCCGAGAGAGTGGAGTAATCGTATCCGGCATTCTATTAGCTGTATAACGGACGGAAGACAATTTACTTCACAGTTATTGATTTCGGCAAATCTCCTCAAGTTTTCCCGCCCTTGCAAAGACTGTGGTGTTATTTTTAACTCTATAATTCACGCCTTTGCAGAGTGTCGATCGGTTACATATTGGTGAGATTCATAAACTAAATGTAAGGGGCTTGGATGCACCTAACGCTGGAAAGTACTGCAAAGCCTCTATTTTATTTGGCCTTTCAAGTCAAAGGGCTTCCGCGAAGACAAAAGCTATAAACAACGCTCTACTTAGTGCCAAAGCCCTAGTGGCAAAGAGCCTTACATTGGATCGTCCCCTGCAGCCGCTGGACCTTAGGGCAATATGCATATCCGCCTCCGCTCGATATGCTGCATTGGACCTACGGATCCCTTCGGTCACGGACAACTCGTGGACGCTAGCTGGCGATTTGGTGAAATATGTCCCCTCCCGTTCCAACGTCTTAAGAGATGCTTTAAAATTACTTTTAAAGAAATTTAAAAAATTTAAATGATCCTTTACACTTCGTTTTTAGTATTTATGTTTTAATAGTTTAAGTTTTACTTTTGGAGAAATGGTAGTATGTTCATGTATGTTGCTATAATTATGAACTAAAATGTATATATTTATTTTTTACTTATTAGCATCAATTTATATATTGTTTTGTATATAAATTTTTACATGAACTGTTGAATAAAAAAAAAAAAACACATTA
>CP045899.1:15121197-15149659 GCA_013387185.1 Caligus rogercresseyi
TAATTATTTATTCTTAATTAATTCAACAGAATATTTCTTTATAAACTCAAATCTTTTTAATAATTGGATTTGAAACTCTTTAAAACCTTGCGAGTATTTTATATCAGAAAAGCCAAATAAATATCCTTGAATCATCCTTTAAACATTTTTTTTATATCCATAATTTGCTTTAGTTAATAGTATAGTTATAATATCAGCTGTAAACCAATTGCTTTAAACCAAGCTCAGGAAGTTATAGGTTTAAAAATTAAACGAAAGACAAAATTTTACGAGTTCTTAACCATACCATTTATTTTATTTTTTATGCTCATATATATTTCTTAAAAATCATAGTATGACCACTGGCAAAAAGTAGTTGAGCAACTGCTCATCAAATAAATCATTGCTGCTCCTAAGAAACAGTGGATCTCCTGATGATGTTGTAAAAAATAAGTTGAGGATGTCTCTGTAAAAAGGGTTAAAAATATATAAACACGTAAGAGTGTCTTTATACATATTTTGGAGCTTGAAGTCGTTAAGATAGGCTGAAGGGTTTGCTCCTGATAAGGTCTTATCGTCTACGTAAATCACAACATGGTTGTCGTCTTTGCTCTTCTTAATAAGCTAGGCTTACAAAATCCTAAGCTTTTTTTGTCATGTGGGCTTCTTTGAGTGTTTGTTGCTGCTGCTGCTGGGGGTGAAAATGTGGAAATCATTTAAGGAATGAGAGTCGAAGCCATGGCATTGCTATGAGCTATATACTAAATATGTGATTGTTTATGTAAAAAAAATATAAGCTTCGCATCCGTTTTAGATACTCGTAAATAAGCAAGTAAATTGGATGTTTATTAGTGTTTTAGTATATACATATATGTTTGTGTTAAAGAGGAACTTCAGACAAGAAGTTGTTATTGTTGAGGTCGATTATATATATAATAAATAGGATTCTGCAAAAATAAATAAAAATATAAATAATAAGTGTGTTAAAGAGTTGTATTATTTTTTACGAGATTCAGATTGTTTGTGAAAAAAAACATCTTGGGATTAAATACTTTAAACTTATGTTTATTGCAAAAAAACCTTAGTATTTAAACACATGGTATTGTCATAAACTATGATTTTTGAGTAACAAGAATACTTCTCCAATAGATAAACTATAATTTAAACCAGTACGAGGATTAAATTAGGTCAGGTGATTTTATTAACATCTATAAGTTTTCTATATTTTTATTTAACTACTAAAATCATTCATATTCTTAACTAAGCCACAGCCATTTCAATGAAAATTTTATGTATATATTTTTATTAAATTTTACAAAATCAAAAGTCGTTTCTCAAAAGTGCTGAAACTCTAAAAAAAAATAATGAAATAAAGTGTTTTCTGCTTATTTATGAATAAGATATTGATGCAAGTACAAAATATTATGCTTTTATGTGTTCACATCCGTGATTCATATTCTACAAGTGCGTAGTACATTCACCTACAAAAATAGGTGCTAAAAATTGGTTGCTTCAATGTATGGCATTACCCAATAGATGGACTTACCTACAAAAATGAAATATTTTTGCAATTTGCAATTTGCAATGAGTATACCTTAGAAAGCATCGAATCAGAGAAAATGACAACATTTATATTATTTTTACTTTAATATCCAGACAAAGTTATCTCTTAGACTGTGAATATTCCTCCTTACCATTGAAACAAACAATCCAACCCATTGTATGTGTGATAAGAATTTCAAAATACATAACAAAAATTTAGATATCCCATTACAAATCTGTTACTCCATTCTGTATTTATTTTTTTATAATTGGTCAAACACCACACGCAGTCTCAACAAAAAGTCTCCTGAAATGTAGCAACCCCTCAGCTGTGGGTCACGTGCTAAGACAACAGATCTCTCTGTCAATATGAGTGACTGTCATCTTCAACCCCTTTGCAAAAGAATACAATATCCATGCTCCTGATACGTACAACAAACGTCACCGTTTGACTCTCTCTCTCTCTCTCTTGTTTCTTTTCCTTCTTCTCCTTCAAGAAATCAGCAGGAGACTCATGTCTACAGCTGTGTCGATTATATATGTCGATATATATATATAATATAAACATAGGCGTAGGAGACAGGGGGACAAGGGGGGCAACTGGCCCCCCAAAATTCGGCTGAGTTCTCAAATTCGGGCAAATTGGGTGAGGTATTCGGGCATTTAAGTTGTAAAAAAATATTAAATTATGAAAGCAACCGAATTTTTAATTATAACCAAATAAATATGATATAATGAATAGTATGCAATTACTATAAAGAAAATATTCACCTTCATAGCTTTCTTCATTTGATAATTTTTTAACCAATTTAACAGTTCTTGTTAAATTCGGGCAAATTGAATGCTACCCCCCCCCCCCCCCCACACCCCCCCCAAACCAAACATCTCCCCTACGCTAATATATATATATATATGTTTGCCTCAGTTTGTCTTTGAAACAAGTTTGTTTTTCTTTGAGATATTCATTATTAATGGGAAGAAGTCCTCTTAGGAACACTTTATAACGGAGTCATAGATAAGCAGAGTAACATTTTTCATAGACATAATTAGCCGCCCATAGCCTAGGCTTTGTTTCATAATGTGTGACACCATAGGATCTATAATATTAATGCGTACGTGGATAGGTGTATATAAATGAATAATGATAGAGGTCTTTGTATCCTCAAGTCGCCTCTCTTGAAAGGGGAGATAAATGAACCAGAATGAGGGTCTTTATTCGAACTTTATATTTATATATTCCTATAGGACACTCTTGAAAGGAAGAAGACTTTTTAGTCTTGCTTTACACTTAGTTTGAAGGAAAAAAAAATGCCGAGTATGATTATAGATCCCGTCTTTTGTCCAATGCGAGCCAATAAAGGGCACAATTGATTGTCTGTTTATTTTATCTTGAAGATGACAAATAGATGGCAATATCGGTAGCCCTTATAATTGCTAATATATTTTGCTTTGAGCATTAAAATGGTGTAATAGTATATAATTCTTATGACTGATATCTATAATATTAAACCACTATTTAAAAAATGTTTCATTTTTTTTTTGGGGGGGGGGCAGATATTTCGGAAATAAATTATCTGAACATATTTCTTGAGATATTAGACTTCATGACTGCATAGCAATTCATGGAAATTGAACTTAAGAAACAGTTTTAAAGAAAAGTAATGAATGAACACTTTATTTTAGAGTTCCAAGGAACATGATGTCTCACACGCAAAACTTATTATGTATAGTGCGAATTGATGTACAGCCTTTGATTATTCCTACATGCCCCTGTTTATTTTGAAAAGAGAAAAATCTTTTACGCAGGGCTCAAGAGGATCCTTTATTTTTATTTTCTTCTTTCATGAAGGCACATTTTCATCAAAATGAGTTGCTCCATGAATATATGTTGATAAGTAGTAGTAGTATTTACGGAACGCCCTTTCTTAAATGGGTCTGTATCTACGAATTTCTAAGCGACTGCTGGGCAAAGCTTTATAATTGGATTTGACACGGAATGTATAGATTAAATTTTCTATCAACTCACGAAAAGATGTGTGAGTATATGAAATATATAATTTGAGGCTCTATAAGACACTTAAAGCATACATGAAAACCACTTTAGATTGTAATTGATTGGACATTGCTCAGAATGTCTTCACAAAAAAACTAATATTTCTAACTTGTTTATGAAGAAACACTTTAATAGTGTTACGTAAAAGCAAGACGTCTTTGATTAATGTTCCCTACACAAATATATTTAAAAGACTTTACGTTGTTATAATTGTCCGATATATGGCGACATCATCTTTTTCCTGCTGTATTTACTCCATATAAATATAATTATAAGAGTTAAGAATAGCTTATGGCCGCTTACCATTATACACATATTAATTATTTATTCAATATTTTATATGTCCAAATGTTTATTACTAATGAACAAACTAAAAGATATTGATTTACTTTATATACAAAATCAAAATATACTTTAGTTATATATCTTTTCTTATATTCAAAAATATTTAAAACATAAAGAGTATATTTTACCCCAAAAAAACAATACGTCTAGTTATCTTTATTTATATACGGAGCAATAAAAAATGTCAATGTGGGTCCGAGAACATATTCAGTACGTTAAATCTATATATTTTTTTGCTTGAGTTTGGTAACATAGTTTTAGCTGATGTATGTATATGACATAATCGAATAAGTAGGACTTGTTTCTTATAAATTAACATCATTTCTTTGTAAATATTTTTTCTTTATATATGTAGAATAACATTATAATGCTACAATATTTCTTGAAAAACCTTAATAATTGTATAAAAGAAAATTAAATAAGTATTTTAAACATGAGACTGCAATAAGTAACATACAAAAAAAGTTTTTTTGGGCAAAGAATACGCTTATAATTCAACTAAATCATGCCTTCCACAAACCATATTTTGCCTACATGTATCTATTAGAATCCTAAAATATGTTGATTATAAAAAAAAATAACATAATTATTCTCTATTACATAACCTTTTCATGAACTCCTATTTTTTTTCCTTACAATCAAGTAAAATAATATTTGCCCACACTTGTTTTTGCTTTGATAATCACACTTTTTTATTAATATTCATTGAACTCCTAACGCTATCACATACCGATACAACTACAATGATTCTACTCCAGTTCCTAGATCATCTGCAAATCATTTTAACTCAGTAACTCATTTTGCCCATTCATCGGCTTTAATTAAAGCAAAATGTGCTTTACTATTTCCATCTTCTCATTCTGTTGATGATAATATATATATATGTATATATAATATAAGCGAACTTTGAAGAGCTGTCAAAATATTTCATTTTTTTCCTCTTCATTTCCCATATTTAAAAAATATATAACTTGTCAAAAACACAAAATTTCAAAGAATATATATTCTTGTGAAGGTTTTATAATGCATAATGTGTGTGTGTCACATAGTGTTAATCAATTTACTGTAATTGAGCAATCTGCAAGTAGAGCCATTGCAGCTGTGGGAACCCCTGCAGATGATGGGAGTAGAGACTGCTCATCACTCTTTTTTACGGCGTTGGTGTGTGATAGAAGTTCATTTACTGTAAGAGCGTCAACTGATGGTGAAAATATTATAAATACATATGTACTATGACTGGATGTATGGGGCAAAAAAATCCGATCTAATTACGAGCCACCCGCGAGTCCTGCCGTGTTTTCCTCCATGATCTATGATCGTTATATTCAAAAATGATTACAACTCAAATTGTTGTGGGTCGTTATAGCTTACATGCACATACATATATATAATACAAATTGTACATAAATAAAACAAATTGCATTCGGGGACTGGATTAAAATAGGAGGAAAACAATAACAACGGATGATGAATGGTGCGTCAAAACATTGATTTTTTAGGTCTGTTTGTAATAATGCTTAATATATATAATCATAGCTAGACTTTCTATGTTGATAGTTTGTAACTTGAAAAAAAAATATATTTCAAGATTATTCAATCTTAAGGGAGCGGGTCAAAATGTAAATTAAACAAATTAAATGAGGTAACTGCATTTAGAATGGAAGGAAGACAACAATATCTGTTTGATGAAAATGGTTTCTCAAAATTGTATATAATAAAATCCCAATTATATTGTTTATATCTGAGAGTATCGTATTTTATTAATGCTTCAAAATATATTGTTTGGAAATGATCTTGAGAGGCATTTCCAAAACTTTAATCGAATCCATATACTCTTTGTACATAGATGAATAGTGCTCATAATTGTTTAACATGTTCCGTTTATTAGGTACGGTGTAATCCATTTCTCAATTAACATACCATTTATCACTCTTTATCCCTAGCGGGGAATAACATACCATAGTTATATCAAAATAGACTTTTTTTTGTACATAGCTTTTACTAACATTAAGATAGAATAGCAAAAGGACAAATCTCAGATTAATCTAATTAACGACCCCTCTTTCTCTCTCTCTCTCTCATATTCATATATATATATATTCTTATAATCCACTTCTGTCAATATTACGCTAAATTTGAATGAGTACTCACTACTAGTAGAAATGGTGTACCATCAATGTCACATATATGATAGCACGATGCAGTTTTTATTTAATAAAAACTTAATGACCTTCTCTATTAATCAAAAACCATTAGTTTAAAGACGATAAATATTTATGGTTCCCTAGGGAAGAAGAGAAGACTCTACCTGTATAGAGCATTTCTATTCCTTCATTAATCTATTGAATGAACGAACAAACATTCACTGATTTTTATGCTTTATTCAACATAGATTGTTTTTGGTGTTTGTAATCATAAATACAGTTTTATTCTTCTTATTATTATAGTAATAATGGTGGATTCCAAAGAAAAATATATTATTATATTATTGGAACAATGAGTCATAGTCGTTCTACGATGTTCGATGCATCATTGTCATCGAAATATATAATATATGATATTTTTTGAACAATGAACAAGAAAAACACAAAGGGAAATTATTCATTTTTTTCATTTTTTTTTATTAAAAATCGGTAAGAAGTCTCTTAAACAGTTAATCCTTTAATAATATAATATCATTTGTTAAAAGAGATTTTTTTATTTGCATTGAAACTGAATTCCAATTCTATAAGATGTCAATAGTTCTGAGTAAGGGGGCAAAGGATCGATAGACTGGATAACTCAATATCCGTTCAAATGCAATTCTGTCTTACCCATGGATAAAAAACAGATTTTTTGAGAATGTTTTATTTTTTCCTAATTTGTCTTGCTAATACAAGGTCAATTGGAGTAACTCATTGACCTTATCAGTCTTTGTTACAAAGTAATATATATATATATGTATATATATACATATATATATATAGTATTGTATGAAACCCTTCAAAATTGTGATCCATGCTTATGACTTTGGTTTTTTTATAATATGGATAGTACCCCTCATACAAGAAGTGGCCAAAGAACGAAGCATTCTTAAAGAAGGTATCATTTAATTCATTCCTCAAATAAATATTTACCCCGGTAGATGTGCACATTTCTTAATAAGCTTATATATATATATATATATAATACGAGAATGGTGTGAGCATTGCTATCTTCTACGAGCCAATTATTTGATACCCCTCTAATTTTTTTACCCCCGAGTAAAGGAAAATACTTTAAGTGAACGAAAAGATGCTTTCACGAACGTATCTTTTCAAAGAGTCGTTTTGCCCATCATTATTAGTCAGTTGTTTATATAGAAAAACCCTTGAAGTGATATTTCAAGTTAGATGGCTCGTGAGTGTTGTTGTATTTAATGTACGGTTATCATAATACTTAATACTGTTGTTTGAATAAAATTCAGAAGTATTACTACTTTTATTACTTTTTCACTTTTTATTTCATTGAATGTTCTTATTTTTCATATCATCCATTAAAAATACTAGCTTAAACATGTTATTGAATGGAAAGGATATTGTATCATTTACGTCATATATATATATATATATATATCTATATATTTAACCAAAATAAGCACCTTGAATAAATAGTAACATGAAAATTGAATATATATGGATTTTTTTATTTTGAGAGATATATTGACTTTTTGATGTGAAATACCAAAATATGGCAAAAAGTCCATGCAAATTGATTAACAAGATAAAAATACTATATAAATTTACTTTTATAAATGAGTTTATCAAACATCTTTGATAAATAAAACTCATTTTTTTAATTATCTCCTTTCAAATATGGATATCATTCAGACAACATTTTATAAAAACATTTGGTTTTATTGTACGGACAAACGAACATCCTCAGCCGTTCTCGTTCGCATTATTTTATTAAATCTAGACGTTCTAAATATCCTTCAACGATAAAGAATTTCTAAGACAATATTACTTTTCGAACTTATGGTATTTCTAATAAAGTTGGATCAAAATAATCTTGAGTTTTTGAAAATGCTTAAATTGTACATGATATTTGGTTCTCGACGAGATTGAAAATGCCAAGTGCCAATAATTACAACTCCTTACTGTAGTCTTAAAACATAAAATATTACTAAATTATTTTTTTAATATTCAATATGAAGATAAGTTACTTTTAAACTTACTTTTGAACTATTCGACAGTAGTTCCTATGAAGATACAGAACTGTGATATTGCATATGTTTCAAATAATTGATCTGAAAGTTCCTTGCAGTCCCTGACGGAACCATATTTACTTTTCTTTTAAATATGAATGGAATACAAAAATACTTTTTAGGTTAAGATAAAAGCATATAGATTTCAAGTTTCTACTTCCATATGAAGGTTTTTATGTTTATCTGAATCAAATTAAGGCTATCTGATAGGCATGTATGTTATTGATACCATACCAGGTAGTCCAAATGTCGAAATATTCTTTTCCATTACCTGATTACAACCATGTCAACCTAAAAATTGATGTGATCTACGTTTTCGATGAACCTTCTATCAATGATATTATTTGAATAAATAAAGGCAAATTAAAGAATTTTATGATAAAATTCTCCAAATAAAAGACATTCTTTTAATTATACATAGTATTTATATACAACATTTATAGAAACCCGGGTTTCTACAACAACAATAAAAACCAACCTGTACCTAATGCTAAAATCTATGGGCATTCAAGATCATTATCAAATGAATTAGGTACCCTTACTATCCATAAAATGTGGTTAATAAAGTAAATAATATATATAAAAATTTCACTTATCATGTCATGAAAAAATTCATACACATTGTATAAAGATAATTGGAGGTGTAAAAGAATTAGCTTTTCTGCCTCTATGATAAAATAGCATCTTTATTAACATAAATGTTTATTATAACCTTGAAATTTAGAAAACAATCATATATTCAGATTTTTTCTTTCATAAATTAAAAAAGTGACAAACAATTATATTAATAAATAAAACAGTTCCATTTCTTTCATCCTTATAAATCAAGTACTGATTTTAAACCGCCTTTAATCTATTTATTGGTATTGTGATTCAAGAAGGCTAATAATCTTATTTTGATTTTAAAATGACCTTTGTAAGAAAATTTTATATTGAAAACATAAAGCTCAATAGTAAATGTTTCTTATGTTAACTGTTTTTCTATATATTTATTGCAACAATTTATTACAAGACCCAACTCATCACTCTAGTATTTATATTACATAGTCTAATGTCCGTCGTTTCCGAAGATCCACTCTCCAGCGGGTTGCCCTAAATAACAAGAGAAATAATGATAGGTAGACTGATAGGTAGACAGACTTTTCTTGCCATTTGTCCATCGACGTAGAGTTTCGGTGCATGCCCGCTGTATCTTTTGCATAGTTAATAAAAGGTGAATTTTGCAAACGAAAACGTAAGTAATTCATTTTTCTGCTGCAAAAAACGATGGATTCACTTGAAAAGGAGACTCCCCGATAGAATAGGCTAGTAGGTAGACAGGACAAAGGCAATGACTCTCTCTCTCTCTCACGGGAGTCCATTCCTCCCTCCCTCCGGGGTGCCCGACACGTCATCTTCTTTGAGCAGACGGAATGAGCCAGCCAACCAGCCTTAAGGAAGAGAGAGGAGGAGGGGGGGTAATGTCCTTGAGGGTCTGTCTCCGACTCATCATCCTCTTGATGCAAAGAGAATAGGCTAAGCACCCTCTGGGGAGTCATGTCCTCCTAAGCTTCCACTCCTTGCTCCATGCTTGATCCGAGGCTGTGTCACGATGAATTCTTCTCACAAATGTTGTGTACGACGGCACAACCGGCAGGCCACTCATTAGGAATCCTGGATCCTCGGAAGATTTCCAGGAAAAAACACTCAAATTCCAATGAAAGAAGGAAAATTACTCTTTATTGTTTACATACGTTGTGACGTCAGTTTCTCTCTCTCTGTTTCTATCTCACTGGGTGACTTATAATTTCTCTAAAAAAGGGCAAAATGGAGAGGATTTAAAAAATATTCATTTGCTAATTTTGATTAAAATAAGGCATTTTATGGAATATTAAGCATATCAAATTAAAGCTTGATATTTTTCTTCATATTCATATCAATTTTTAATCATATAAGACCTTTGAGTGAGGAGCAGTGAGGAACAGTGAGTCTCTAAGAAAAACCCTTCATTTTCGTACAAAATGACATATATTTTAAAGTTTAAATGTGCCAGAGACGAAGTAAAAATTGAAATGAGTACTTTGATCTAAGCTCTATCAAATCATTGCTATTTATTTTGTCTATAATTCAGTCCTTGTATGTCAATAATGGCTCTGAATCGAAAAAGTGCTGAAAAATTTGAAATCCATTTAGCTCTGAATTTATCACTAACTTTGAAAAATGAATACCATGTTCGGAATCAGTGGATAAAACTCTATAAGAATTTTGTGAAAATTAGTCCGACCTAATTTTTTTTGTTGATTTTTGTTGGCCTGTTTACTGTTGCAACAATGTTTTTTAAAGGAGAGTTCTACCTTCTATCTTTCTGTATCATTTTTAAAGAAACTTTTTGAGTAGATAGTGCAATTACTCTTAACATTAAAATATATATTTTCTTGGCCAGTGGGCATATATTTCAACAAATTAAACCAGATATTTACAAAAAAGGTTTGTACAGATACGTAGTGATAAATGATCAATAATAACATTATTTAAACGAAACAATATAAGAAAACATTCAAATAATTTGGAAACAATCATATAATAAATGCATTTCAATAAAAGTTCATATCTGTAATAAAAAAATTGAATATAAAGAAGCAATTGGAATGATAAAAGAAAGATCTTCGTTTTTAACTGTTCGCATTTTGTATAATATGTTTTGGACTTTGGTTATGACAGGGTCACATTTGGCATTCCTTGTGAACGCAATAAAATTATTAAAATAATATTTATAAATATTAATACACACTATGAACACAAGCCTTGTACCTCATACAAAGTTCAAATATATCCCACATTAGCTGACGTACTCAACGTCAACCAATTATACTAGACATATAACAATCAACCCCCTCCGTTTCATCGATCTATGACACATTGTGCTATGATAAACGTATTTACATCCAACATTAAAGTATGCATACATTCAAAAAGGTATAAAATATGCATTTAATCATCCGTTGACTGACTTGCGTTTATAACATGGCGCATGCCGCCATAAATGCTGACTCATTCCAATTAAAGTAGATGAAATATATATTGTATATATATATGGTAAGCTCTCTTAGGATCACTATTTGTACTTTTTGTGTTCCCTCTCTGATAGAGAAAGAAAAAATGCCCCTTTCCTTATCATTCATGAACCTATGTACCCATAATATAAATATTATTATTGGTAATATTACTCTTCAAAGTAAAAATAATAAAAAATTACTTTTCCCAAAGGAATAATTAATTGATGATTCATAATTTGCTTTCATTCTTTGAAATATGACTAAATATCATCATTAATCGACCCATGAAATGAGACCCTTGGTATTTAAGATTCTAATTCAGGCGGGTTTTCTTATTTTTTTCGTGGAGGTGTGCTTTAGAGATCTTTAGATGAGTCCCTTGAGAGCTGTAAGGATGATGTCCAGTATTCTTTGTATAATTTTGATTTACATATGTTTATGGTTTAATTGTAGTTATATATATATTTTTTTACAAATTGCACGTCATTTTTATAAGAATCAAGCAAATGTGTTTGTATTAAATCTGAAGACATAAATATTTTATATTTATAAATATATCATACTTAAAAATGTGTTTTTTCCATATAACTTAATATCCATAAAAATTGTGTATGATTAATTATTGGGCTTTTTAATAGAAAAGGCATGTTTTGAAATAAATCAACAATTGATTTCACCAATTATATAGCATTATTTTTGATGTTCATTTATTTACAAATAAGCTTTACATTTTTATGTATTTTGGGTATATAACCATGGGAATCCTTGCAATATCAAAGATCCTACAATTGTTGAGCTTACAAGGACATAGTAAACTTTAAGTTAAATTAATTTAAAGTAGTTAATATAATACACATGTGACTCAATATTGATGAGTGGAATCCACTTTATATCTCTTAGATATCTTAATATATTATAAAGTTTCATAACGAAACCATGCCTTGTATAAACACTGCTTTTTATAATCTATATAATAATTCACCAATCTCTGTCCGTCTGTATGTCCGCACGCAATCTCCTCCCACATTTATGGTCAGATTTGAACTTTTATAATAATTCACCAATCTCTGTCCGTCTGTATGTCCGCACGCAATCTCCTCCCACATTTATGGTCAGATTTGAACTTTGAAGGTACCTATAGAATCCTTTGTCAAGACGGGCCTAATAAAACTATTTGCAAAGTGATGGGACCAGAAATGAAATGAAAATTTCTGACCTTGTCTGATTTTACTACCTACTTTTCAAGGTAAAGAGAGGAAAAATAAAAAAGAAAAGGAGGCGGAGGAGTTAGAGAAATAGGAAAAGAAAAAAGCATCTCATGTGACTTAAAACATATTCTTTGTACAAGTCAACTTTTTATGGGGAATGTTTGTACAAAACAGAAAATTATTTTCTCTCTCCTCTCTTAAATTCTTTAAGGTCTGTTTCAATCAAAAACTAGCTCCAAAACCTACCCATACCCGAAGGACGAACATATGGGCGACGTAGGCGCCCAATATGCGACTATTATAACTAAATCGAATGAATTAAAATGAATCAAATATTAATAAAATACAATCAAAACTCTAAACTCTAGGTTTTCTGGACGCAGTATTTCGATATTTCCCTTCATCTTCCGAGAAAACGGTCCCTTATTAAAAAGAACAACGTATTTCTACTAACAAGAAATATATAAAAAATTGCATATTTAAGGGATGTCTTATTTTACTGGTTTATTATTTTCCAAAATATTAGTTTGAACTTATATATTAAATTATGCATTTCAATCATACCTATATGTTTCCTAAATACATTTGTGAAGGAATAAGACGAGAATATGTATTTTAAATTTACAGCAATAGTTTTTCAAGCCTAGAAATTGAGATTTCTTTCATTTATAGTTTGTTAACTTGAATCAACTTTTTTAGCGTACTTTAAAAAATATTTATTGCAGTATTTTATTTATTTTATGTTTAAGCATTTTAAAAACACAGACTGATATGGGTGCATGTTTTTTTCTTCTTCCTTTATTTGTTCAGAGAGGACATATATATATATAATGGACATATATACCTGAATAAAAAATTAAATAAACATTATAGTTATGATAAAACTATGAACAAAGACATTATCGACTATAAAACGCTATTAAAACCGATAATACAATACATGTGAATGATTATTTATAAAATTTAATATTTTTTTAATTAACTTAAATAGTGACTTGATGCTGATGGGTAAAACTTTACAATGCTGGCGGCACTGGTCCAGGAGTCATCTAAAAGGGATGGTATTTGAGTGCCAGGGTAGAATAACGTGCTGCAGCTGATATTATTATTTTCCTCAAATCGTCGTTCCTCACAGCTCTGTTGTTTGTGATGCAGTTGGCAATCCATACCTTGGAGTTTACCATTTTTTTTCTTTTATTCCATAAGAAATAGGAAATGTTCATTTCATGTTATTTCCAATAACACCTTTTTTGCAGTATATAAATAAGAGGATATTAAAAAAACAAGCGACAGGGGTCCTATAAGTAGTTGAAGGTGAGGATTAAGTTCCTTTTTAGAGATAATCCTGGGGATGAACCTATTCTCCTTTGGGACAAATTATGTCCCTCGCTCTATAAATTGTTTTACATAGTATATAAATATATATATATGTTTGTGTGAATACTATTTATAGGATAAAAAGGGGGGGGGGGGGTGAGGCTATCTATCTATGATTAAGTATCTTTTGATGAGAGCCCTTCAATCCCTTCCCCAGCTTATATATACATATATATATATTTTTTTTTCTTCACCAGATTCTTACTCCAGAAGAATAACTAAAGAAAGAAATATCTTGAAACTTTTTTTCTATGGATATATATATTAGAGTTACAAAAGTTGGCGGAAGTTATTGAGGAGATTTTCTCTATTCAAACGAATCCTTTAATTCTTTGATTCTTTCTTACTTATCTTTATATCTTCATTTCTTATTCATGTATAGAAAGAGAATAATGGTAATCTATTTTAAAAGGTGATCTTAATGATTATGGTCAGATTCTCACCTGCACAGGAAAAACAACTATTTCCTTTCGTGTTGTTTTGATTTAAACGCCGCCTTCTTGAATAACCACAAATCTATATTTTTTTTGTTCATAGGAAGACTCAGTTTAAAAATCTTGCCATTAAGAAATATTCGCGATTGTTTTGAATATATTTTTCTTCATTAAGAGATATTGAATAATGACGTGTCATTTTGTATCGGGCAATTTTTCTTTCGGCTCGGAAATAAAGTATAGGTGTGTCCTTGAATGAATTAACATCTTAGACAAGTCAAGTGAATATTTGAATTATTTGGAGGCTTTTGCTTTAAAAAAAAATTATATTGAATAATCTCAAAATAATACATTATCTACAGAATAAAATATTTAATCATAAAAACTTTTTGAAATGTAAAATATGGAACTTGTAAAATCATGTTCTTGTAGGTTAAAATGATTATTATTTCATGCAGATTGAAATTTGGTGATACAAGTCATGTATAATCATGGACAATTTATCAGTATGAAAGTCAACATATTATTTTTTTTCTATTCATAAGTTTTGGAGTTTCAAAAGATAGATGTACGCAATTATTTTACATATTTGCTGTTTCTAACTTAAAACTGATAAAATTTAGTAACCAAGTATTGCTTATCAAAATATGACTTGATGTTTTGTTATACATTCACTTTATTTATTGATAAAAAATATTCAAATCAATCTGTAAATAGACATAATTATATATATATATATATAGGTATTAGGGATGCAAAAAGTTAATCGACTAACGATTAATAATCGACTAATTTTAAAACGATTAAAGTTTATTAGTTGCAATTAATCGACAGATTGCGTCCTCTATTTGAAGTTAATGAACTATTAAAGTTTATTAGTTGCAATTAATCGACACATTGTGCCCTCTATTTCAAATTATTGAAACTTTGAAATGAAGATTTTTCCCCACAAAAATAAAGATGCACTTACCCACCCCAAATCTACAAGATAAACTGGTTCCTTAATCGAGGCGCTGTTAACGATTAATCGATTAAAAGTCGACTAAATGAAACAACTAACGATTAATCTATTAATCGATAACTTGCATCCCTAATATATATATCAAAGGAAATCATATTTTATATTTTCTCCTTTTTTCAAAAAATATATGTATAACGTATGTCACATAAAACTAAAAAATAGCTTAAAAACCTCATAATATTTTAGGAATTAACGTGAATATATTATTTACTGGATAAATATATACCACCATATCGACTTTTAAGAGGTAGCCTCATAAAAGACTCTATCTTTCTCAAAATCTATATTGGTAAGACATTATATCTTGATAACCTATATAAAGCTTCTGTTTTTTGTTATGCCAACATAAACAGTTAACAAGGGGCAGATGTAACAAATGTCTAACTAGAATTTCTCATTCTTATTTTTGTTTTTTAAATAAACATATATCTTCTAAAATATAAAAGTCTTTTTGACATTATTCTTTTATTGAATAATAATGCCCGACTCTTTCTATCCAATCCACTTGTTGAAAGCATTTATTTTGATTCGTTTAATTAGTGTTAATTTGATAAGTAGAAAAAATTGAAACATAGAAAAATATTAACAAATATCAATACATTTTTTCATGGAAAATTACATAAATCTATGACATAAAATAGTTTAAGAATTCATATTTACTATCTTGTTAAAAGACTCTATTATTTAAAAAGGTTTAACTCCAAACGACAAAACAAATTGATTAGGTAACAATACAATTAGATTAATCCAGTTGGGCCGTAATGAAAGCAATTGGACTTCCTAAATATGACAATAATTGGTTCATCTTGACATCCTTCGCCTGTTATCATGCATTATTTAACGTAGACTTTTAATACCATGATTTTTTTGGTTATATGTTATTACAAAATAACCAAGCCAAAAAATGCATTTTTATTATTCTTTAAAACAAGCACAAGTAATATATTAAGTAAAACATCACCTTCAAATATTTGCTATTTCGCCCATGAGATATAATAATAAAATTATTTCACTACTTTTTTCTGGTGTAAATGCTTTTATTGAATACTTCAAGATATTTTTTTATCAAAGCCCCACTTTAAAATATATAAATATTTACGAGTTCCAGTATTTTAATGAACTCCTCAATTGATGGATTTGAGACAACTTAATTCAATTGTCGTTGCTACTACGAAAGGGTAAAAAAAATACGGCTTTGGAAGAAATGGCCAAAGAAAAAATGACTAGGAATAAATTTTTCAATTTAAAAAATGATGCTGCTTAGAACAAATTGCCTAATAAAATATGTTTTCCTTCTAATAACAACAATAACATAGCTTATAACATAAGCATAACATTTGCTTGTGATTGCTGCAAAAAATAAATAATTATTTTTTCTCATTCCATTTTTTCATGGTCCATTTCTTCTCAGGCCATATTTTTCTTGGTTCATTTCTTCTGGACACCCCGACCCTCAAATATTATAGTAGCAAGATAGGATGCAGTTCAACCGCTTCAGATTTATTGCAATAATTATATAGCATTTGCCCATGAAATGCACCTCATTCAAACATTGTTATTTGAGCCCTCCTGATTGTTAGATTAATGTTCCTGCATCCTATTTGCCGTATTTCTTTGTTATCAAACAAAAGATCCATTTTGATTTAATTTATTGTTTCCCTCATCAAAGACACGATTAAATTTACCTCTTGAGACAATTCGCTCTAAATTAAATTGAATGTATTTGTAGTCCTCTTATAATTCATTATTAACTTCTTCATGATAAATTTTTACTTTATTTAAAAGAAAAATATATATTTCATAGCAATTAAAATAATCAATATATATTTATAATCAAACCTACTTTTTACTCGATGATCGAACGAATACAAATAAAATAATTTGACATATATTTGGACAGAATGCTTCTGAAGATCAAATTTGATTCAGTTAAATATGTTCCCTAACTGCAGAGTATATATATATATATATATATATATATATATATATATATATATATATATATATATATATATATATATATATATATATATCAGAGGCAGTCCGGGCGACTTTTACGCCCTGGGCAAACACTACATTGGCGCAACCAACCCCCGCCCCTCCCTCACTGTTACAAATAACACTGATTACAAGCCGCATCCACATCCCGCTGCTGCTCGAGCTGCGCTGAGCTCCGGTGTGGCGTCCGAAAGAAATAGAGATTGGGACGTGATCTGCAGTGTGTGGAAACGCTCTCATCATTTTCTTCTGACACACATACAACCTGTATGACAGCAGCAAGTTGACGTAATGGCAAGGGCACCCCAGCGACCAGTCCATTAACTTGACTTGGAAATTAGCGTTTTTAGAGTAGAAAACTGGCGATTTCTTGGAGGGGCGCCCCCAAATAGATTGTGCCCTGGGCAGTCGCCCACATTGCCCATAGCAAAACCGGCCCTGATATATGTATATATATATATTATATGATCTGTATCAATAAGTATAGCGATTTTTATATATTTTAATCTATGGTGTACAATACAATAAACCTAGTTTTAGCAATGTTTTATTAAAACATCCAGGACCCTGCAATCTAGAAGGCTTAGGTTCGACTTCCCAGCGGGAAAGATCGAAATTGGTAAACATTATTGGAAAGATATTTGGTTCCATGGTTCTGATTTAGTGCTATAATATACATTCATTTCAAAATGGATACTGCAATTCCATCAAACATATCAAAATTATGGACTCTGAGTCATCCTGTTTGTTTTATATTTCGTTTAATATCACTTATGTAACATAAATTATTCAAAATTTATTACAGAGTTAATGGAAAAGACGATAGAATACCAAGAGCAGAAATGAGAAAAATAGATGCCATATTGAAAGTAAAAGATGAAAAAGCCCTTGCTTTGTAGTCTTATTAGTAATACTATTATTGGCAAGAAAACGGTGATGTAATCGACCCAATGGATGTGTATTGAACGACTTCTTCTAAGAAATTATAAACCATTCTTGAGGAGTACTTGTTGATGTTACCACTTTTTAATAAATTCCCATCAAAATTATTAGCATGAATGACAAAGGAAAAATGCTTTCCAACATTTTTTTAAATTATGGCCTTAACAAACTATTTTAAATGATATTTCCTTTAAATATAAATCACCAATTTCTCCCATAATGTTATTAAATCCTGTCATGAGTTGAGTGATTAAATAATTACATCTGAGAGTGTGAATGAGTCTATAATCTCTTTGATATATGGTACGTTTCGAGTATTTGTTAGGAGCACATAATTACAAAAATCTCAATTAGTTGTAATTTGACAGTTCGTTGAAAGTTGATATTTAAAATATTATAAATAATTAAGTAGTACATTATTCAATTGAAAAAAATGAGTCATTTACATGACCTTATGCATTCCACTCCAATATATTAGCGACTAGAAAACTAGTTACTTAGCAATACAATTGACAAGCTAATACAAACAATAAAGCTAATAAAACAACCAATTTTACAGTTATTATTATTATTAAAAGCACTCATAAAATATACTTTCGTTAACAACCAAATATTATTTTGACACGTTTCAACAGATTCTTAAATATATTTATTTATTTTGTCCTTGATACAAAAATGCGCTTTTATAAAAAAATCTTGCTAAAGTGGTTTCCCTCAACTAAAATTCCTTTTCATCGCAATTTGTAATATATATTAAGCGTTTATCTCTACACATATTTTTGACATATCTTGTGAAATTTCAAATGTCTATATAAGTAGATAAATGGAAAACAATGTCCTTTCTACTATAAATATATATATGGGCAAATAAAATTACAGGTTCTTCAAGGATATACTAAATATGGTTTATAGCATACCAATTAGTCCCTCTTGCTTGTCCTACAGGTTCTAACTTGATACGATCGTAAACGGAACTTGCTGCACTTCTTATTGATAAAATCATGTACGAGCCAGTATATAGGCATATAAAGAATAAAATGACCATATAACAAACCATTTACTTATAAAATATATACATCTTTTTACAATAATCTAAACACGAAAAGAATATCTATGAGTAAATCATTTTGAAGTCTTATTAAACCACTTGAACATGTCTGTATGTTAAGCCAGCAGTACATTACATACAAAGTCATGTAATGCCTTTACGAAATTATATATATATATATATATAAAGTTAATATATAACTAAAGTCCATTTATGTACATTGGAAACAATTCATATGGTTCAAATTATAATACTAAATTTTGCTTCAAATTCAATTTTCTCAAATCCCAACCTTATTTTTCTTCTTTCTTCGAATCTATTTCAAAAACAAGGAAGAAAAAAAATACCGGTCTTTGCTAAACTTTCTGATAATTGAAGGCACTTATTGGTATATATAGGTATATATATATATATATATATATATATATATATACTGCTGGCTCACTTGCTTCATTATATGTATCTACGTTAGCTTAAAGTGGAATTGCATTTTTTTTTTAAATATATATACACTTGATGCGTATATATATTTGTAATATATATATATATATATTTTTTTGTTTTCCCCATTCGAAGAAACAGACACAATAAATCAAAATGAAGAGGGGAAAAAAACTAAGAAGAAATTGAGAGGGAAATTATTAATTTTTGTTCTTATTGTTATTATTGGATGATGGAGAGAGGAAATTGAGGATTTGAGGTGGGAAATTTTCTCAGGGGCTCTTGCTTATAAGGTTTTCTTCTTATTGGCGGCTAACCTAGGAAGAAGCAAGGAGGAAGGGTGACTGCTGCTGCTTACCTTAAGTAAGCTCCCTTGGACCTCCTCACAGCGCAATTATCAAACCTTTATAGGAAGTGCTTCAAGGAGGAAGAAAAAAATATATACCACAAGTTTAACGGAAAGAAATTCCAAGCTGTTGTAGGAGCAGAAAAGTGTAAATTGATGGGGGGGGGGGGGGGGAGAGGCCTTTGATCCCCCTTATCAGAGGTTCCTTTGAGATTCACTGTTCAATACCCAGGGCTATTCTTACTAATAGAATTTGTAGGTAGGTAAATAGTAGCGAGTAAGAGTGCTTTTTGATGTGTCATTTATTTGTTTAAGTTACATAGATCCATGTACTAATAATTGTTATCGACAATTGGACGGAGGATATTTTACTTTGCTCCTTTGATCACGTACTTTGTCTATAGTCTTTTGTATACTATTTGCAACATAGAGATCAAACAAGTAAGGTTAATATGAACAATTCTTTGCAAATAGGCTAGATGGAGTTTTTGCCCTTTTTGCTCATATTATTATTTGGAGATGTAATGGTATATGTATATCTTAATGGCAATATTCTTGGGTCATCATCATTTCTTTATTATTGTATAGGAAGATATGGCTTCCACTGTTGATAAAAAATAGACTATTGATGAATGATGGGCTAATGTAATACTTTTATGTTTGTTTTACAATGACTCTATTTAGCGTATAAGTTTTAAACTTTTTTTCATTAAAATTCACATTACAAAATAGTATGTAATATAAATAATGTAATCGTATGGATTAAAACATGAAAAAGGTAAATATAAAAAAAAGGATTTAAGAATTATAATAAAAAGTGAGATTGTAATAATAATAAACAAATACACTAAGAAGGTGTCCAGGGCAAAATTAAGAGGTGTGAAGCTCCATCAACTCCTCACTCAAACCCAGTAATAAGTGATAACGTTACTTTAAATTAGCCGTTATGTCGAAAGTGATCAATAAACTTACTTTGTTTGTATTGGTGTATTTTTGTATATCGTAATTCACTTCAAACTAAAATCAAATTACAGGATCAATGGATTTTTATACTCTAAGGACTTTTAAACAGTGTCATATTTGTATATTAAGCACTTATGTTATTTTTATCGTGTATAATTAAGAATTGTGAGATTTTAATACTCTCGATAAATGATAAGTTTAAAATATCCTTAAGAATGATTTGATGTGTAAATCGGGCATTGAGGCACAATTTTTTTTACAACATATAGTTGAAAGAGATCCCTGAAAGATAATGAATGACTTAAAATTAATATGGAGCAATGATCATTAATGGTATTACTCATAAAGAATTATTGTAACCTTGATTATTATCAGTGATTTGTCAATAAATATTTTTTAATAATTTAATAGTAAGTATTATCGAATCATGAATATAATTATTTTTGATGACAACTCATTATAAAAACTATTGATATAACGATTATTCTTAAACATTAAGTAGAATATTTTTAAACTATAATATTATTTTGGCTCATTTTTTTTATTATTTTGATATTGTCCCTTGTGACTTAAATGTGATAACTAAAAAATAGAGGCATATATACACTCAGAGAGTGCAAACCTCCGCCGTCACGGGGTCCTTATGAAGGCGGATTTTTCACGACTGGGGCGTATTTTATCGCCGAAATTTGAGAGGAAGACGCTCGGCACAATTTCACAGCACAGCGAATTATTTATTGGCTAACTTGAAATTTTATTAGTATTTAGCTCATTTTGCATCTTAATTCTGCATCAGAGATACCAAAATTTAAACTTGTTCCTTTTGCATTTAAACTTACAAAGTTTCATTCGAATCTGTCATTACTTTTTGAGTTATTCTGCTGACAACAAAAACGCCAGTGAAACAATACCTCCTTCGGCGGAGGTAAATATCATATTGAACTCGTTAATTGACTTTATTTTTAGAAAGTTAATAAAGAATGAGAATTAAGAAAATGTTATAAATACCCAGAAAAAGAAAAAAATGTATAAATAGATTGAATAATTTACTATCTAGAACAAGAATTTACTTTTCTCATATCATCTAGGCATTATCAGGAAGAACAAAACAAATTAAATACAGAGTATAAGGTTATATTGAAAATTAAATTTTATGTTAAGAGTATGTCCCTTTAAGCAGGGTGTTGAGATTTTAATGTAATTACAGATATGTAAAATTGTGTTTCATACAACAACAAAAAGTCAAGAATATCATGTTCTATTGATAAATGAATTTTGATCATAAGTTAAATCATTTGACCCATGTGCTTATTATTTTTTTAAATAAGGTCTTTATTTCAATTGTAACAGGAGATACAAAGTAAAAAGAGCAGTATAATTATGTATAAAAATTATACAGAAGTAAACATTATAGTTTAAAATTAGACTACCTACAAAAGACCTAGCTACAATAAGCGTTAAAAAGTTTCAAAATATATATACTAAATTATGTTGACAAGTTATAAGACATAATATAAATAAAATTTAAACAAAAATAACAATAATTTAAAGCTTTTGGTTGTAATAGTGAAAATACTGTTTCACAATTTTCTTTAGATGGCTAAAATATCTGTAGAAGTTTATCCAACTGAAATTCACCAAGTCGATGGCGTAGTTCCATGAAGACCCAATTTCCTCGGGGATTTTGAGGTCAAAAATGTGCTTATAATTTAATTATAAACATATAATTCCCATGCAAACAACTGTTGAAAAAGATAGAAGACTCAAACATTTGGTTATTGGTTACGAATAAAATGAATTAAATCATTGTAAAAATTGGTATTGTTCTTCTTCGAAGTAAATTTTTTGGACTAAAATGTTTATTTATGTTTTGTTTTTACGCAATTACTTTGGAATTTTTTAGAAGTGTAATATATATTTTTTCAAATCGTACAATTATGCTCAATATTTTTTATCAACACCATACACGAATTTCATTTATATTAATATAACTTTATTTTTTAATGTGATATAACTGGCATGAGCTTGTTTGGTCAGGAATTTGTTACTATAAAGTTTTGATTTAAATAATCCATAATTAAAAGGAATATAAAATAAAGTTTATGTGTTAAACCAAAATATGGCTTTTCATTATTAAGTAACATAATGCTAATGACAATTTGAAAAATCAAAGTATCTCTTTAAAATAAGAGGAAATACATTTGATGTTTCATATACAGTCAAACCTGTTTTAGCGGCCATATGGGTCTATAGCGGTCACTTGTCAATAGTGGCCTCAATAATTTCCTCTTCAGTAAATATTTATTGTTATAATCCTTGGATATTCCACTTTTTGGGGTTCCCTGGACCACTATAGACTATACGCTTGGCTGTATTTGTATAACTACTATCACATAATATGATGTAAGGGACCTTGAGTACTTGTTTATTTCGGAATAGTGTGGAAAGAGAGGAAAAAGAAGGATATCCTTTTCAAAGGATCGACATGTCTTTTTTCTTGTTAGATTTGCTGTCAAAATAAGGAAGTTTTAATTAATGGCCACGAAAATGAAGATTGACTTCCCTAAAATCAAGTATTCACTAATGTCCTTTTGATATATTAAATTGAACAAAAAAATATATTTTACCTCCATTTTATGTGTTTCAGCTCATGGAGATAGAATCTAAATATGTTGAGTGCATATTTTTTTAAACTTCCAATAGGGATGAGGTGGGGCTGTCTCAACTATAAATTTAGAATTAGGACGTGAAGGGTATCATTCATTAAAAAAATGAAAGAGTAATTATATAGCAAATTCATATTATTATTTTCTCTTTTATCTGTATAGCATACCTTAGGCAGGTCATATTATAGGTATTCATTTTTAAATATTGTAATATTGCAGAAATATGACTGAAAAAAATATTCATCATATTGCTAAGTTTCGATTTAAAAGGTTCACATTGAAACAAAATAACTCCATATGTCATTACGTGTTCGAATATATATTTTGTGTGATTAAAAATATATAATTTAATAATTTCTTATACTTCTGTCCTTTTTGTTTGTAAATATATATTGATACACTCTGTGATCAGTAATAAAATAAGTTAAAAGTTAAAATTTTCCTTCGCCATCCATGAACTTTAGATGAACAAAAGATATATATATATATAATATTAAAATGTGTCTATCGAATTTTTTTCAATGAGGTTGACCAAATGGGGACTTTCCCTCTCGGGAGGATTCTAACATAGATCCTTACTTATGTATATGTTATACAATTTTGCAACAAAAAAAATGTCAATAATGTATTTTGTATATCATCTTGATATAAGCCACAGAAAGAGTTATAAGAGAGTTTCCTCCTCGTTGAGTAAGACATACCAGTCAAACAACACAAGGCATCCCATTCATTAATTATGGCTTGACCGGCGCTTCCTTACCTATATTAACATTAAACCGACCGACGTGCAAAAAAAAAGAAAGATATTAACTCCTAATGGATTCCCTTCCAATGAAGCTTCCCCCTTGAATGGAAGAAGTCTTGAGCACATCTATCATAGACATTATCTTGGGGGTCTGAAGATTTATGGACACGACTACAACTACTGCTAAAAACGACTCCTACTATTATTATTATTATTACTATGTTTCGGAGCCTTAAATCATCATACCTCATAAATCTTGAGAGAAAAAAATATTTTTTTTGCGAAATAAAAGATGTTATTATAAAATTATAGTTTGAGGATTTTTAAAAGGGGGGAGGGAGGGACTTCTCTCTGAAGGAGCCTATATTTTTGGGTGAGTTAATTATAGAGAAATCTTGGGAGTATATTGCTTCTGGGAAAAGGAAGAAAAAACAAGTAGAGGAGAATGGATTGTGCATCTAAAAAGAAGGATATGTTTTGAATATAGTTTTTATTTAAGGAAAATCATAGGTTTACATTATTACATTGCTCTAGATATATTTATAAGACTTTCATCACTTGTCAATGTTTTCACCATTCTACATAAGAAAAGGAATCTAATGGGATTCGTAGGCACAATAAAATATATTTTGGGAAGTAGTCCATATTTGTCGCAACTAATGACAAGAAGATATTTTTGATAACATATAAAGTTTTTTATACACAGTTATGTTAATGGTGAAAGAATATTATCCTTTGATTATTTTTAAATAAAATACAGTGTAAAAAACACTGAAACACCAATTACATTCAATCTTATCAAATGGAATAGTTATTTATAAATTGTTTTATATTTTCTAGCTTATATATATATAGATATATATCTATCAGCCGATTATCAGCTATAGACTCTGTTCTCAAAAACTTCCGCTACTCTATCAGGCCTTAAAATCAACTATTGATCATCCTTTAGTTTAAATAGATGCTCAAAAATGAAATCCTTGACAAATCATATTTCTTAAATATTTTTGAGTAATAAAAAAATATATACAATATATACATTTTTTGTATCCCCCCTTAACAACACCTCTTATTTGAAGCGCGTAAGCATAAGAATTCCAATTATGATAGCCGTTTAGCCTCAAACACCTTTTTCCTTGAATGAACCTATGACGACGGAAGCAGAAAAATTACATCTAAGAGGAACAATAATATTTTTTGGATGACATGCCCGATTTTACTCGCTTGAGCAACTACAATATATGTATAACATATTTTCCATGAACATTCTTTCAAAAATACATGCGTGTGGTATACATATTTTGACCTAAATACTCCATGAGAGGACATGCTTTAATAGCCTAGACATTAAAAATCATGCCTGGACTAAGAGGAATAATTAGTTGCCATCATCTCCTTTAAAAATACATGAGGCGTTCATCTCACCCATCATGCATTATTGAGATGTTTTGAGGAAGAGTCATTGACATGTCTTTATATGACTCTAAATAAAAAAAGAGATATGAAAGCTATAGACAAATAAAAGTCTTAATCTTATCTTATATATAATAATGAAAGACAAAAACTAGAAGAAAAAGTAAAATAAGCTGTGAAGATTTTGGGCATAGCTATATAGATAGATATCATTGATGGGGAGACAATTAATCCGATTTGTAAAAGTTTGTCTTTGTTATACATACTTGATTTCTCTCGTATAAAGTATAGTTTATTCCTAACACCATCTAGGCATTGGTATTATACATATGAACAAAGTGTTATTTACATCAGATCTTTGGCGTTGTAATGAAGCCTTCTTTCAGTCTTAAAGAATTACTTACGTCTGATGGACTCTACTGTGACTTTATTTTATATGGAATGGTAACTTAGCATGCTTATGATAATGCAATTGAGCATGTCCACTATCAGATGATGTATATTCTTTGATTATAAATAACTTTTATATAGAATTATAGATTTCATTGTTAGGACAACTTCAAATGTCAAGCTTCAAATCAAAACTGATGTTGCAAGATTGAATACTGGCACTATATAAGTAGTTTTATTAATCATTTTCAAGCTATGAAATTGTAGATCTGTTGATATTAAATCAGGGTCCCAGCTATAAAAATATTTTATATTGATCAAGCTTAAAATGATAATTTATCTAAAGAAGCATATTATTGAGAATAATAAACGTAGTATTGGGAATTTTTGGGTTATCCCATTCAATTCAAATATGACGGAGCATTCTAATTTGCAATCGAAATTTCAAGATATAGTCGACTGACAATGCACCGATTACATAAGGTCTTATATCGCTGTTATGATGCTACGGAACGTGAATAGTATGCTATTTTTATATACAGCCTGATTGTAATAACTGCACGTGCAGAACTCATCAAAAAGGGAATCTCAATTCTAATTCATCACTCAGTTTAAGTTAGCACGGCTAATTTTTCTTCGAAACAAACTGGACTAGGATTGGGATATCAGAAACACCAACTGTGATATGTTAACAAAATTCTATCAAAATCCTTTACTCAACAAAACTTTTGGTTTTTATCATTAAAGACTCAGTTAAACGCTAAAAGACGTCACAATAATAAGGCATAAAATACTATTAAATGATTGTCAATTAAGCTATGATAGCTTGTTGTAAGAAAAAGTTGTTTATGAGAGAAAAGGTATACATTAGAAGTAATATATATTTGCATCACGTTTGCGCTTATATATCCTTGAATATCCGCAGTGTATCGAATTCCTACCTTTTCCTGGCATGTATTTGAAAACAACATGCATACATTGTTGCTTTTTATATTTCTATTGAAAAGTAGGCTAATGTATACAATACGCAATGGACTTTGGATAAAATGTATATACCTATGTATGTATGTGGTGTTAACCTCTTTAAATAAAATGCAGAGAGTATATGATTATGCTAGAAGAAATAAAGAGATTCAAATATGATATTAAACGAAACCCCCATCGAAATAGAATATGCATATATGCATTGAGCATATATACACAATGTAACTTGTATCGGATAAATGTAATGCAATTGTTTAAAACATGATCTTATTCTAAAGAAACTGAATTATCAGTCTATGAAATAACAATTCATTATGATGGAAGAGATTCTTCTTCAAATATATATATATATTATATTTCTTCAAAAAAAAATTTCATGTGAATAAAATAAATATAAGCGATCAAAGGAAAACTTTACCGGTCGGTACAGGATCAATTAGGTGGAGGCTATCGAATAGCTATATCAACAACAAGAAGAATTCATTCTTGGGCAATAGACCTTTGGATCAAGTAATCTTGTTCAAGCTTATAAATGAATAAATAAAAATCATTTGTTATACATTATGATATACATATATATATATATATATTTGAAAATCCATGAATATAATGAAAATGTAAGCATATGATTCTGAAAAACCATCTGTATTATAATTTTTCTGAGTAATGCGACTAAAAATATCATTTTAATATAACATATGGGCCGTTAACAAGTTTACAATGGACCCTGTGGATACATTAGCAAAGGCCTCTTGTTTTAATAACTGATTGCCGCACAATAACCAATCGCAGGGGTTTCTGTCAAAAAAAAAGCTTAAACTAAGTGGTAAACGATCAAAAGTTTTCCCTACGTGACCTTTTATTGCTTATTTTATCGTATGCAGCAACCGCTGACATATTACGAATCTGTAACAATTCTAAATTAAATAAAGTCACAATCTTATCTTAGAAAGTTGCAAAAACGTTATTACATGGCTTATAAACAATTAATATACGCAAGTCGTAGCCTTATAAAAAACACTAAAATAGCTACAATCAAAAAATACTTTGATGAGTACTTTGATGACTCAAAACATGTCTGTGTCATTTATCAACAACCCTACATATTATCTATGACAAGCTACAAGTGGCTTGCAAAGAACAGTAAAAAAATACTTCATTCGTCATGGAGTTAGCCCATGTCTTAACCCCTATTTATATATCCATATATTTACAAAATAATGCCATATAATATGTTATCCCTAAAAAAAGTAGTCACTGTAGCCAACTGGGTTTAACAAGAGTATATTTTGATATCAGAGAGGCTT
>CP045899.1:15158472-15176704 GCA_013387185.1 Caligus rogercresseyi
AATCTGAGTAATTATGCAATGAGGATTGAACTGCAGCAAATTATATATAATATGAGTATTTAAGGAGCAAATCGATAAAAATCTTCATCTAATATGTCAACATTCAAAACTAACCATGTAACTTTTTTTTAAAGAGAGGTTGATGTGTCTCAATCAAACTAAAAAGATCATATTAAACCCAATTCCCCATATTTATCTACTATTGACGCAATCAAATCGAACCAATGAGGTTTCTTTTGCCTGTACGACTCGATGGAGTTGCTATACTATATCATTAAATTACTTACTCGAACCTAGGATATTTGTAATGATGATCGATGAAATTTTCTATCAACCTCTCGAAGGAGGCGAACCAGCGCCCTCAACATTGAGTGTTTGAACAGCCTTAACGCACTGGGATCACTTAACAAGGTACATCAAGCACTTGGCCCGCAAAACACATTAAAAGTGCATAACTTAGTTTGTGATCCCTTGTTTAAGTGGTGAGAGAAAGAGTTACGATGATATTAAATTGTTATTATAGTAATCACTCCTTGTCCTTCTTCAAGAAATTTGGGTTGGAAACTAAACCAGAAACATGGAACCAAAGATTCTCACTTAGTTATGTACAATTTCTCTCTACGATTTGCATTTTAACTGGTCTCTAGTTTGATCAGGAACAGTACCCGAAATTATAATCTTAGCCCATCCCTGGCAAAACAAATGCAAGCTTATTATCACTCGTTGTGGCTAGCTACTAAGACACTGATATATACATAAATGAATCTTCTTTTGTAAAACAGAAACAGTGTATTCATCCACAAATATAGTAGTTGATTACTGTACTAGAAGAGGAAGAAAAACAAAACATGGCGTCTCTCCATAATATTTTACTCATATATATATTCCCATATAATATTATTATTTTTTAAAGAAACATCAAATAACTTTCTTATCCATCCCCCTTTTTTGTTCTCCCCAATCTTCTCATCCCCGCTGGGAAAATGTCTGATCGGGTTCTATATGTTTGTACACCTACTATTTTTGTACGTAGTTGTTAGAAAAGGCAGCACTATTGATTAAAGTGTTGTTGTTGTTGTTCCTGAGGTTTGATTTATATATGTGCTGGGATAATAATTATGTTTCATAATATACTTTTTTATAAAATGTTGTTACCCGACGGATAATACATTACATTCCTCGCCTCAGTTAAGCCTTAATCTCTCCGTCTCATTTTTTATGAGTATTCCACATTAATTTGAGTGTGTGTCAATAACTTTGAACTGATAATAATAAAATAATAAAAAAATAGAGAATGGAAAATGGACTCTATGGTCACAAGATTCGCGCCAGGTAGAGTTATAAAATAGGGTCCAACTGAGTCCACTTACTCTTATTTTTGGAGTCATAAAAGTCGTATATCTCTAAAGAGGTGATAACAAATGTTGAAATATGTTTGTTAAGTGCCGCAGCTTATTTAGACCAATGGTCATAATGGATGTGCAAGGAATTCGTCGCATCTCTTGAGGCCCATATGAAAGGTTTTTGAGAAAAAACATTGCATTGTTCAACATTCATGCTGAGGGCTCTGGTTCGAACTCCTCGGAAGTTCGATTACGTCATTATTATGTATTAATGCTTATTCACACCCATCAGAAATCCATCCATATAGGCAAAAATGATATAAACTAGAGGCATATATACACTCAGAAGTGCAAACCTCTGCCGTCACGGGTCCTTATGAGCCTTCTGAGGCGATTTTTCACGACTGGGTGCGTAGAGGGACGGGGGAGGGTTCCCCTCGACGGAAATCCGAGAGAAAGACGCTCCCGGCACCCGATTTCACACACAGCGACATCTATGGCAGAGTAGGCTAACTTGAAATATTTATTAGTATTTAGCTCATTTTGCATCTTAATTCGGCACTCAGAGATGCCAAAATTTTAACCACTTGTTCCTTTTGGCTTTCCAACAACTCCACAAAGTTTCATCTGAAATCCGTTCCGTACTTTTGAGTTATCCTGCTGACAAACAACCAACCAACCAACAACCAACGCCATGTGAAAACAATACCTCCTTCGGTGGAGGTAATAAAATAATGTTTCATCATTTTTCTAACTTAGTTGACATTGGAATTATATATTCTTTTTTTTTCTTAAATACTTTTATTTTTTACCTAAGTAATCATATTATCAGTTTTAACATAATTTTTGACGTTTACAGTTTAATATGTTAATCATGAATTAGCTTAAAGGATTAAAGAAAATAATAATAACTAACAAATAATAAAATAATAATTTGATCCTTTTATGACAGATTGATTCACTTTGATTCGTATTGAACGAATAGGTTAATATACAGCGATTATTTGTCTAAATGAGGATTATTTAAATGTCTTTAGAATGCCGAACAGATGGAATATATATATATATAATGTTTAGAGTAGGATCACTGATCAAGTATAGGCAGTGTATTTAAAAAACAATGGAAAAATAAACAGGAATAATTAGATATTTTCCTCCGTTTCAGTATCTAAGATATACACCCAAGTTTATTGAATTATACAACGAATATTTTTTATATCATGTAAAATAATCCTTTTATTCAATATCTCATAACTAAAGTTATTGATGCCCTTTATAAGACTAATTTAATAAGAAAAATATATTTATTTTTGGGTTAAGTTAATGTACAATGTTTTTTGCCTATTTCGTTCGATAGAATAATAAGATCTTGCTGAGGAAATAAATAATCATATAGCTTGTAAATTAGTTTATCAAACATTATCAAGAGAAGACTAAGATCGAACCTGCGTACTATACATTGATAGTTAAAAACACTTCAAACACTGAGCTCTCCGCTCCCTAGTTTATTTATACCTAATCGTCAAAATGTAAGGGATCGCACATCGAGCCTATTTGAAACTTGATGACAAAAACTTTAAAATGGAATAATCCCTTCTTATCGTGTCATTCTTTGTGGTGAACAAGACAAATAAACGTGGTATGTGTCAATGGAGAGTGCTCCTTGATAAGAACATCAAATGGGTAATGATTTTCCAAGTTATGTAATCACTAATGGCACAATATAATTGTGTAAGACGATCAACTCCGACCCCCAAGCATTTTTTTATCTGTGACTTAAAAGTCTGAACAAACTCAGGCCAAGGAAAAAATGTATTGTTTTAATTTAAAACCTTATATTTTAATCCACAGAAATAGTATTTAACTTAGTAATTATGATTTTGAGAGTCATTTAATAAAGTCACATCAAATATATGTTTGTAACAGAAGGGTTTTTGAGTAATGCAGAATACATATAGAGCAGACATGGGCAAACTAAGGCCCGCGGGCCGTATACGGCCCGTTAGACAATTTAATCCGGCCCGCCGAGCTTGTCAAGTGAATAAAATAATAATGTTTCATAATTATTCATTACGTCTTGTACCTACAATACCGCGTTTCTCAATAGATGGCGCGCTGACATTTAGGCCGCGCTTTACTCTTTATATATCTTTGAATTTATCATAGCCATTTGAGCCCTTCTGTAAAAAATGAGCGGACCAAAGAAAAGGAAAAAAGGACTCTCAATGTACTTCTGTGCCCCCTTTTTCAAATTTTATAACCCATATAAAATGGCCAGTGCCCGCAAGTCCCTTTGATGAGTGTAAAAGCATAGGTCAAAGAGGATTTTTCAATAGGCTCTATTAACTTAATAGGAAATATCGGGATTACATCACCCTTGATGTGAGTGTATTTTGCACGAATTTATTTAATAGAACGACTTAAATAATTTTTAACATCCCCAAAAATACTGTGGCTCAATTTAGGTCATCGTGTTAATTTAAAACAAAATCTAAGTAGGAAATTAACTATAAAAATATGTGTGACAATTTAAATACAGAGTTTACTAGTTCTTTTTATTTATGACATCATTGGATAATTATAGTCATACTATTCCTACACCAGAATATATGGCCTTTAACTTTATGACAATAAATACATAAAAGAAGGCTTATCTTCACAAGTTATCGGTCCTTCTCTTTGATGACAACTGATAGTAAAGCGGGGGATAGTAGTGCTCTTAAGTCTTATATATATAGCTTAATACATATTGATTAGTTAGTTGGAATCAAGGATAAAGCTCCGAATCCAACTCCTATTAAGTGTACAAAAGTAAAAATAATAACTTATGAGTTCATCTTAAAAATTTGGTTATACATAAGATTTAACTTATGGAGTCTTGCAAGAAGCTAAAATATGATGATCGAGTGGATCGAGAATAAATCAGACGGGCTGCAAAAACATTTTACCAGCCGTCTGATACACTCTTTGCTGGCCGACATGTATTTAATGTTATCTCTTACATGCACTTTTTATATGTAATATTGTATTATGTCTTCTACATAATAGGAATTGAAAATATTATAAATGTTAGTTTGTGAAATTATTTAACAATTATTAATAAATTATTTGGTATTTATTATTGACACATTTTTGTACAAAAAGACATGCTTCATTGCCGACGAAATATATACAAACGATACGTACATATATGTATTTGAGATGGCATTTAAAAATAAGACAAATTCAGTGGATTCTTAACCGCATAAAAAAATGGCTGGTGGATATCATAAAGAAAGTATGGGATTTCGATAAAATACATTTATATTCTTAATTAGAAAAGTAATAAACCCCATTATGATTATTGGACTGAAAAGGAGACTAGGGTCTCCAACATTTGATGAACAAATAAAAGTTGTCGCCTTCGAGTCCAGAGGCACAATCTTCTATTGTTTAGCTAATGATACTCTGATATAGTCACACGACTGCTTCACACGGATCTCTTTTTTGAGAAAAGATCTTTAATTGCATTGTATGTCCAATCCTTTTTTTAAACGAGGTGCAAGTTTCAAATATAATATATTATAAATTTTAACAGCATGTATGAAAAGGCTTGGACTCAAGGTGTTGTAAATGTTCTTCACTCCCCAAAAAAAATTGATCCGTGTGAAATTCGTTCACAATTGTGATTTTTTTTGACAAAGTTCCTGTGATAAATTACCTATTGACACCTAAGTAACTATTGTTTTGTACATGTTAAATAGTTGTACATTATGTCAAAAAATTATAATATTCTTATTATGACAACATAATGATTTTTGTCGCTAAATAAAATTTGATACACTTGTAAAATAATGCCAAAAAGCTTCAAAAGATTGTAAATAAATTGATTTACATACAAGAACCTTCAGCGTATTGATCTACATTTTTTAATAAAAAATATTATTTTTTGTATAATAGCATCAGCTCTCAAGCTTTTTGATGTATATATATGAATACAGAAACTAAACATGTGATGGTATGAGTTCAAACGTGTATTTGGTCCTTATTGCACCATTTCTGTCTAGATGTCTGAATTGTACTTTTTTTAAACAAGTCCCAGATATCCCAAGTAATGAAAATCATGCATCTATTACCTACTTATGTCATTCTTACATTTAGAATTTAGTGTCTTTGTTTATCTTTGTGATTTTTTACAAAATGGTTCAATGGAATTGTATCAATTCTTATATAAATAAACATAACACCAATATATTTTTAATATCGACTAAATTAATATTTATAAAAAATACAAACCAGGAGTTAAATACCGAATTGATTGTTCTATCCCAAAAAGTATTTCGCATTCCTTAATATTCACTTTCAAAAATGAATATTCCATCATTTATATATATATATATACGCCATGAACTCATATTATATATGTAATTATTTTGATGAAAAAAATATATAACATATGTTGAAGATGATAAAAATTGTGGGCTTCCTTCGTTGGGAATCAATATTCTTCAGTTGGATAGAATGCTATGTTATTTTACTACGTTGGTGACAGCACATAGAGATATAAAGACATAGAGGGCTTATTGGATTCTTCAGAGGAATACGTTTTGTGCCCAATATAAGCTAATCTTTCTATCTCTATGATCAGCTTACGATGACATAATAGATTACTTATATTGGACAAAAAATACAGCTGAATAATGATTCTCTGCTATTGAAGGGAATAAGCTCACTATTTCTTTATATCTCTATGGCACAGCCAGCACTTCAGATTAAAGTATGGATTTATGTGGTAGAAATCCGTATGTACAGGTTTCAACACGATAATCAATATCTATATGAATGATTGACACTTCACGGGTTCAAAATCATAGAGATAAAAAATTATAGACAATTTAATCAGAGAAATACATGACTTTGTCTACTGTCGAGGAAGGAGGCCCAAAACAAACAAGTCTAGAGTCACGTTGCTAAGAGTCAAACAAAAAACATAAATCACATAAAACGCCTTATTATAAAAAAGTATTTATTAGTTTGTTATGAGTAAGAATGGAAATCTGGAGTTTAGCCTTACAGATTCTATGACTGTTTTTGGCCGTGAAAAAGAAAGAGGGGTATAGAGAGGGATAGAAGGAAAGAGAGGGAGAGAGAGAGAAAGAGGAGGAAAGAGAGGGAGAAAAAAAAGTGAGAGAGAAACTTATCTCTCTCCATAGAATCTGTAAGCACCAAGGCTAAGCTCCAGATTTCCATTCCTAGTTATGAGCCTGCAATTGGTTCTCAAAATATAATTATGCATTGAGAGCCTTATATGCTTTTATGTTCAAAACCTATCTACCATATCGCTTTAGGAATCTCTTTTGCAAGCCAAAAAAACATGGTGCCTCAAGAATGACTATATTTACTAAAATATTTTTATTTAGTCATTTTAAAGATTGATTTTATAGCGTTGAATAAATATAAATTATCATAGCAATTTATAAATCAAGTATGGCTCATCACACCAATATCACTTCAGTATACCAATATATCAATTCGGCAAAACGTATCAAAGAAACAAACCAAGGGAGTGCGATAGCCGTGTGCGTTAAGGCGTCTTCAACTCTCAATGTTGGGGGCGCAGGTTCGAATACTCCCGAGAGGGGATGGTCATTTTTCGTCTACCTCATTGATAAGATCGCAGGTTCGAGTGACTATTTTAATGCTTTAATGCTTATTTATATCCAGTCGGAAGCTGCAGTTCTATCGAACCATATAGGTACAATAAAACATGAAGTTTAAGTATTGAATGACAGAAAGCTTTTAAAATATATCCACTGCAAAATCTCATAGCGTCTCTATATTACAGAGAGGAATCTTCAGGACCTTCCTTTAAATGTTAGTTGTTGTAACATAATTAAGGCTGTAAGTATTTATGATCAAATGAACATTTAATTTGGCAATATGATATTCTACATGATATTAGGGTGAAATGGCTGAAGAAATACGACCTAGAAAGAAATGTCTCAAGAAAAAGGACTATGAAGAAATGATGTATCATAGAAAAGGGAACTGTTAACGCATGGAAATAATGGTCAAATATTTGCCCTGTCTACAGTGTTGAAATCATTTCTCTATAATTGCTAAATAACAAATATTTTGTAATTATTTTCTCAATTTATATGATAAATAGTATTTGATCAAAAGTTAGTTGTATTCCATTCGAATACTTGCCTAACCATGTATTTGGACCATTTTCCCTATATGACATCAATTTCCTATTCTACCATGGGTCTTTTCTTCCTTGTCCATTTTTTATTGCGCCATTTCTTCCAAGGTCGTATTTTCTGGACCATTTATTATTGGTATCATATGTACATACTTATAATCAAAACATATTTAGTACGGAACTACTAAACTTTCTAAATAATATCGAACATTCTTATGGATAAACACAATATAAAAACATCTTAAGCCCCGGAGAAAAGTATTTTTATATCATTTGAATTACAAAATAAATATACTAAGTACAGTCGAACCTGTACAAGGAATACTTTCATTATTCCTTGGCCCGTATTACCATTCTATAGCGGTCTCTTGCCGATAGCAACCGCCCCAATTTCTCCCAAAGAAAAAAATATATAACTCTTCTGAATCGCTTCTATATATTCTTAGTTTCCTTTCAGTGCCTACTTTGGATAATTTGACTATATACTCAAAATTGTATACGGATTTGCTCAGTTGAATATTATAATACAACTAATACACCAAGTGAATAAATGAAATAGTTTACAAAAATATGAATATCTCTAATAAATAATGGTTAAAGAGGATTTAATGAGTATCATGCAGAGCGCAAACTCGGATTTTCACACTATGCTTAATTTAGGAATAATAAAAAACCCGCTTATGGGCTAGGCATACAAATGACTAACCCGTTAATATAAATAAAAAGGGGGAAAAACAAAACCTGTTAGTACTCGTATATTTTTTGTTTGTAGTCATTTAATTAGATCAATGCAGGAGACAAAAGACCTAAAATATGTTTTTTGAGTCTTTTGTTTTGTTCTTTCAATCCTTTGTACGTACAATAAATGAGATAAAAAATAAGATGAATATCTAAAAAGGAGAATGAAATAAAAAAATATCTAAATTTAATACATGCTGCTTCTGTCGTGTTCTTTGAAGGTGGGAGCGCGGTAGTTAAAAAATTATAATGAAAGAGCGCTTAAAGCACCGCGTGCACTCTTTTTCCCATCCCGGCATGCGCTTCTATTTCACCCCCTCCCTCTTCATACTCTCTTGGTTCTTCATTCTTCAGTCGTGTTTTTGAGATCCATGAGAGTAGTTGGATGCGCGAAAGATTTGTGTTCATTGTGTACATGTGAAAAGTTAGAAATTATTTTCCTTAAGTGACTTTGATATTGTTCATCATCATCTCCTTTGTTATGTATGTGAATTATAGTGTTTGATAAGTACTTAGTGTGACACTATTGTACAACTTGTTACAAAATATTAGCCATGGCTTCTGTATTGTTTCTATCTTCCTTGTTTCTGCTTCAAAATGTTGTTTTGGGTAAGTCTTGCTTCGATTATTCCTACTTTACTTTGTTATTTCGTTCCTTCCTTCCGAGCATACAAATATATGATCTCCTTCCCCTGTCAGAGATTTTTCGCGTTTTTCTCATGTTAAATGATGCATTTTAAAGTCTCTCTTTCTTTCCTTTTTTTTGGTGTTTCGGACGATTAACCAAGAAGCTTTTTTTTCTTCTTCATCACTTCCAGGTTCTTCTTCAAGCCTCCCGAAATCACATCTCATCCCCTGAACTCGACTGTGATTCGAGGACAGCCCCTAACCTTAGAATGCCGGGCGATTGCTCACCCGACCCAAAGATAAGTTGGTTTAAAGATGGATCCCGTCTGGAGTCCTCTCCGGATCGAATGGTGCTCCCGGACGGATCTCTCTTCTTTCTACGCGTGGTTCACTCCAAGAAGGAATCTGACGCTGGGGACTATCACTGCCAGGCTGAAAACTCTGCAGGCTCTATCAAGAGTCACAGCGCCTCACTCGAAATTGCATGTAAGTCGAACACATGTACGGTTGATTGGCTATGATGTGACACATTGCTTTTGTCACGAATAATTGAATTAGTGGGTTTTTCAAGCTCCTCATTTTATTGACTCGGATATCACTTAGTCAAGTACATAATCTACATGACATTTATGCTCACTAATCATGAAAGTATTTTATTTTTAAATAAGTTTTTGAAACAAAGAGTTTCTAATAGATGCAAAAATAAATTTCATTATCAAATATTTACTACGCACTTCTTAAAGCAGATATTAATAAAGATAAATGAGATATTTTGGTCAGAAACAGCTAAATATAATGTTAGAACAAAATGTTATGATATTAGTTCTGTGAAAGTGAATATCTATAATTAAAATGAAAAAAAGAATCTTCCTGCAATTAAAATACTTGCTTTGTTAAATAGCCAATTATATTTTATTTTAAAACCTCTTTGATATATATATATATATATTTATTCCATCATTTTATCTTCATTTACAGATATGAAGGATGAATTTCGCGCGGTTCCTCGAGATACTGAGGCTTCCTTAGGTCGTGACATCGTTCTAGAATGCTCCCCACCCATTGGACATCCCCAGCCAGTTGTAAAATGGAAAAAAGACGGCGATCACCTAGACCTGACCTCAGCCAAACGCATCAAAATCGACGGTCAGGGCAATCTTCTCATTCAATCAGTGGAAAAAAGCGACGAGGGTCGCTACCAGTGTGCCGCGGGCAACGTGGCCAACAATAAGATCTCCAAGGCAGTGACTCTCAACGTGAACGCACCTCCCTCCTTCATTCTTCGACCCAAGGAGACCTACGTGGCCGTCTTGGGGGAAGAGGCTTTTATTGACTGTCGTGTGAGTGGAGACCCACATCCGGATATTACCTGGACCAAGGAAGTTGGGGATATAGACATCTCTAAGCTCAAAATTGTGAACGGGAAAGGACTTCGCATCACAAATGTGAATGAAAATGATGGTGGACGCTATATTTGCACGGCTAAAAATCGTGCGGGCGTTATATCTGCAAGCTCCTTTCTATCCGTGTCCATACCTCCGGTGATAACGGAGCGTCCTTCAGGGAACGTTCAAGTGCGCGTATCCGATGAGCCTATCACATTAGCCTGTGGTGTATCTGGATCACCTTCTCCCTTCGTCTACTGGTCCAAGGAAGCGGATCAGGAGGCTGACTTACTGCTTCTTTCCGGGGAAGAAGTACACGGTGTTCAAGTCCGCTCTGATGGATCCCTTTACATTGAGAACCCTCAAACGCGGCACTCCGGACATTACACATGTAGCGCCGTCAACGATGCCGGCTCTGCCATTGCCCGCTCGCATGTCCTCGTCTACGACCCCATACACCAAGACTCCTTCCCCGACACTAGTGCTGGACTTGAGCTAGATGAGGCTCGCATAGTGACTACTCTTGAAGACGCCGTGCGGATACGTGAGCTCACTGCACTTAGTTCGTCCTCCCTTCGAGTCAGCTGGGAGGTGATTGCCCGGCATAAATACATTGAAGGCTTCTTTCTACGCTACCGGAAGGCCTCGGAGCCCCTTGTTGCCACAGTCCGTATCCTTCGTTCGGACTCTACTTCCTCCTTTGTTATTGATAACCTGGAGGAACACGCAGAGTATGAGGTGGTTCTTCAGCCCTACTTTAAGAACATATTAGGAAAGCCGGCTTCTCTTAAAAGAATTCTCACCCAGTCGGATTTGCCCTCAGAAGCACCGCTTATTCGTGAGGCTATTCTTATTAACTCCACGACCGTTTTTCTATCATGGAATTCCATCGCTCCGAGACATGTTAATGGACCCTTGAAGGGCTATGAGGTAAACATCTGCTCCATTTTATGATTTTTTTTAAAGAGGTGCTTTATTTTTCCTTGCTTTTTGTGTGCCAAATGGGATATTGGATATATATATATATATAGATCGTATTACCAAATGAATAGGCAAAATATGCAACGCATAATAATTATTAGAAGCCAAAAATACCACCTACAACATCAAACATTCGTCTTTCAGTTGATTTGGCTAACACCTTTAAAGGCTCAACAATATTGACCTCAGAAATCTTCTCATTTCCAAATTGTAACAGTTTTTAAACAAAATCATCTTACTATCTGAAGTATTACTTCCTGTGATTTTAATATATTTGATTTTGATTGATTAAACTGTATAAGAAGCACACTATAAGTATCAAAAGTAAATGCCTAATGTTTCCCTTCATATAATTCTTTGTGTAATGATTAATCATAAAACGTCTTTATTGTGCTAAAAATATATCCATTTTATGATGACTCATAATTCTTTTATTGTTTGGTTCTTCATGAACAAATACAAAAGTTGATTGTGTGTAGATTTTTTTTTGCTATAAAAGCACTTCTATTCATACGGACCGCCATAAATATTTATATATTACCCCCTCCTCATCTATTTTCAGATCCTTATCAGAGGAAACGGAACCTCAGTGAATAACACAGTGGATCCTGAGACCAACGAAGTCACACTCATTGTGAACGGCATGGCCCCCAATCGGATCTACATGATCCAAATCGCCGTTGTGAATGCCCTTGGCCATGGACCCTTCTCATCCCCCTTGGAAATCTCCAAGGGCTCAGCTCGAAATGAGATATCTCTTCCTCCACATCACTCCTCTGGGGACAATCCAACGACCTACATCATTGCCCTTGTGGCCGTTCTTTCATTCATCTTTATTTTCATCGCCGCCATTTTCTTTTATCGACGAAAGTTCCACTCCCTAGAAAACATCCAAGGGAAGCCCCAGGGATACCTCCCAACCAGCACCTCCGCCGAGGAATTCCACTGCCAACTCTATCATCAAAAAGCGGAAAACAGTGGGAAGCTGCCTCACACGGGTCTATGGATCGATCGGGACTACGAAAAGTCCTCCAATTCCTCAGAGAAAAAGCTTTTAAATGATGCCCGAACCCCTCAGTCCTCTTCATCCGGTCATTCAGAGTCTGAATATGCCTATGTTGACAACAAACACAATATTTCAAGCTTTACTACGAGCAGCGGAGGCTCTGTGGGCGTTGGCCGTAAGGCCAATGAGTCTCCTGAGCCTTATGCCACCACAGATATCCTTCAGACAAATTACTCTAGAGTAAGTTCTTTAATTATAATACATTTAAAATCTGTGCACCATCTGACCATGAACTCTCTTTTTCAGCCATTGTCATCAAAGAGTGGCCCCACCAGCTCTCATTATGCAGATCCGGTTTTTGTGGGTCGACCCTGCAGTCACCAAGGGAATCGCAGCTGCGACGCTCTTCTCAACAGTGGAGCCCGCCCCTCCAATCAAGTTCCTAATCTCCTAGAGATCCTTCCCCCACCCCCACTACACCCTCCACCACCCTCAGTCCACTACTGCTGTCAGTCCGAGGCGGCCCAACGTGTCTGCTCTCAGGAGAGCATGATCTCACCCCAGTATTTATTTCATCACCCCGCCTACGCCAAATCCACACCAAGGTCCATTCGAACAGGCGCTGGATCCGAGGGACCCCCTTCAAACTCTAGCTCCGCCTCTCGTCGACAAAGAGGCGGCCTTGAAAGACAAAACCTCGTTCTACTCCATCCTGGAGAGCAGCGAAGCCTCTCAACAGGAGAGTCAACGGACGAGGATGAAACCTACTATCCCCGCCATTGAAAAAGTCAAAGAACCTTCCCCTTAATAGTGATATTCATTCAGTTTACTAGATTTCTAAAGTATATAAATACGTGTGTGTACAATTAGTCATTGTTGCCAGAATACTATTATTATTATTATTATGAGCCTATTAATAACAATATTATATAGAAAATAATACATCCTTATAATTATTAGCATCCACTTGAGTCTTTATTTCAATTCTGGACTACGACCTAACAATATGAGAAGGAGTCTCCTCTTATGGTCTCTTGAGAATAAGTACATAATATACAAAAAAGAAAAAGAATGGCCCGTAATTTGATCCTCTTTATTATCCCTCCTGTTGTTAAGCATCTGCGAATCGATTATTATTACTACTTTGCCATACAACCAAACAGAAGGAGGAAGAAGGAAGGGTCGTCTCGTATTTTATGCGTTTGAACCTGTGGAGTGAGGACAATGGACTTTTTACACCACCTGGTCATGTACATATGAGTCCCCCTTGGCGACCTCCTTTATTACGTATAAGCACATACAACACCTCTTTCATAGTTTGTCCAAGATAAAAAGAGGATTTCAGCTCTTGAATCGCTGAAATCAGGTTCCCGCCTTTTTTTCTTTGGCGATTCATTGACATGTTTTGTTTAACATAATGGCTAAAAGTTAAATACTTTGGCGTGACTATTATATCACAGCCATAGCTTATGAGAAAAGAAAAAACAATCTGGGACATTTTTCTCGTACGTGATTGGTTGAAGGAAAAGATGAGAGAATAATAATAAAAGCAGTTGGTACTATGTAATATTAAGCATCACTTCACTCGCGCCTGTTGAGGTGTGAATATCAAGATATCATCCTTCAAAATAACAATTGTCTTCATTTAACGAATCCTTTGATTGCACTCCTCCAATATCACCTTATTCACATTCATTTAATAAAGGAGCTTCTCATATTTGGGGAAACAATGAATATTTATTTTGTTCCATCATAATTTACTATTATCGACCAATTGAAAAACAATATTTATGTGTGAGATTACTAAAACTACTTTTTATATCAGGTTTCTATGGGAATGCATTGTAGTACGACTTCTTTGACGAACCACAAATTATATATCAAAATTTCATCACAAAAACTAATTGCATAAAAATATTTGCATCGAAAAAATAAGTGATTTATTGATTAACATTCATTTTCAAAGACCTTCTTCAGCTGCACAGTTCATCAAATATGCATACCATATACTAATATCCTTGGTTTCTATAACAACTGAGGTAAAAAAGGGATCTCCATGTTCATAATTACTCAGTTTAAAAATATGTAATAGAGCTGTACCTGCATTTCCTTTTGATGGTGAATTTGGGTTTTATTTATTCACTATGTTTGACAAAAAATAAACCTGTTTTGATAAAGCATTCCAAAGAAAGATGTATGTATACGACCAGATATAATTGGAAGAAGAGAACAAACTATTTCGCCTACAAATAATATGAAAAAAAGGTTCACAAGTTTTAATATATATTTGAGTTCTGATCGAAAATCTAACAATGGCAAAAAGTTGTGGACTGGTCGAAGCGTAGAGATGAACACCCACTTTGTACGGATTGACAACCTTATCTATAACAAGTGAGACAGTTGACGACCCACATAATCACAGTGAAACTGGCTCACTTCATTCCCTGATTTTAATTTTGTGATGTACATGTTATTAAAAGAACATTTTTTTATTTGATAAAATATCTGATTGAGAAATGAACCCTGAAAAAAATATTTTGTTCACGGGCAAATGTGAATCAAAGGATACACATAACATGTGATATTAAAAGCATAATTCAAATCTAACACCATAAACGGCAAATACTGCAATATTGGAAGTCAAATCCAAATTTTAGTTCATATATATTTTATTATTATTATTATCACAATTAAATAAAATATAACACTTAATATAAGGAGAGCTCAGATCTTTAAGAAACTTGTCTAAGGGTGGTGTATCATAAAAGTTATGATATATCAGAGCTGCGACTACCGAATGTAAATCGGTATTCGATACTACCGACGGTAGATTTCAAATACCAAACCAATTATACAATATTCGTAGAAAACTACCAAATTAATAATCGGTACGGTATATTTGAAAGTATGACTTTTGTGACATTCACATAGGGGCATAAAGATATAGAGAGCTTATTCCCTTCAATAGCAGAGAAACATCGTTCAACTGTCGCTTTGCCACACATAAACAAAGTTATTTGTACTACGTCATTGTAAGTTGATATTTGGATATATATATGTGTATATATCCCCCCCCCCTCTCTCTCTCTCTCTCTCTCTCTATCTATATATATATATATATATATATATATATATATATATATATATATATATATATATGTCGAAATATCAGTAGACAAGTAAGTAAAATTAATCGATTCAATGACATATCCTCATATAAACAACAGACATCATATAATAGAATATGTATTAAGGCGGCAGGAGAAGGGGGGGGGGGTTAGTTTATTATACATTATATTGAAGTATCATCCCCTTCACTTTATAGTAGCACATAGACCGACTTCTCAGTAGTATACATACATACACACACACTCATATACATATAAATATATATTCATAAATTAATGTCTATTACTAGATAAATGTTTCTTCACCCAAGCCAGAAAATTGTTTCGTAGTGAGTAAATGAAGCAGCAGCAGAAGCATTCATATGAACGATCTGACATTTAAAGAATTAAACTAAAATGTTGCCTCATTATTTAACATTATTATTATTATTTTATTATTATTTATAACAAAAGAAAGAAGAACTTCAATTTCCGGCTGGTGATGATGCCCAAAGGGCATTGTGTGCTATAATGTCTTTATTTAATTAGAAAACCAGTCGTCTTTAATTTGTTACTCCTCATCGAAAAGACATATTATGGCACAAGGAGTGAGGGGATGTTTTTTAATATACTCATTGAGTTCTTAGTTCCTTAATGATTCCATAATCAGACAATCCTTTTCTTCATTTAATCATGGATGCAGTTGTTGTCTATGATTATTATTATTAATTACAGTTGCCTTTTAAATATACCGTGTAACGATATTTTAATTATTGATTTTTAGTGTAGTTAATATTATACAAGACAACTTAATAATAATTAAAAATAATTTAGTGTAGTTAATATTTACACTGTCTTATAATATTTGATAGCCGAATAAAAAATATAACCGAAAAAAAAAAAAATTATTAATTAACTTTTTGATGTAAAGCTTTTTGTAAATAGTCTATACAGTCTTAATACATAAATAAGAATAGCAAGAGTATTGAACTAATTTAAATGGGATGCAGTTAGAGGGGAAAACCCAGAATGTGCCATCATGTGGATTGGTTTTATTGGTATTCAGTTGGCCTTGACTGACCAAAATACCCTAGAAATCTCTTTAAAGGCCTGGAACATCATACTTTTTAAGTCGTAATTCTAAGCGCCTGGTGATATTTGATTGGCTGGGTGTCATCATGGGGATTGGTTTTGTTTGTAGGTAATTCTATGAATTTGAATGGCCAAAGGACTAGAAAATATTTGCCGGCTAGAATAAAAGCGTTGGTATAATATTTAAGTCATTTAATTCAGGGTTAACTATATGTGTGTGTCAGGCCCGGCAGCAGGCCCAGGCTGTTGGGGGGGGGGCTACAGTTGCTATGGGGGGGCACAGTTGGCACATTTATAAAAAAATATACTGCCTTTTTACTTTGTATCTCCTGTTACAATTGGAATAAAGACCTTATTTAAAAAAAATCGGGCCCACATCACTCGGTGGGCGGCCTGGCCCCCCAGGCCCGCCCATCCTGCGGGCCTGGTGTGTGTTGGTATATAACTGTTAGTGGATCTAGGATCGAACTGCAGTCCGTCAGTTGTGGACCCTTGGACTAGATATATCTCCTTATCTCCGTCTAAGAGAAATTTGAATATTCCAAAAAAGGCAAATTAATGGTTAATGGAAGTAAAATACAATAACATATTGAATCATTCAAAAGTAAGTGCAATTTTAAACATTTGCTGTTGGCTTAAGTGTATTTTTATTCGATACTATTCTAATAATAATGCATTCGTCTGTTCCTTGGCTTCCCTGATTCTTCCAAACGATTCATTCGATCTTGATGAAATTTTTAGTGAACAATTGTGAGCTCTCAGGGCGTGTTCTAGTGGTATATCCTAATCAAAACGCTTATTAAATTGTTCGTTCCTCTTTACCTCCTAAACACTTATTTATTTATTGATCAACTTTTTATTGAGGACCTAAGGAAATACTATAAATCGTTGTGTTCCTATAGTCTCTAGATTTGTTTCCTCGCAAAATAGTTTCGGATATGGTCCTTGTTTTTCATCCAAGAATTTTCTCTATTTATCATAAAATAAGCACATTACCACTGCTCCGTATCAGCCTTCTACAAACGGACAGGCTGAAACGCAGTGTAAAACTTCAAGAACTAACTGAGAACTGCTAAAAATTAATAATGTAATCGGAATCTATAAGTTTCTTTTAGATATAGAATTACTCCCCACTCCACAACTGGCAAAACTCCGGCGGATTGATGTTCGGACGACAACTACGTCTTCATTGGATGGATAAATCCCCCACGACGAACTCTATCAACAAGGTTCTGCGGAGTCAAGCTCGCAGAAGTTTACTATGATGGAACACGGAGAGACGAGTCGAATTTAACCGGGAGATTCCGTCATGATCAAGAGTTATTCAAAGGAAGGAAGGACAACTGATCTCAGCTACCCTGAAGGACAGAACGGGTCCCGGTATCGTTCAAGTGCCTTACTCCGGAAGGAAGGGAACATAGAAGGCACGCAAATCAATTATTGGACGACTCCAAACAAGGCGGAGGAAGAAATTGAAAGAGAATGTCCCAGACGGTCATCCAGAATTTCGAAGAGCCTCCTGAGAGATTTCAAGCTGGACAGTGAATACTATTCAGCTCATCTATTAAAGTTGTAAGTAATGATTAATATAAAAAAGTATTAGTTTAATTAAGTTCAGGAGGATGTAATATCCTTCGGTTTGTCCGGTTTAATATGTAATCCTTTATTGTTACTTGTACATAATTTCTCCTCTTTTCTGTAGTCAGTAATAATAGTCAGTCTAAGGACGAGCATCTCACTCTCTCTCTGCTCTAGGGGCGGTATTACAC
>CP045899.1:15176804-15208601 GCA_013387185.1 Caligus rogercresseyi
TATATATATATATATATTCGGTTGTCCTTCGGCTATATCCGAATCGAAATAAAATAAAAAATGTTTTTTAAAATAAATGTTTGAGGACAAAATGAATTGGTAAAGAATATGAGGACCACAGAAATTTAAAGTAAAATAAGTACTCGTCTATATAAAACAATGTCAGTGTGTGTTCTTATAAATGTTATTCTATTATCTGCTTTGTTTCATATTTAATGCATACCCCATGATTCCTGGTCGATATATTTGACGCAATTTGATTAAACCATATACTCGACAGCATTTTATACGAAGTAATTAATTCCAAATTATTTTTTAAATATTTAATAACTTCTCAAGTCAATTTAACCAAATAAACATCTTTATGGTTTATAAATAAAAGATATTATTAATTGGCAAAAAATTTGACCTTTTTTTGCCTATTTTTTTAGTCAATGGTATTTTTTATCGGTATTTCGACTTTGATAGCTTATGTATGAAACTTAAATGCCTAATATGTAATCTTTTTTTTGGGAAACCCCTTAATAAATCAATTAGTTTTGACAAGAACGCTTAAAAATACAGATAACTTTGAATGTTTGTGATTATATTTTAAATAACGTTTGAAGTATTAAATTAAACATATTTACCGAACATACGAGACGCAACCAAACTCAGGTATTAAATACATAAGTTCATTTGAATTCCTACAAGTTATATAACCTGTTTATTTGTATCCCTTCAAAACTATTGATATTATATTATTACAAATTAATTTTTTTATCTTAACGTAAAATAACCACCGATATATTTACTTTAAACGGAAATATATTCAATATAAAAACACACAATGTGCGTGATATCCCGTTCTCAAAACATTTGTATTAATTAATTTAAATAAAATAATCATCTGGCATTAGTTTATACTATTGGGGTCATCAATTATACATAACCACTATTTTATTTGAATGCCTTTACAAATATATTTCAAAATAACTTTTGAATGTAAGGTTTGAAGCAATGGGTCTTGGAAGAATAAAGAAAAATGCTAATTATTGTTTTGTTACTTTTTAGATTTGCAGTTTGAACTATGGTTCTATCTAATTATCATAACGTAAATGATAACATGTCGGAGATTTTAGGTACATACAAAGTACATGAAAAGAAGGCCCTATTTCATTTATCATAATATGAACTATTCATATTCCTCCATTTCCAAGATTCTGATATCACGAACCCAATAAATAAAGTTCAATCTCAGCAATATGTAAAACCAAAAAAATGCATTTCTATTAGTAACAAGTAAAAATATAAAAATCGTATTACTTTCCTGACTATAAAAATTACATGCCTACTTTTGGAGACTAAAAACGTCAAATATACATATTTCAACTTCTTATCTGTGTAATTAACACATAACCATAAGCCAAACCACCAGTTAAAGGAATGTCATGACTTTCAACCTTAAAATAACCTGAGCTGAACTATCAATTCTGTTAAATATTTAGTATTTATATCTAACACAATTTATGGACTGGGTGATTTTCCATTGTGCTCCAGCTAAAACATATTTCCAGCCATTTAATATCTACGGATGCATTTAATAGGAACAGGTTTACGATGTAGAGTAGTACCCTAATTGATCGCTGAGGAAGTGGATTAGTTGCATTTTGAGCGTGCCCGCCATTTTCCCTTCAATTATGTGGTCCCTTTGTTTTCCTCCGGATATTACACTCCGCTTTGCGATATTAAACGCCAAGATCGATTGTAAATGCGGACATTCTATTAGTCTTATATGTTCGTGTTTCTTTTTCAACGTTCAGTAGAATACTGACTATGAAATCCAAGGAGGGTACCATCAGGTTTTCCCCCCATAGGCACTATATAAAATGCAACCAATATAAAAATAATTTAGACTTCAATGTTTGTTTATGTTTCTTTACGCTATTACTTTTGATTTCTTTAACCATGAAAAAATATGCAACAAATAACATTTCTATTCATTGCATAACGAAAGTCAGTATTTTTTAAACTATATAATCATGTTAATAACAGAATATCTTAGATTCGATAGACTAATTTACACGCTACATATAATGCTTATGTATATCCACAAGGATGTCATTCTATGGAACCAAATAGGTAAAAAAATGTTTGTGTTTCTCTATCAACGTTTAGTAGAATACTGACTACGACATGTATGGATACCATCAGTTTTTTTCCTTAGGTACTAAATAAAATGCAACCAAATTAACATTCCTATTCTTTGCATAACAACAGCCAGTATTTTTCATTACATCATCATCATGTTAATAACATAATATGTGGGTAAATTGATAAGTCTAGCATTTGTCTGATGATCAAATATTCTCCCTCCGTGACTTCAATTGAGGCTTTTATGTACTTCCAGGATTGTCTTTAGTTTATTTGATTTAATATACTTACTGTCAACTCCGTACAGAGCTCTTAATAAACATAAAAGAAACAAAAAAAATCCCGCCTGTTATCCATTCAATGCTCAAGTGCCTTCTTCAATGGCCTATTAGCAAAGACTTCCTAATTGGGACTGTGTAAATTGATGTGTCCTACAAAGTACTCCTGGGCAAAAGAAAAAACAACTAAAAAGTCTATACATAGAAACAATAAACTAATAAGAGTTACAAGGAAGGTTGTAAAAGAAATATAATGAAAAAGTAGTGTCGTGCCAAATATTTTTCCATACAAAGACCAAGAAAGTGTTAACAAAAATGTGAAATTTGAGAATAGAAGACCATTAGTTGAGACATCCACTTATATACAAAAAGAGAAAAATAATAATTTTATTATAAGCCTTTCTCTTTTATTAAAAGTAATGGTTTATTAGAGTTGTGTGAACATGATGCCTTTCCCTCCAAAATACTAGTCTTTTTTGTCAACTAAAATAATTCAATTTAACAGAAAAACTTGTTATTTATTTTTGTAATATACATATATAAACTTTATAGTCCGATCTGAGAGTTGTTATACCATACATTTTATAAACTACAGTAAAAATGCTTAAATTGAATACATATATTAAGGTCAAAGAACATCTTGAGATTCATATTTGCTTAACTGGATATATAATGAAAGTTCGGAGTTATTTTTCATTTTATCAACGCAACAATGCTGTAAATATTTTTAATTGCAAAAGCTGTAAAGTGTGAAAATGAAGATTATACGTGATCATTTGAAAGAATGGGCTCTGAAGCCCACAATTATAGCTTATTGAGGGCCCAAAATCACTGTCAATGAACCTTGAGGTTTTACTAGCCACAGCTATGGCCTATTTGGGCTCTAAACCAAGCCTAACTAAGCGTTCAGCTTCTACATGACACAGTTATAGTAGTTTTGGGGTGTCAAGTCTATCTTTAATGTAACAATGGATTTGGGTTGTCATAAATATGTCATGTCATATTGAGGTCTAAAAATAAACGAATATTGGTCTTATTCTTACGCACACACTTTAGTTTGAAATATTATATAAAAAGGAAATTGTAGGCTAACAGGTGTCATATTTTTTGAAGAAAATTATTTGCTCACACACAATTCTTTTTAAAAATACTCCCTTCAGCCATGTATTCATAACACAGGGCAACAAAAAAATATTTTTTGAAAATCGCCCAGGGTTTTCCTGCTGAATTAGACTAATTTTGATGCACTGAGTCCGAAAATGACCTTGGTTTTGCTCAATCAGGTCAGTTTTTTTTGCTACAGATTTTTTTTAAAATCAATTTGTGTAAAAAAAAATTCTGTGAATTATCAGCTGAGAAACCCCTGACGATTTTTTCCCATTTCCTCAAGAAATAAAAATCAACGTATCCAAATTTATTCAGTTTTTATTTAGTCCATCAAATTTTATAAGCATAATTATCATAATATTAGTAAAATAATGTGCGTTACATGAGACAGAAGTTCAGAATTCACGGCATAATCGGCGTTTCTTCGATTCCCGCGTTTGAGCAGCTGCTGTGTTGTCTCGCTTCAGCGACCAACAGTAGTCCGCCTTCATGACTGCGTCCCACCTCCCCTGGTACCTCTCCTCCATTTGGCGCATGTCCTGATGGAACCTTTCTCCCTGCTCGTCGCTCATCGCCCCGAGATTTTCAGGAAACTTCTCCATGTGTGAGAACAGGAAGTGCATCGTTATACTCATTAAACACCCGAGTTTTTGGAAGGCCTCTATCATGGTGCTAATGAGTCTGGCGTGGTTTGCTGCCTTCGTGTTCCCCAGGAAGTTGTTCACCACCTGCACAAACGATTTCCACGCGGCGCACTCTAGCGTGCTCATGGAGTTTTGGAACTCTGTGTCCTTTATAAGCTTCCGTATCTGTGGGCCATCGAAAATGCCGGCCTTCACCTTCTCACTGGTCAGTCGAGGAAAGGCTTGGCACAGGTAGTTGAAGCACCTCCCATCCTTCTCGAGAGCGCGCGTGAACTGTTTCATTAACCCAAGCTTCAAGTGTAGCGGTGGGATCAATATCTTCTCCCGGTCAACAAAAGGTTCGTGTATGATGTTTCTCGCCCCAGGTACTAACTGATCTCGCGCCGGCCACTCTTCTTTACATAGTGCTGTACTCTGTCTCGACTGTCCCACATACATATAAAGCATATATAAGCCGATTCTTCCGGTTGATGCCAGTAGTATTGATGGCGCAGAAGTAACAATCCGTTGCATGGTCAAACGCCTCTCTCCATACCATCGGAATCCCAAACTTCAGTGAAGTTTTCGCGCCCTTCGTCCACCGCCGGAGGTATTCCACGTACGTCTTGCACACCGTGTGCGGTGCCCAGGACTTATCTTGGTCACCCAGCTTGACTTTAAAGTAAGCCATGTAGGCACGCTTCACAAATCCTGTGATGTTCTTCCTGTCCCCTGACCGTGTGTATTCTCCGCAGATGTAGCAGAATACGTCAGGATTATTTCTGCATGATCGTCGTGCCGAAGCCATCACAATAAACTGAAAGAAAAAAGAAAGATTTAGCTGAGTGTCAGACAATGAAATTAGGGATTTATAGCCATTGAATATGCCATAATTGTACTATTTTCTCAAAGAAACGAACCTGCATAACAAAACCGAAGTGCGCCCACTTCCACGTCTAAACACAGACTGAGCCCACAATGAGTTAATTTAAGGCAAAGGCAATTAATGTAAAGGTAATGTGAATTTGAGAGAGAATCTAAGAGTCACTACGGAGTCCTTGGGAAGAATGAACTAAATTTGCTAAAGTATATAACCCTCGTCGGCCTAAATTCACACAAAAATATATTAAATATTAAATAAATTCTACACATATTTATACACATAAATTTATGATAAACACAAATAAATTATTTATAATATTATTCGTGTCTGTGAACTGTAATTCGATATATTTTTCAAGAAAAATATGATTGAACTCAAAACCGCTGATATTAGAATATGTATAGCTCGTCAGGTAGGCCTATGGCTGTATCTCAAAAAGTTGACCTGATGGAGCAAAATCAATGTGATATTCGGACTCAGACCACCAAAATTAGTCTAAATCAGCTGAGAAACCCCAGACGATTTTTTGGCTGTTGACCAGTGATAATATTTGTAAAATCCTTGGAAGTCAAATTGTCCTTTCATCCGATTTTCATACAGGGGTTAAAATAGCTTTTACCAACAAAGGAAAAATTTGAAAATGAAGTAATTCACACAAGTTGATATATTTTATTAACCCCTTGTAAATACAGATATTACATAATTCATCCTTACGGGGGGTTTGGCATATCATGAAGTTTGCAAATAAAAAAAAGATGCCTGAAAAATAATTAAATTAATGTGGATTCTTCTTTGAATTGTCTCAATTTCTCTCTCTCTCTCTATATATATATATATATATATATATATATATATATATATATATACATAAGGATAAACTCAGTTAAAATAAAATAATTGATGTGGATTCTTCTTTGAATTGTCTCAATTCTCTCTCTCTCTCTCTCTCTATATATATATATATATATATACCTACTCTTCGGATTATACTCAGTTAAAGCCTGAAACGGAACAATAATAAAAAATATTAATAGACTACTAACTTCCAAAACACGAAATCACATGCCCAAAAAGTATGTGTATATATGTTTTTGAACTTCATAACGTGTGATTTTATAATGAAAAAATGTTAAAAAACACATAAATATTTCATTCTCTCAAAAGTACATACATACTTTGTATCTTCCTCAAGTGCTATCCGCCCCTTTTGTTCTTCTAAGAAAAGTGTAAAATAAAGAAGATCTATTTTTTAAATATAAATATATTTTTTGTGAATGGTTGTGCTCTCTATATAAATATATGTTTAAAATGTAAAGGCCCCTCAAGGCACGTGTGTGTGTGTATATATGTCTGGGCATCCTCGTCTCCTTATGGTCATGAAGAATTCATATTTCAATTTAAATATGCATATTTAAGACACCATTGTGAGTGTGTAGATATTTTTTCGCATATGAATGTGAGTGTTTTGTTGTGTATGTAAGTATGGTAGCAAAATATATACAACACCCAAACACACCCTGGCATGGAATTAAAATAGTTGAATACATATATGAGCAGGTCTATCTCCATTGTATTCCTCGTCTAACTCTTTTTAGAGAGAGGATGAATAGGGGTTAAAATCTTCTATGCCGTATTTTATATTTTAATTACAGCTTTTTTCGGTCAGATGATCAAAATATTTGCTATTGTTCGATGAATTGTGCTATTATATTATTATTTTAGGTCGTAAGTAACCATAATTTTCATACGAAGTTTATATATATTTTTTGGTCAGTAACAGTAATGTACTTTAAGCCAGATCATTCTAAATGCCTCTTGAATAAAATACATTTAGGGATAGCAAAAGATCTTTATCACAACTCACATAAATATATATTTTTTCATTTGATATATTTTGTTCCCTTTCTTATTTTTCCCTCTAAAGTAAGATTAATGATCCATTCATCGTCAGATCTGAGCAAACAATTGTTTTAAAGTCTGTTGAGTTGTTTAATTAATTTAGTATTTTTTTCTTGGCCCAGTAGGCATATATTTGACAAATTAAACCAAAGATATACAAAAAGGTTTGTACAGATACGTAGTGAATAAATGATCAATAAATAACAATTATTTAAACGAAACAAGTATAAGAAACTATTCAAATAATTTGGAAACAATTATATTAATATAGACATCTCAATAAAAATCCATATCTGTAATATTTTTTTTTGAATATAGAGAAGCAATTCCGATGATGAAAGAAAGATCTTCGTTTTTAACTGTTCGCATTTTGTATAATATGCAGGGCTGTTTTTGGAACAAAAACAATGCCCTATATGCCCAGAAATATGTGGGGAAAATGACTAAATATGCGGAAAATATGCTAAAAAGGTTAAATGAGCAAAAAAAAGAAGCTTTATATGTGGAAAAATAATGCATATTCTAAATTTAAAAAAAATTATGACATGTAATCATGGTTCCACTGAAGAATAAGCATATATTTTACATACCTCTCTGTCAGACTGGTTCGCTGGTCAGACAAAAGAGACTTTAGTTTGGAGAAGACCCTTTCGTAGTCCACAAAGGTATTGGAGCACACGAGAAGAGGAAGGGCAATTTGGAATCATCTTTGAGTTCCAATGTCGGTCTCTTCAAAATTCTGGAGTATAATTAATTTTTTCGAAGTCCGGGTTCTTCTCAAGGACACTGTTCAACTTGCTGGCAAGGGGTTCAACGGTCAGCTGCATCTGCACCCTCTCAAAGATTCAAATGCTCTCTCTCTCTCTCTCTCTCTCTCTCTTATGGATTTTCGCTAAATTATCAATATGTAGTTTTTTGAATGCGATGAAGATAATGCGAATTATAATTAAATTAGGTTTGATTTGCATACATATATATAGTACAATTTAAGAAACAGATGATTATAGGTTGTACTGTTTAGTTTCATACTTAAAAGATTGCAATAGATTTGTGTGTCAGCCAATGTTTATGGGGTCAGCATGATACAATTTTATCATCATTTAAAAGTTGTTTGACATTAAAATATAAATGTTGAAGGATGGAATCAATTTATGAGATAGATATATATGATTATTATTGCACATATGAAACTAATTACGCTCTTTCGATCATGTTACAAATTATTAATAATTACATTTTATAAGATAAAGCTATAATGGAAGTGAGGCCAGAGATAATTTTACGACTTCTATCATTTAATCCGTGTCAAAAAGTATGTATTGCTTGAGAATATAAATAAATTGTCGTATATATATATATATATATATATAGGGTGATTCTTATTTCACGTTTTTCGGATTTGAGAGTCGGGCTCCCCTAGGATTTTACTTTAGTGTATAGAGATCATCTTGTGAAAGTTTGAACGAAATCGAATAATGGAAGTACATGCTCAATGGGCCCAAAAGTTATGTAGTAAACTTATGTAGTAATTTTTTTTTCGCTATTCGATTGCCCCTAATGTCCTTAATTTTAATGCTATTTTCAAACAATTTGCCGCAAAATGTAGGTATGCTTGCAAGGATTCCAAATCAGTTGCTATTTTTAATGTACATCCAAAATTCAACGAGAAAATTAAGTTTTGAAATAGGCATTTTTATGCAAAATACCCCAAAATGAACATTTTGAAACTTTATTATGTCGTTTGATTTTGAATGTAAATGAAAAATAAAAACTGATTTGGAATCCTTGCAAGCATACCTACATTTTGCGGCAAATTGTTTGAAAATAGCATTAAAATTAAGGACATTAGGGGCAATCGAATAGCGAAAAAAAAATTACTACATAAGTTTACTACATAACTTTTGGGCCCATTGAGCATGTACTTCCAATTATTCGATTTCGTTCAAACTTTCACAAGATGATCTCTATACACTAAAGTAAAATCCTAGGGGGAGCCCGACTCTCAAATCCGAAAAACGTGAAATAAGAATCACCCTAATATATATATAACATTGGTTATTGTAATAAGAACATAACTATAATGTTAAGTAGATAATTCAGCCTTATGGAGTGTAAATGTCTTAATTATTATAAAAATATAATCATTTGAAAATAAATATATAGAGGTTACATGTTTTTGTTGTTGTAAAAACAACAAACATTATAAATACTGATTTTGAACGATTAAACCCCTCCATTAACATTGATGTTACAAAATACTATTTTTAACTAACTTAAGGAAACTATATTTTGGTTCTTTATTTCGATGGAATTGCATCCTCATGTGGAGATGTTATAGCATTTAATCATCAAATGGCTTAGCTTAGCCTAGTTGGTTAATGGAATTGCAGCAGTAACCATTTGGATATGAATCAGCCCTATAGCATCATATTTGGATCGTCAAAACTCGTACCTTTTTGATGAAATACTTTAATAGTAACCTTACTCTGGCGGGACGGTTCGATCCAGTGCCTTCATCATTGATAGTTGAACACACGTCCACTGATCCTACGCACTCCTTTGTCCAACTACCAGTTTTTTTTTGCATCGTTTTACTAATGTCATTGATCCTATCTTTTTGAATAATTCATACTGCCAGCATTGTTTTCAAAATATGACAATTGAAGATAAGTATTTCGACGACAATTATTAATAGTCCATGAAATTAAAACTTGTTTCGATCACAATCACTAAATTAATTATACTATATATATATATATATATATATATATATATATATATATATATATATATATAATATATATATATATGAGTCATATAGAACGAGCCTAACCATGTAAAACTTGAATTTTTTATCAAAATGATCAAAATACTTCTAAATCAGTAAACATAATCCCCTCCGACTGCAATGACGTCGTGACAGGGGTTCCAGAGATTTCGGAGATGGTCAATTTTACTGTATGAAAATTAAGATGTGAAAAATAAACGTATATAAGAAGTAACTTTAAAACATTAACATGAGTACCCTTTTATTCTTTTTCCTTCTTTAAACTATAAAAGAACCCTAGTATGAGCTGTTATTTACAAAAATGGTTTGTGCGTCACCACTTCTGTTCATAAATTGGCACACAATATTGTTTGACGAAAATTTGAAGAATGAACAAACTCATAAATGGATCATATTTAAATTCTGTAAAACTATTGTTTTTCAAAATAAGTAGTAGCACAAACGTTTTTGCTCTATAACGAAACCTTTGAACGCAATTTCTACGATCAATTAGTTTCTTATGACGCAACTTGCGTGAAAGGTGAAAGTTTGATATCTTAATATAAGTTTCTATAATACCCCATAATATATATACATATATATATAATTTTCTAACATAGTTAAACAATAATTCGATACCATGTAATAAATATTTTAATAATATATGGAGAAGTCATTAAAATCTATGTTGACTTTTGAGTCAACTTTTTCTGAGAATGAAATTTCTATTTATTTTCGACCATTTATAACGAGCGCTTTATTCTCCTTTTCAGAACAAGAAGCAATTGTAATTCGAGAGGCTTAACATTTTCTAGACGTAGAATTTGTCATAAACTACATACATTATATCCTCTATACTTTTAATCTGTAAATATTTTTCCCTTCTTAGAACACCAATGCTTTGACTCCGAGTAAAAAAATAAGAGTCTCAAACCAATAAAGCCTTCACAATAAGTGTATCAGAAATCTGCAGAGTCATTCACGAGCTAGGCGTCTTTTCATAGAAAACTATTATTGTGCAGGCACTTAATAGATGACAGTAATGGACAAAAATTATAGTCCTTTGAAGAAAAAAAAGTTCCCATCAAAGTTCCCGCGAACTCTATGCCATTTAGATAAAACTATTTTAGAAGAAAATAAAAAAGAAACTTTTTCACGAACCAAAAAATCAATTTATTGCTCTATTGAATTTTGCTTTTTATATATTTAATTCTTGAAGCCTTCTTTTTTCAAAGGAATATATCGTTTGTCTATCGTTTTGATCTTTGAATGATTGCCGTATTTAAAAAAGTCATAATATGTATTTTATCTACTAGTATGTATTATAAACTCAACTTGTATTGAACAATATTTAAAAGTTCTATTTGGAAAGTTGGATGACATAAATGGGAAGTTGAAATTTGTTAAACTTGGGCCTTAATCTAATAAGAACTCGTGAGCCATCACATCATTTCAAAAAAACTTACTTAAATAATTTCATCCAATTTAATTTTCTCGTGTGTGGATCTAATTGTTTTCTATAATGGATTATGTATACAATTGAGCTAGAATATGTTAAATGGTCTAACAACTATATGTATATATATATATATAGTATTCGAAATATAGATTTATATATAATGAAACAATGATTAAAAAACAACATTAAAGGTTATTTAAAAACTGTGAGGAATAAAAATAATTAAAACAAGGACTAAATGGTAACTATCGTGACGAGTTTTCCAGCAACTGCCAAAACTCTTGGCAGATCTAAGCTCCGGATAGATATTTCACGCCCTAGCTGCTGCGAATACGAAAGTGTCTTATCTTTTGGTATAAAAACGTGGGCAGCAGCTCTGTTTCTCTTTAGCATGGCGGGTGTGGGTTTGTTGTCTATTATGCCTCTGACGTCACGTTACAAGACACTCTGACGTCATGTTTAATTTGTCTTACTCTTTCCTGCATATATTTCCTTTTTTCCTACTGTGATAATAAAGTAGCCTTCAAGTTATGACCTCCTCACACGTATCTTTATTTCACATTCGTTACTGCAGTGCAACCTAATTGGCGACAACTTTGGGATACAAATATACTAATAATATATTCTTCTTCTCTAAGGTATACCAACACAGCAGTGTCCTTCCTGCTCCAGAATTCCAATCTCTAAAATAGGGCTATCATTGCTATGAAAAGTTTTATAAAATTCCATGGCAATTACCCCTAGTACCGTTTGATAGAAATAGGTGAGAATGTATCTCATTACATGTTTTATCTGTTGTTGGTTTTCTCTCAAATGATATATATATTTATATATATATATATATATATTTGAACTTAAACATATTCTGTTTTTCATATGTGTTTATGAGAAGCCAAAAAAAACAATATTTCTTTAACAGTTCCATATTTCACAAATAACAAACAATAAAAGTTTATTTATAATTTTGACCTACTTTTTAAAGCCGAAGTTTAAAATAAAAGCAAAACTTTACTGAAGGCATTTACGTTACATGCACAAGAAATAGTTATTACCGTTGTAATGATTAAATAGTTGAGGTATTTGAAGGAAAAACAAAATAATTTAAATAAAAGCTGAGGTTTTTGGGTATTCTATTACTGAAGCCTTTTATAGCCTCTTAAGGAGTAATCGATATATACCATATTTGTGTTCTTTTTTATTTATTTCAAACAAGGAATCGCGTAAAAATGTGCATATATGGAAAACCCCAATTTATTTTAGACTACGGAACCTATTTCTTTTTATGATAATTTTGTTAGTTCTATATTGATCAAAACAAAGAAAATATTAATCTTTTATATTTACATGTGTTGATTTATATAAGAAAAAATCAATTATTTCGAATTTAATTCTATAAATCGAATATTGCATATTTTTTAACTGCAATTATCCACATCATCGCTTAAGAAATCTACTTATTGGATTTTAGTTCATCGTCACTTTTTAATACGTTTAAACTATATTTTCTGTGTATGACAATACGAAAGCCAGGACTCAATAGCTATACAAACTCTCTTGTAAGAGTCTAACACTTCGCATTCGAGTCAATCTTCCTTAAAGCTGGGCTTTATGTACACTCAATGTATAACTATAATGATTATTACCCCGATGTTGATTCAGTGAAAATAGTGCTCAATTATTGGCCAAGGAAGTTGCTGATTTAAGCATGCCAAGTTCTCATAAAAATTCCCATCATCATCATAGCACACCAGCCCACAAGAAACGGATATTGATGAAGAGGGGGCTTAGTTGAGCTCACAAGGCCATATAGGGAGTTCCTATTATTTACTTTTCGTCTCATGAGTTTTTTCCCCATCACGTATGTTGAGAGAATACGTAAGTAGTTTATCTGATATGGATAAATGCAATCTAATAATCCATTGGGGGTTCATGGAGTTAATTGCAAGGAGAAAAAGGTGTATTTGCCGCTATATGAAGCTCTTCAATATGAAAAAGGAAATAACTTACTGCATGAACATCTACAAATGTTATAAGAGGCATATTTGTATACTTAGTACAAACGAAGATGATGGAACTGATACTTGCATGCCATGTGATGCTTAGAATATGTTATTTTGTATATATAATGCCTAAAAATATTCCTAAAGGCTCTACGTACAAATAAATCTTCATAATAATTAGCAATTAATTTAAAAAAATCATATACATTTCTTTACAATACGAGTTTGCATATTAGAACATATAAATATATGATGCAATTGCCTACAAATTACATACACGAGCATTATAATTTAGTGTTTGAATAAAGAAATTTCCTAATGATTGGTCCTCTGGGAAATAAACAATCAGGTGATAACCACGTTTTCTTTTTATTGGCAAAAAAGGAGCTCAAATCCCTTCTTTTAAAGCCAATTCAGTAAACCTTTATACTATCTATGTACTTGCGACTTGATTTTCTCAGAACTTGACTCAAAAGTTCGCCGTTATCTCAGCAATACAATCTTATAAAAACCTCCTCTTCATTTTATCAAATCCATTGTGAGAAAAGTAGATATTTCATTGCAAAATCTACGAAACAAAAGTATTCAAGGTGTTCCTTTGATCCTTCACAAACACCATTTCTCACACTTGATTTCACCTTTGTCAGCGTGTAGACGGGCAGATCTCTTTGTCTTCTAAGAGATCTGTGGCCATATTGTTACTAGAATTCTTTATTAATTGACATGAATGGTGTATTAGTAAGTACATTATGCATGATCATGAAGTAAATTAATTATTTTATTGAATGAGAGAGGGGTTTTAATACATATACCACTACTAAATAATGGATTATTCTTTTTCTATCGTCATCCTCAATCAAATCTTTCATTATTCATTCGTTCAAAAAAGATCAATATTAATGAATAATACAAGGTTTTGCAAAAATAGTGGATACATATCTTATTATTATATTGGATGTAATTATAATTAATCCTTGAGAAACAATTATATCTCAAGACTACAATGAGGAGTAACAAATTGTTTTATTGAATACATATTATTTACAAATATCATCTTTTTGCATTTCTTAATTATAAATGTTCTATATATGATATTATTACAGGTTAAAAACAAAGGAATTAACTATGTTCTATCTATTTGACATTTCTTCGAAAGGTCGTTCTACAAAAAGAAATAATACTTAAAAAAATATTATTAATTTATAATGTATTTATTTTGCTTAAAAATGAAAGTCTATTTCATATTTTAAAAAATTACCCATGACTCTTATGGTATCATTATATATTGATTGTATCAACAGTCGTGATGCCTATGAAGAGCAATTATCGTTGCAGTGGGTGCCATTGGATTTGTAATAAAAGGGATTAAAGGACTAACACCTTCGGTTATCTTGTCTAAACTCATCTGTATTTCGTAAGAGGTATTTCTTTTTATACCTCTTTTTATAAATATAAACATTCTTTCAAAAGTTTTTATTACATACAAAACGGAAAATGGAGGTACATATAGGAGCAGAGAGAAGGACTCTGCTACAGATTCACCTGGCAATGTTAATATATTTCTAAATAATTATGAGTACATTTTTCAACCTATTGTATCTTCATCATGATAAATCATTAAGGTACATATATATAATATATATATATATATATATAATTCATTGTTTTGAACTTTTGCGTTGATGAAAAAATGTTTAATACTGCCTGAAGTCAATAAAAACGATGGTAAGTCCAATCAAATTAGAATTGTATTTATTAATAAGTCTAAGAATCATTAAATAGTGATTAAATATATGCACTATATAATACAATAATTATAAACTTCACAAATACAGATTATATACAACATGACTATAGTTTTCTTAAGCATTTATAAATGCTTATTTAATTATAGAATGTTTATATTGACTATATTTTGGTCTTATTTTCTTTATTAGCACTGGTAATGGCTATTTCATCACTCGAAGCGTTAATCATAATGTATTTATATTATATTTTTTTATTCTTACACAATTAGTGTTAAAATAATAAATATATCAATAACAAGAAGTTAAAGAAACATAACTATTTTATAATTGGTAATTCATAATAAACATTCTTAAAACCATTCAACAAAAAAAAACACATTTGATTATTGCTTTTTCTTTCATTTATAGCCACGAGCTACTATTTTTTTTACAGTCATATAATAAAAAGTAAGATTAATTCTTACATATACACGTACAAAAAACTAATATATTTTGATTAGTCGATTCACAAGTAGAGTAATTTTCCCTTCTGACTTATTTACCGTCGTGTGAACTTCTAATGTGTAATCGATGCGGCATGATTGTAAAAAGACTTCCAACTATATATATTTATAGTTGCTTGTAAAAAACGAATACATATATACAATGACTCGGTGTGGGAAAACGTCTGGTTCTCTCTGACGTAAACAAGAGGGCTTAAAGTGTGTCAGGCAAGGATTAAGTTCTCACTATATGATCTCCTTTCTTTTTATTATTTTTAAAATCTTACATGCTTTTCTCATTTAAAATTCGTTCAGAGGAGAACTTACCATATATTTTTATTATTATTTGAATTTGTTTGGTTGTTATTTTCTTGTGACTGCGTTTTTTTTTCCTTCCATCTTTAAAAAAAATCTCTGAGAAGGATGTACAACATGAAATAATATATTCCTTTAAGATACATGTATTTTTTTTACAAACATCATATTCTTCCAGGCCAGGCAGATCACAAACAAAAATTTAACACTGTGATTATATTTCTGTGCATACATACAAATATATGTAAATACATTCATCCCACGAAGAAAAAAATATATATACATGAAGAGAAAAACATTTTTTGTATGAATATATAAAAATATCAAAACATGACTGCTTCTTCATATTATTCAATTATTCATAGAGTTCTTGACAAAACATTGACCTTGCTGAGAGTTTTTTCTCTCTTATTCGGTGAGTAAATATATATGAACACAATCTACTGTTTTGTTGAGGATGCTACATTTATATATATACATATATATATATATATATATACAAGGCTGTATCGGAAAGGAGTTATGTTAAGATATAAAGCTTTGATATCTCCATGAATTTGTATATTGAATTTGAGAAACAGGTAATGAATTCGAATATTTACATAAATAAAGATATTTACTGTGGATCCAATAACTTTTGTGATATTTGAATATATAGTCCATAGACTAAAGAAACAAGGGTATTTTTTAATTTTTGCACAAGAATTAATATATTTTTATGCATAACAAACTCTATACTAATATGCTTCATTAAGATGATTGGATGAAAATATAAAAATTTTTTATACAAACAACTAAGGCTTCTAGTTTTTAGCGACTTAAAACCATGTTTATTATTATTTAGTATAAGACAATGTATGTATGTAAGTGGGTGTCAAAATGTCCAAAAGTCTATAGGGGATAATGTAGAAAACCCTAATACTTTTACTAGAATGTTGTGTTGTGCTTAAAAAATAATATGACACCTGTTTTATATACATATTTTAATTAATGGTTTTTGGTCCATGTTCTAAAGAAACAACAGATATTTTCGTATTAGGCTATTCATTCAATTCAATAATGCACCGTTTATTTGTATTCAATTTATGAAAAAAACTTATTAGGAGTTCATTTATTGTTTTATTAAATTTTTTCGACCGAAATATTTATATAAAGTTTGATACTTGTAAGCATTAGTTAGACCTTTTATTATAATTTGTAGTTGTATTGAACATATAAAATATTTTATCCAACATAAATTGTTTTTTTCTTTTTTTAAAGTCTTTAATGCTTTATTCAAAGTTTAAAGTTAGTTATTTACACATTTTAACACATATATAATATATATATATATATATATATATATATATATATATATATATATATATATAATTATATATATATACTTAAAGTCGATTTAAAAACTCTATATGATTTAAGAGTTATTTATTTACACATAGTAAAGAAAAACATCAGACCTTTTCAAAAAAATATGGAGAGACGCAATAAAGTAACAATTACCTTTTTCAGGAAGAAGAAAGAAGAAAACCCTGATCAAAGTTTTTCTACAAGCCTCATTTTTCATTGATATTATTATTATAATTAGTTTCATACTACAAGGTGCTTCTTACTACCATCGAAGTCTTATTTATGAGTTCCTTTCTCTCTGTTTAATTTTGTTTCTTGTCTTTACAGCTCATCCTTGTTATTGTTATTATTATTATTTTCCAATACCCATTGGTTTAATTAAGTTTGTAAATTAAGAGCAGAGAGAAGTGGGGGGTTACAAAACAAAGAAAACTCCGTGCACAGGTACATAGTAGTAGCTCTAAATAGAATCAGGGAATATAAATCAGATTTTCATTGCAAAATTCAAGTGTTGAGCATGCGATGTCGTGTGGAGTTTTTTTCCAGTGATAAGAAGGGAGTGAAATGAAAAAAAAAATCATTAATCTAAGATGAAACTAAAGTCATATTTCATAAAAGTAATATAATTTGTTTCTCCTTTGTCACTTGTCACGGAGCTAGACTATTTGTAGAGTGACTAATGAAGTGATTGCAAGAAATGGAATTGATTTTCATCATATTTGTTTAATTGGTGCGTGAATGAAGTTGATATATGGTAAATAACAAAAGACTGAATGAGGCTACATGGATGCGACCCTTTTATATTATGTTAAAAGATTATACTAAAACAAACACATTAAAAATATTGTATAAAATCTATACCGTTTGCCAATGTTCAGCTGTGTAACGTTTCATAGGTACTTTCCTACTCCGCAATTGTGGACTTGGAGATCTTCTGTTTGAGCACCTGCTGCTATGGGAAATAACGAAAAAATATAAATAGTATACTTATTTGATGACTATTTTAATGTATTTTTGTTGTACTTATATTTCCTTAAAAAGAACTACATATCTCAAAAGAGTAAAACATACGTTTTTTCCCCCAAATATATATATTATATATTGGACTACCATTTCGATATACAATAATTCAAATCGATATATATATTAAAGGAAATATGTATTCTGGTACGGCCTTAACCATTGTTTTGTTAAATACTTGTGATCAAAGTTTGTTAGACCAGCTTTGATGAGTTTGAAGCTATTTTTTCTACAGTAATTTATATTTTTATAAAAGTTGATTATCTTATTAAAACAATACAATTCTTAATCTGTTAAAAAGTTTCGTTGACTATAAAATATAACATTTGAAATATGAGTATAGATTAAACAAATATAGAGTACGATAAGTCATGTATTACAGAAATTATCAAATATAATATATGTTGCATCTATATTAATCGTTAGCAAAAAGTCTATTTACGTATTTCAAAGGAATTTGTGAGATTCTCCCCTTTATATTTTTGTGCTTAGTTGGTTCTATAAATATATTATAAATAAAAGGGTATCAAGGTTACATAATTGAACCAAGGATGCGCTTATCAATGAGGTTGGCCAAAATTGACCTTCTCTCTCGGGATGAATCGAACCTGCAACTTTGAGAGTTGAACACGTCTTTAGAAGGTGTTTCATTAATTTGAATATTAAATAATAATTATCAGCTAAGATTTGGGAATGTTTCAACTCAAAATTATAAAGTATAAAAACTTGTGTCCATAAATATATGTAAAAGTATCTACATATTTTGCATGAAATTTAGAATCTTTCTTTCATGTTAGCATAAATGAAATAATTTGTGTCAAAAGCAACAAGTGTGAATCAAAAAACCAACTTAATATTCATAAATGGTACTCATTTTGTTTATATATATATTATATACGCCAAAAGTTCTTCTTTTAATCATCAACGATTAATTGTAGTGATATTTATACATTTTTAAGCTCAATATGAACACAATGAGTTTTTTTTAATATGTCCGTCATAAAGCAGCACTCTCGGTTAAACGTAAAAAAAGGGCTGATCAGAATTTATAAGTAAATATAAAGGATAAAGAAACCCGTCCTCTAATAACCAATTCATTTGCAATCTAACCCTTATCACTGGACTAACTTTCTATGAAAAATACATCAAAAATATAATGATATCTTATTTACAATAGCTTTTTAACATAAAATGACCATCAAAACAGTATTTTCATACTAATTAAAAAATTAATATTGTAAAAAATATTGTTCAAATATCATAATTTATGCATGTATCATGTTTACTAACTACAAATATTCCCTATAACAACCTTTGATAACTCCCCCCCCCCCCCCCCTCCCTTCATTCTAAAAAGGCAATTAAGTTAATTAAGTATACTTCAAAACCTTTTTGTTTTATAAACTCATTGTTTTAGTACTTTCAGAATGGAAAAAAATAATGGTATTTCTTTTTAGTTTCTTGCAAAAATAGCTCATTGTTTTCATTAATGAGTTTATTATACGCAGACTTAAGCTCTTGATTGTTTAAAACAACTTGAATGAACCTTGTAAAAGGGCAAGTAGTGAAACAGAGCAAATAATTTTTTAATGATAGTCGTGCCTATTCATAAGACTAAGGCTTTATAACATTTTTGCTCATGCTTTTCTTAAAGAGAAAGGTAAAAAGGGATTTCTCTATTAACCTTAACAACAAAGTTAGTGATTATAACTATAATTGTTATTATAGCCATATATATATATATATAATTAGCTTTTCTATTTGCATTGGAATTCGGTTATATTTAAAATACGTTTTAATGGAATTGAATCGGAACATCTGGGTTTAAAAGCTAAAATCCTTTTCCATTTTACCTTACTTAGTGCATTCACATTCTATTATAGATGTAGAACTAAAAAAAAAAACTGTGTGAATTCAAAAAAATCGCTACTTTCCCTCATTCTCGGACAAAACAGTGAATGTTCTTAAAAAAACTCTTACGAACTTATAGAGGTTTTATCAGAAGACATTTTTGTAATTAATTTACCATTTTTTATTTATTGTCACTGTGATTTTTTTACCGTTTTTACCGCATTGTTTTTTACAAAAAAAATCCTTTTTAACGACTAGAATGTTTGTCTATTGAAATAGACTTTTATATTTGCGATTTAATTTTAAACTAGAATGTTTATTTATATATATGTAATTATATGTAACTTCGCTAAATAAAATAAGGTCGAAAAAAAAAATCAATCGTATTTAAATAAACTTACTTCAAATACGGTTTTATTTAGTTTCAAATGGAATGATCAATAGTTAGTAAGACATTATGAATAAATTTAAAACAATACAATAGATCACATTTGGAGCTTGGATATAAAATAATAACTTTAAATAAATTTCATAAAGGCCCAATCCAAGTGGAGATAACTTTAAGAATAAAAGACAATATATTTTCCAGGACGATTTTGAACCATAAGATTGAATTTCCCGTGATACCATATCATTTATTTCCTAAAATTGGGTCAATGGTGTTAATATAAGAATGTATATATTGCTTACGTTGCTTGAATAAAGATATCTTTTTGGTTGGGCCAAAGCATTTACAAATATCTTACAAAATATTGTCCAATAATGACTACACTATTTATTTTCTATTATGTTGTTTGAAAAAACTCATAGGGATAAAATCTACACTCAATACAAATACTCTGACTCAACTTCCTTAAAGGTTATTCCTAGCTGTTGGACTTCTATAACTCCTCCTCCTCTCATTCTCTTAATGAGTCAGCCCATTAAATGAATTATTTCCATTTATACTTCTTATTATCATTATTTAAAATATTTGTTCGTCAAAAGACTTTTTCTATCCTTTTATCTATGAGATCAGGAATCATTTATTTTAAGCACTCTCATGGTCATGTGAAGTCATTAAGTTGACCTGTGATTCTAAAGCCCCTAAATGTGTGTGTATTGACAAGTTCAACTTCTTTGTATTCATTTGCCCACTGCAATGGCTAGTGGTGTGGGCGATGAGGTGAAATGAAGGTTTGTCTTGAAAGGGACCCTTGAAAGAGCCTGAATTGCTGTATATATATATATATGTCTACCTGAAGTAAGATGGAATAAAAAAGCCAGAGATGTGATAATTTGCCATGCTTGTATCTTTTATATGCATATACAACTTTGGGACCACACATGAACCCAAACACATGGGAGTAGATCTCTTCTGTCTCTTAAGAAGACGGCTTCTAGAGGCTTTGCAATAAATTCCATTTGAGCCTGCACATACACACATAATACTTATATATAGCGTAATTTATAGATTGAACCTTTGTGTATCCTTTATAACAATAACCATTTCAATACATACGAAATGCAAAACATTTAGGCTAAGCTTGCTGTGATATGTTTTACTGGAGTGACATCTAAAGGAGACAAATGTTGTTTGTGGCAAAAGGGAAAATTAAGATTTATTATTCATAATATGTGGCTTTATTACTTTGAACTATATTTCAAATATATTTAATCATATTTATCGTTTCTAGTTAGTTTGATGTTAGGAAGAAATGACAGAGGATACATCGGCCTAAGAAGAAATGGAACAGGAAGGAATGACCCTAGATAGAAAGGAAAATGATGACGCATGGAAGAATTGGCCCTAATAATAATTGACCCGTATAATAAAAAAACAGGGAAATTATTTATCTTTAATAGCAAAATTAAATTATTTTTCCATTTTTTATTCAAAAATAGTATTTGTACATTATTCAGTTGTATTGCACCCAAATACTTGTCTATTCATAAATTTGGGCCCCCCTGAGTCATCATTTCCTTTTCTATCTTGGGTCTTTCAGGTTCATTTTTTCTTGGTACACTTCTTCCTAGCCCGTATTTTTCTCTTTTTGTTGCTTATTTTTTTCCGATGGAATGGCAGTACCCATATGAAATACACATCATAGTATTAAAAAGAGTCTATAAAATCTACAGTTTTTTTCATGAGGCTAACTGACTTTGACCTTACTCTTCTCGGGAGTTCAACTGTTGCCTGCAATATTGAGAGTTCCTACAAAACTTCTGAGTTCATTTAATTATAATTTCATTTAGTATGCATCTACGATGTAGATATGTACGAATATAATATCTAAAGAGTTGACATATGGTATCAACAATTAAAATAATTGAGCAGGAGTGTCCATAAGCTTAGAGGCGATGAGTTGGAAACTCCAATATTCAATAACCAACGAGACCTTCTGTTCTTACAAAATGCTTTATCCTACTACATTTATTAAGTATTGAAGGGTATGAACCCTTATGTTGTAGGTATTATATGTTACATCTAACATAATGTATTTTTTATTGAATAAAGGCTAATTTTTATAAGCTCAAAATTTGCATACGGCCAATTTTCCCTTCTTACATTTTCATTTGGCCAATTTTCCGTTCTTTACATAAAATTAACTAAAAAAAATGAAAAAAAACAGCAGTTAGTAATCTTGAGAAGTATATATTTTTATTTAATGTGAAATAAACTCCATCATCTATATATTATATATATATATATATATATATAATAAAAGAAACATATGTATGTTTATTTGACTGATCATCACGGCCAACCACTTGACCAATCGAGTTGAAATTCGACAAGAAAATGTATTTGTAATCACTAGTAATTTTAGGCTACAAAAGGCTTTTTTGGCCACTTAGGCCAAAAACGCCAAAAACTGCAAATAAGTAATATTTGAGAAATATATCTTAAAAATAAATAAAAAACGTTGAAACATTTTTTCTAAGAACTTTTCTTGCTGCATGTTGGTATGCCCCTTCAACCTTTTTTTAATAAGCAATCAAAGTTTATTGTGCATCATTTTTTAACAGTTTATTTTTTAATGTAATAAAGAAGAAGAAAAATAGGAGGTATATATCATAAGTTTAGCCCGAGCAACGCAGGGCTCTCACAACTAGTAATATAATAAAACACAACTTTTAGCATTTGGTATATGCACTTAGAGCAGGATGCCAGGGTGAAATCGGTCAGGGGGCCGGACTGTTTTCAAGTGGGACCTCGGGGGCCAAATTACCGGTACATTTTTGGCCTTGCAACACTAAACACTAACCAAAGTAGATTTAAATTGTTGATATTGTATCATAATATTATTTATTTATAAAAACACTTCTCAACCACTAACGTAACGGGCCAAATGAGATGTCCATTCGGGCCGGATCCGGCCCGCGGGCCGCCACCATGGCACCACTGACTTAGAGCCTACATACACCAAAATAGCCCCCGGATACCCTCTTATACATACATTAGCCATGATACATGTTATATAAAGGACCAGTGAGTAATTTATTCAAATTACTAGCTTCGAAAGAGTGTCAATATTGTATATCCAATGGGCTTGATAAGGGTCTGTCCAAACAACATTCATTTTAATGTATATTAACAACTCCTGGGATCTTTTTTTTTCCTGCATGCCTACGTTGAAAGCAATAAATCAGTATTTACTTAAATTAATCAAGCTTATAAATTCACACTTGTTACTCCATTGTGTGCTTTTGAGTGATGTATGTAAGTACACAAAATAATGAGATTATGTAAGGCATTTGTCATTTGAATTTTTAACTGTTTGATACTTAATTTGTTCAACAAGTTGTAATAGAAGTATATAAAGAATATTTGTTGTGTGTTTTTGGTTCTATAGATTGCATCCGAGGGGATATAAATAAACATATTATCGAGTCAATTAGTCACTCGAACCTGTGATCTTATCAATGAGATTGACCAAAATGAACCCTTCCCTCCGGAAGAGTCGAACTGTACCCCCAACATTGAGAGTTGAACACGCCTCAACACTCTAAGCTATACCGTTCTCTTATAGCAATTATTTTATTTTGATACACATTTATCGTGGCAAATATAATATTTTGTTTTATTTGAAATATAATTTTGTGAAAAAATGGAACTGGACGCTTAAAAACACAAAATATCCTATTTGAAAATTGCAATGTGTTAATTTTACAAATAAAAAAATACTTTGTAACTAAAATGTGTTATTAAAAATAGATTGTCGAATTCAAAAAATGTCACAAGAATAAGACAAATAAATATTTTTTATTTGATATTTATACTTTTAAATAAATGCATGGCAAATAAGGATATATATCAAAAACATAACTATTCATATTTTGCATTAAAATCCGTAATATATTTTATATCAATAAGGTGGTTCTTATATGAATCAATTTGTTTAAAAAGTTGTATAAAATATACATTTTCGTTTTTTATAGTAAAATTAAAGTTTTAAATGAAGTGTAATTTCATTTAAGACTTAAGCATTCTCAAATGATCAATTATGTTCATTAAACCTTTCATTTTATATATATATATATTTGTGATGATCGTTCACCAATACTAATATGTTCTTTATAAAAATGACGTCATGATGTTTGATTGAGTTACATCATAAAAGATGTGAATTCACTTTTAAGCATTAAACTCGATTAAATCTATCACTTTTTTCAATAAGGTTGATCAATATGATCTACACCTCTTGGGAGCATTCGAACCTGAGGCCGGAATAGTGATATTTTTAATAATGATTACAAATCACAACTGTTTTCGAACATTATTTTTTTATTTTTTGATATCCCATATGTACTAAAATATATTGTTTTTCTTTAGTTATAAAAAATGATATAACTGCTACAAAATGACATTTTTCTTATTCAACATTACATTTTTATATATGTACCCCAGAATACATAAAAACGAAGATAATGTATGAAAAATAAATAAATATTTCAATTTATAACTTTATCTTAGGGGTTGAACTATAAGCACATTTTTCAACCAATCCAATACGATTCAAAAAATCCCAATTGGCATACGTACTATAATATATTAACATAAATTTTGAACTTGAACATGGTATTATTTCATTCAATTTAAAATTGTTTATTTTTATTATTTTATCTATATTTTTATTATTACCTCCGCCGAAGGAGTATGTTTTGACTGGCGTTGGTTTGTTGGTTTGGTTTGTTTTGTTTGTCACAGGATAACTCAAAAAAGTAACGTAAAGGATTCGGATGAAACTTTGTGGAGTGGTTGGAAAGGCCAAAAGGAACAAATGATTAATTTTGGCATCTCTGAGTGCTTCTTTAAGATGCAAAATGAGCTAAATACTAATAAATATTTCAAGTAGCCTACTCTGCCAATCTATGGCAAATGACAAAGAGACCAAGTGATTCATTTGGTGGGGATCGGCGGAGGTTTGCACTCTCTGAGTTCTTTAGTATATTATTATTGTTCATGGAGTCCATTTCAATCTACATTATAGATAAAATATTAATGGCCATGAGAATTGCGCTTATTTATGTGAATAGGGATATATAATATTTATCCGTGACTAAATCCCTAATAGATACCTAATGAAGTTGTTTATAATCGAGTAAATAATAATAGTATAGTGCAGAGGGAAGAGAATCCTTTATGTTCATCCTTGTGAATAGATTCTCAATATGGGTATATTGACTCAATCCCCCCCCTTTTCATTATACTATAGACCCATCCTTTGTTTTTTAAAGTGTACTATTATTATTATTTGAAAATAATAACAATTCGATGCGACCTACAGCATTGAAAATGTCTATAGGAGTTTAAAGCCTCATCCCCAGCAAACATGTTTTTTTTCTTCTTCTTCTTTATTAAAGAGTTGTAGCATTTTTCCAGGTCAAATTTGCATATGAACGTCTTATAAATATATAAATACATTTTCTCCCTATTCATCACGTCCATTGTCTTATACTCTGAGCTCACAAAGAAGAAGAACTCATGTAAGGCACAAAGGCACTACTAAAAAAGTACACTTGGAAAACACTTTTTCTCTCTCTCTCTCTTTAGAAGACGATGTTTTGGGCTGTGTACATCGTATACCTGGGAAGAAACTCTCTTAACATGATTACCATATATGGTGGTCTAACTTAGCACGTTGTTTTCATGGCCGCTGTCATTAATTTTGATTGATCTTGACGTTTTTCATTAAAGAGAAAAGCTGTTATGTTATTATTTTTATTATCAATAATAAGGGAAAATATAATATAAAGAAAAAAACTAGAGGATCAAAGACTTTTGCACTTATTCGTCTCATAAAAGTCTCATCAAAAAATAAATATTTATTTGTCAAATCATGATTTGCATTACTTTAAAAATATATTTCTATAAAATACAACAAAACTCTTGACTTTGCTAACTTCCATTGAACAACAGAACTAAAGTTTGTTATTCCTTGCAAACATATTTATTCCAAATCAAATGTCTCTATTGCTTTGTGATTCAAGGAGATTATTTATTAGCAGTTTATAAATGATTACTTTATTTAAGTCTACATTCTTAAAATAATAATACGCTGTTAAGGGATTAAATAAGTTGGTCACTATATACACTTGGATCTGTTGGAAAACTCTTTAAAAGATAATTAAAGAAAATATTATTTCAAGCTTTATTAGGGTTTAATCAAAGCAAGCATTAATATTCTCATAACTTTTAACTAAAGGCTATTTTTTTACTTAGATTTAATCCAATAAAAGGTGTCTACTTTATTAATTAAAAAAAATAAAACATTTTAGCAACTTATTATAAAGTGAGGCATTTGTTTTGAATACTACTTTAGTTAAACTCCACACTTCCTTTTATGGACTTTTTATGTTGCTGAACAATACTAATAAAAGTATTGATAAAATACAAAAAATGTATAGATGAATGATACAAAAATAAAGTGCAATATACATTTATTCTTTATGATTCCACAATACCTTTGATTGTTATATTATAATGGACTCTATATATATTTTCGAATTTATTATAAGGAGTTTGAATGGATGTATCACACATTAGGCCCGACAAATATATCCCTAAAACGTCCAGGAAATTGGAAATCTATATTTTTTTAAGACACAAAGTCTTGTTACAACAATCCTCCATATTTTCAATAGTTTTTTTTTTTTTTGCAAAATAATACTTTTTATTTTTCCTTAATCCAAGCTAACAAATATATCTAAAATTAACTGAATTAATATAAAAGTGTGCATTAGAAAATTAATTTGCCGCAATCCACAATCCTTTCCCATCATGAATTGAGGTTGTATTGGGGAAAAATATCTGTAATATTAGGTTTCTCTGGTAAAAATGCGTAAGGCTATTTCCGGTTAGTTATAGCTCCTTTAAAAATTTAATTAAAAAATATTTTTAGTATTACAGCCGTCGATTGTGTAAATAACATTTAATAATAGTAACAAGTGCATACAAAACTGCACTCAAAGCATTAAATATTTGTTTCACTACATGATAAGCTCCATCACACCAGAACTTCCTCTGGTATCAGCCTTTAGAGGTCTCCCTAAGGCAATCATAATTTTCCTCCGTAATTAATACGACGTTCTTCGAAAGACAAAGGTCGTAACTAGGCATTTTCATACTATGAAATATTTTGGATTGAGGCAAATTAATTATCTAAGACACATACTAATGGACATTTGTCAAGCATTTCGAACAAAAGAAGAAGAATTTGTGACTCGGATAGTATAAAAATGCTCTATGATCCATCAAACCCTCGCCTATCACTGACTGAGTAACAACAATATATTACATAACAGAGGGATAAGGGTGACTATTTAATGGGCTTCTAAGTGGGCTGACTAGAAAGGCTTGATACACTTCAGCTTGACATCCTTTTTCTATATCAAAATTGCATTCTTTATTACATCACTAAACATGTCAATAAAAAAAAAATAAGAGTATTGCTTTGAATTGGCAAGAATGCTATTTTAGGGCACTTTTGTTTTTGACAATGGTCCTTGATAAAAGGAATGGCATCTTTAAATGCGTTACATCATTAAACATATGCTTTAAATAAGGCTGACTCTATTAAAGTTCTTGCAAACTCACAAGAAAACTTTTTTCTTCATTTGACAATAAAGTTTCTTTTTTCTCTACATCGTATCATCAGAAAGAGAGAGAGAGAGAGAGAAGATCTATTTATACCAAAAGATGATAAAATAGTAAAAATGCATTTTTTATTGTCAAGTTTGTAAAAATGCTTCATTATAAAGATATTAATAGGTTTTATTGTAAGTGTTTATTCATACGATTTGTGCATGGCATGGATCGAGATCCTTGAGTTAACATTTCGTGCTTTATAAATTGCATGTTCATATCTAAATAGATGCTACACTTCAACAGAGTGAAGTAACGCTTTATTTCCGAATTACAAGCTTTTTTTATTCTCTCCTTTTTTTAACCGATCACTTTAAAAACAAGTCCCAGTGTGGTATCCCTAGCCATGGACCGGCCTGCTAAAACATCATATTATGTATACATTGATACATTTATATTTTATCAATACCTTATTCTGTAGCTTATAAATATCTATGATAAAAATAGAAAAGTATATTATATACATATTGGACGAGTAAATAACAAATGAAGCCATATAAAATGCAATTTCAAAGCTAATAATGCAAATATATGTATTTAGTCGCAATAAAAACCCTTTCTTGGTCGTTTGATATATAAAACCTTCAAATTGTTATCGATATAGTTATAAATATAAACCTTCAAAGAATGCATGCATTATAAAGAAGGCTGAAAAACAACAATTTTTTCAAGGATTCAAATGCTAATATTATTACTTATATCAATGCAATGTTGATAAAGGAAATATCATTCAAGTCTTATCAAAGACGTATTCATGTTTTATTATCTATAAGATTCTGTAGTATTTTTCCTATATAAAGGCTATTAAATCAAGGTGAACTTTATGCATGAATATATTTATATCATTTATATACAACATGAACAAACTATTATAAGTTTTCATTATTTATGATCAAATGATGACCAATTAAAGTTGTGAATCAAAAAATAAATGACCAATCTTACTTAATACTTACTTAAACAGTGACTAAGCGTTGGATTGTGCTGTTAAAGACAACATTGAAAAAATGTCCTACTAATTTAGACTAATTTTCGATAAAGCTAAAAATAAAAGATATTTAGTCAACAGATAAAGAATCATGTGAACTTATATTTATATTCCAGGAACAATCTTTGAATCAATGTATATGTGATTATATTATTTTAGGAAGTATGGGAGAAGTCCATGGTCCTTTTTGGGGAAAAGTTGGATTCGTACAATAAAATATTTATCAAGAAAAACGACTTACAACATATAAAAAATAAAAACTTTTTTGACCGCATTAGAAGACTTGATGAACACAAATGTCATTTTTACTGTTCATTCTACACAATATTTTTCTTGCTTTGATAATTGAAGTACGGCAATATAGTTTTGAAATTACATTTGAACTCAACTTGCATAATAATCGAATATACATAATTCCAATAAGACAAAGATTAAATAGGTTAATTCGCCAAATAATATTATCTAAATATATATATCTTAAGAAAAGCATCCTGATTCTGATTGTGCCTTGTATTTACTTCATAGTAAATGTGATATCCCTCTTCAAATATAACAACTTTTAACTTAATGATTATTTATTTGAAACTATAAGTTCTAATTCGACTTTAAATTTATGTAAATTGACAAATCCGTTTTTGCTTATTTATGTATAATAAATATAAAATACTTTGATTCTGATGCATAAAAAAGAATTCTGCATACGAAACGCATTTAAAAGATCACCCCTACATTAGTAACTTATTTTATAGTGTTTATCTAATTATCATTAATTGTATAAAAAACATTTCAAGAGATGTCAAAAAACATTTTTTTAAATGACTATCAACAAAATGTATCACTCTCCGTCATACAACAAAAATATGATTAAAATCAAAGATACCTGAAAAGAAGCAGTTAAAACGTAATTAAAAAAATATTATGTATATTTAACATATGGACATTTATGTTTGTCAAAGAGTAGATTAAATGAGTTTATCTCACCTTTTCTATTGCCTGGAGGTAGTAGAGCTCTGTCCCCACATGTTATATATAAATATACTCGGGATTATGCGTCTCGTTAAAAAAATGACATATATATGAGGCAATGAAAGAGATTATACTCCCATACAATAACTATGGGGAAGACTTTGATATGAATAATATTAATTTTTACTGCCTAAGTTTTTATTAGTTTTAAATGTTCTATAGACATTAAGGGATTTCTTCTAACTGTCTTTAGAAAAAAAATATCGCCGTAAGAAACACAGACTTTTATATGAGAAAACACATTTGAATATAGTATTACTTCAAAAGAAACGTTATTTATATATTTTGAATAGTAATGATATGAGAGATAAAGAGAAATGACTCATGAGACGTTTTTCTCAAAACAAACATGACAAAGACAGCATCATTATATTATGTATCTCCATACAATTCGAGCCATTTTAAAAAAAGAGAAATAGTCTCAAATATGGTGGTGGTCAGTGTGCGAGAATAAAAAAAAGTTCATGGAGACACTTTTTTAAATGATATATGAGGGCCTTGACAGGTCATAAGGATTGAAGGTGGAGCTGACCAATACAAAGTACTCCTCATATAGAACTAGTTATATTTATAAAAAATGCTTAGCACGAAGCATGCCATAATTAACTGACAGCATAAGAGGAGGAGTTTACTATGAGAGTCATTCGTGATGGTTTTAAGAGTCCTATACCTATATGTGCAATCTCCTTTAATGGTCCTGTAACGGTTGTCGAAGTCAATGCCATGAATGTGTTTAATATGGATGCTAAAATATAGTATGCAAAGGTAAATACCTAATTACGAATAATGTGTTACATTTGGGCTTTTTTTATACAACATAATTCGAGTTCATTATAAGTTTGAATTACTACAATATTTATTTATGATTTTATTGTCACAATCCCTCTTGCTTTTTTATTTATATTGTATAATTATGTTATGTATGATTTTTAAATAAATGGACCATAAAAAAAATTAATGATGGAATGCCCGAATGTTAACTAATATAAACAAAATAAAAATTCTAATAAATTGTAAATATTAAATTCTGTGGTTTCTTTTTTTATAACTGGAAATCTGTTCAATAACATTAAGCTTAAAAATATTATAGATATATTTTTTAAATTTGCTCATTTTCCAGATGTCCCCCGAACGATATTTAATTTCTAGCTAGTGTAATCAACTTTTTAGGTATGTAATATTACAATCATTGTTTATAATTATGTTAAGATTGCAAATTATAACATATTAAGAAGCAATAAACCAAAATATTATTTTACCCTTATATAAAAAAATATCTGTGGAAATAAAAATTAAGAAACAAATTATGAATCAATACACATATTATGATATTTCATGAATATACGTATACCAATTTTTCTTCCATATCAAACTGGGAACGGAAAAAACCAACATATATTATATATATACAATCGTATAACTTAAATTTAAACTTGAGAGAAAAAATTAAGACATCATAAGGCTATAACATATTTATCTCTATATCATTCCTCAAAAAAACGTTCGTCACGTTCTGCACATAAAATATATATGTTTATATACAGTATCATCATCAAGTATTTTCATAATGCAAAAGTGAGCAACAAAACAACCATCTTTCGTTGAAAGAGTGTAAAAGAACACTATTTGGCAATCTATGAAAAAAAATACTGTGGCTTATAATATTAACGACCCTCGATTTCTTCTTCTTCTCCCTTAAATTACTTTTTGACCCTTCAAGGATCTGGCTCATCAATAGGGCAA
>CP045899.1:15208701-15238685 GCA_013387185.1 Caligus rogercresseyi
ACGGTATCAGTATCGTTGAGGGTTCTAGGCGCAGTGGCCGTGCCTGCTTTTGATGTTTCTGTTTTTAATGTTTCCGTTCTCGCCGTTAATGTGAATAGCCGTATTCCTACTCTGCAGTATATGGATTTCGCCGTTTTAATAGGTAGATGTAGTGTACAGCATATACAGTATAGCCACAAAAAGGAAGAATCAAGGGAGAAAGCGTGCGCTCAGTATCCGATAATTGATGCTGATCAAAATTAGGGCTCTGATCAAAACAAATACATGGTGAGATAATGTTTAGTGTTGATAGATATAATCTCCCTCATATCGAGATGTTAAAAAAAAGTTACAAAGCCTTGCAAGTGGACAGCCATCAATCCTTTAAGCCACGTAAGAAGTGTAGACTCCGACCAGTCCATCTTCTCCATCGGCCCCCAAACCCTCTCCATCCATAATCCTAGGTTCCATAGACTAATAACGCTTATTTATATCAAGTCGGATGTAATTCTAGCGAATCATAAAAGGAAAAAACCTCTCCATCCATGAAAAAGTCCGGGAACTCCCGCCTCCATTCTATAAAGGCGGCTAACACAATCAGACATGAGGATCTGCTTCTCCCAAACGCGCACATCTTCTTTACGCAAGTACAAGATCTAAAGACTCCTGGAAGCCCCAAGAGTCTAGTGAGTTCTTCACATTCGTTAACCCAACATAGAACACTACGGACAGTCAATTCCTAAACGTCTAGAAAATGAAGGAGTTTTGGGGATAATGACAAGAAAAGCCTCTTTTGCATCTAATAAAAAGTACGTCATGAGCTCCCTTTTTTCATCCAAACAGAACCTTCTTGATGAGACAGTCCAAGTGATCCTTCCTTATGGGATGATGTTTTGGAGCTCGACGAGAGCTCTTCAGATCTGCACGACGATGATGATAAATCCCTTATATCATGAAGAAAAAATAATAAAGTAGGGCTAAAAATGCCCGTCATCCCGTACGGAACATGGAGATGCTCATTTGCCTTGTAAAAATACGATATTTAGTGCAATAAAAGTTTATTCCAGTAATTAAATTACAAATATGTATGGTAATTATGTATAAATTTGCATGTATATATAAAGGTCCTAAAAAAGGGATGTATATTAATAGTAGTTCTTCTTTTATACAAAAGGTATAGGTTATTTTACTGTAAATATTTTTTGGTTCAACAATCGGATGGCAAAAGTTATCTAGAGTGATGGCATTGACACAAATGTTGTAGAAATAGGCACCATTTATGGTAAATGGCTTTTATTATATGTATCTCATGAAGAAAAAAATATCTCGTGGGGTGAAATTAATATTCCATTTAACATTGTTTTTAAGGGTTTTTATTTTTTAAAGTTTTCAATCATTTTCCATCAGCGGACGCTTAATAAAAAGCCCAGGACGAATAATAGTGTTGAGGGCTTCCACAATGCTCTCCAATCATCTATTTCTGGAGTTCATCCAAATTTATGGAAACTCCTTAACAGCTTTAAAAAAGAGGAAAGTCTAGCGAGAAAAACGGTCCTTGAATTCCGCCGTGGCGATGAGAGATATCGGAAGAAGACCTATTTGAAGGTGGATGAACGGCTATTCAATATAATTATTAATTATAATGATAAAATACAATTTTAAAAAATATTGCTTGGAATCTACATACTTTTTAAGATAGTTAAATAAATTATAAATATATTTATGCAAAATGGCATTACAGAGAATTGATTTAATTTATTTTTCCACAAACTAAGCAATTGTGAATTATTCATATATGTATGTATATAATATAGTACTTGAAGGTTTTAAGATTATGGGAAAGGGACAATCAATTATGAACGAGAGAGGGACTGAGGGAGAAATTGGCTTGGAGGCTAAATGGAAAAAATAAAAATGGCTATATATGATCCGTAGAAGGCAAATATATTTCAAAGTCGTGGTTTGGAAAATAAATTGGTAGAATGGACGTATTTAAAGAGATGTTGCAGAGAACATGAGATTTTAATATGAAAAGTCACATGCGATGGCATCACTGAAATTATTCGTGTGATTTCTTCTTTTTATGATGTTTAAATACCCAGCCTTAAGGAATACAAAACAGGAAAAATGGCAATGAAGACCCTAGGACGACTTTTCATAGAATTTATTTTAATATGAAAATTAAAATAATACTAAAATTATTGGTGTGATTTTTTTTTTCATCCAGACTATTGTCAAGTTGGAAAATCCCGGGCAGCGCCGGGTAATATTCGCTAGATATATATATATATATATATCAGGCTTGTGAACGGAACGCAAAATTGAACGGCGTTCAGCTGAACGCACGTTCAATGAACGGAACGCTGAACGGAACGCAACTTTTTTTTGAACGCTGAACGTTGAACACAAAAAAAAGAGTTTTGCGTTCAGCGTTCAATTTTTCCAAACTTTCTTGGACTTTTTTCGGAAAAACGTCATTACTTTTTTTGGAAATTCTTTAAAAAAAAACGTCATCACTACGCATTACTTTTTTGGAAATTCTTTTCTAAAAAAAACGTCATTTTTGGAAATTCTTTTTAAACAAAAAAACGTCATCACTACACAGTACTTTTTGGGAAATTCTTTCTAAAAAAAAAAAACGACATCACTACGCAGTACTTTTTTGGGAAATTCTTTTTTAAATATTTGAACGCTAACGGAACGCTGAACGCAAAAACATTGAACGGAACGCTGAACGCAAAAAACGCTGAACGCAAAAAAAGCTGAACGCTCACAAGCCTGATATATATATATATTGTCATTGCACTATTCTGCACTGCAGGTTACTTTATTTTATGCATTTTATATACTGTACTATTTTGTGGCACACCAGTGCTGATAAGTTTTATTGTTTTGATAGCTTAAGGCATTGCCAAAAATGTATCTGATCGAGGAAAACGATCAAAAATGATCGGAATTGTATTGGAAGCCAAAAAAAGCGATCGGATCGGCAGGTGCTCAAATTTTAATGATCGGAATGGGATTGGGAGCAAAAAAAATACGTGATCGGGACAACACTAATACATAAAGTTTTATATTTTTGAAGTTAAACGTAAAAACAATCAACAAGGATACAGACAACTTTATTCAAGTAGTTATTTAATACTTATTTAAAACTATTCATGATAAACGTAAAAAGTACTAAAAGCCGCCTGATTTAATTTTGTATATGTTTTGAAGAAAAATTACACTTGATAAGTCTATTAATTTCATATTAAAATCAAGTCAACTTTCAAATATTCTAAAGCAAGCATGTTTTCATTGTCCTTGTTCATTAATTATGTTCCAGAAAAATATATTGATAGCGACAGAAAGATGACATCCCTTTTAATAACGTCAGAATTATGGTTCTAAAAATATCAAAAATAATACAATTTGTATGTAACAGCCGAAAATAGAGTTTATTAGTCCAAATCGTTAAAATAAACATTCATAAGTCCTGAGTATCTAAGTCCTCACAGAATGGATCACAAGCCTTCAAACTAAAATCAGAGTCATTAAAAGTGGACGAGTCCAAGAGTCCGGATCAGAGTCCGTAGCCGTTAGCACGAATGACATGGCATATATGTCTTATTCATCATACGAAGCACCTTCTCTGATGATCACAGAGACCTGGTTTTATGTCCTTAAAATAAATGAGTTGAAGAGTAATGCTGGATTCTCCACGAATTCAGCATCCTTATTTGTAACCCGGAGCACAACAGTTTTCTGCTATCTCGAAATGTTTTATTTGCACTCAAAACTTATCATGATAAGATGACTTTATTTATTTTGAAACGTCATGATATTTGGAACAAAAAAACTATTTCGCTATGTAGGTTATTTTGATGAGCATCAATTATCGGATGCTGAGCGCACGCTTTATTCTTCCTTTTTTGCTTCATATTAAAACGGCGAAATCCATATACTGCAGAGTAGGAATACGGCTATTCACATTAACGGCGAGAACGGAAACATTCAAAACGGAAACATCAAAAGCGGACACGGCCACTGCGCCTAGCACGATTTTGAGGAGCCAACAAGTCCTCTCTGAAGAGGACCAGGATTCAGCTTTGTCATCCGGTAAGGAAACGACTCAGTCTGTTGAAACCTTTGACTCTAGAAAAACGTAGCATACGTTCACATCTGACGATAAATACATTAGTTATGGGATTTTTATACTCTTTAAATACATGAAATCTTTTTGAATGTTGATTCATGTCGTTTGTCAGTTCCTTCTATAAGATTCATATTCTTTTTATTGACTCCATACGGCATATCGGCAACGATACACCGACTCTACGTTATAATACATATTTCATCCCCGAAAGTTTAATTTATTGTATGGTTTTAAGATTAGAAGAAGAAGTATTTTTTCTTCTCTTATATATTTTCTTGTTACAAAATTACTTTGAAAGGGAGTTTAACTTTAACTTCTATTCATACGTTTAATAAATGTTTTTCAATTTTAATAATTATCTACCTGTTAAATTGGGATCTCAGTATTTTTCATTTCAAATGATGAAAGTATTATGTAATTCAAACCCTCTTTTGGCATCTGACAAGGAAAATAAGAAAAATGTCGCAGTTTGAAGCAATGGACTTGTTTGTTGTTGTTTGTTTAGGGGCTCCTAGATCAGGCCCACCACACCGGAACTTAATCGGGATATCAGCCGGTCGTGAAACTGTTGGAACTACTAATTTATATTTTTAAACAAATTACATTTGGACAAATAATTATAACTAATTAAAAGAAAATTCCTCCAGCGTCTTCTTCATCTCTCTGGTTTCCAATATAATTTTGAAGCAATGGACTTATTGGCACTCTCTCGAATTAATGTTAATAAAAATAATAATTAATAACAACGGATATGCCCAAAATGAGCAACTAAACACATTATAATAATATTAATTATTTGATATGATGATATAAAGAAGATGTAAGTTTTATTATTATTATAAAAGAAACAACATTAGCTTAAAAGTTTTTTAGATACTCACATTTTCCATTGATAGGTTTCGAAAACAAACAATTCTTCTTATTGTTTCTTTGACAGCTGTCAGATCAGAAATAGTTGTAGATTCATCATGGATGGATACCCACTCGAGCAATGCTTGCAAATTATTAAAATTTAATACAAAAGCGGTGCATCTTTGATTCAAACTTTAAGGTGCCCGATGCATTTCAATTCAAAAGACCAAAATTGCCTCTTACCGGCGTTCTCAATCATTGAGCATTTTGCAACATCTTTGAGTCAAATTTACAAAAAGATCTTGACCAGCATCCATATAAGATCTAGTTGGAACAAGAACTGAAGCCGCTTAACACTCTACTAAGCTTCTGGGCTGACAAGGAAAATTCGAAAATGATCCTAAATTTTCGGCAGTGAAGTACCTCCAGTCATGTGTACATTTTTGGCTCAATTTATTTGTCAACAAACAAAATATGCGTTATTTGGGCCCAGGACGCGATTCATGAGGAACCATTACATCCCCTTAAAAATATTTTTGGTGTGAATTCCATGCTTTCATTGAGCCGTATCTTCTTCGACAAACAACAATAATCGTCCTTAACTGTGAATAAAAATCGTAATGCGTAGTGATAAAATATTTGAATAGGAAGATATGAACGATAATTGTCGCCAACAAAAATATGTGCCACTATAAACACTGCAAATGTATATAAACTGATTTATTAAAGTGTAAGTTTGGTAAGCATGTACTCTCAGGAAATGGACGGGTGGGTTGGTACCGCGCTATTGCGAGTATTTAACACTTCTAGACTATTTTCTTGGGGATCATCTGGTCTACAACATAATCTGTCGACGTGGGAAGAGCTTAGAACAACTATTCAACGCGTAATTGCTACAGTTTCAGTCAATTTATGCGAAAAATAGTCAAAAATTTGGTCAATGATTTGACTTTGTAAAACGTGTACGTGTTGGTCATTCAAAGGACATCGAATTTCATTCGTAAAGAACTTGAATGTATTTTCAATGACAAATAAAGAATTCGTCGTAATTCTCAAACCGTTTTCGATGAATTAGAAAAATATGAGCGCTCTTAATGAATACCCTTTTGATTCACTTTATTTCCCACGTAAAGTCCCTTTTGCATCACATTGACTATTAAACTTCACAACGGTAGATCCCTTAATTTCTTCATACAAATTTTCCTCCGTTCATTAAATCCAAAACATTGTTTGTAATATTCCCTATTCGGTTAAGTCTACGAGAACACACATTCCCAAAGACTTCCTCCTTTTGTTCTTACTTGTCTAGGTAGCGATATCCAATAGTTTGACCTTCATGTCCAACATCTGATAAAAAGCCTAGGACAATCCCTGCTTACCATTGATTCTTCCCTTTTGTACATGTGCGACACATAGAAGGGAAATAATCATTCCCCTCGTTATATATTATTTGCAGATGGTTGGCTTTTCGGTATACGTTCCCCTTTTGTATTTGTGGTGTTGGGGTGCTTCAGGGATAAACCCTCTAACCCCCCACCCCCCTCCCCCATCTTTGCTCCATTTGTGTTCTCTCTCTCTCTCAAACGAGAAGGGAAAGAATGGAGTGATGGCGCAAAGAGGAAGAAGGGTGTACCACTGAGTCTTTCACTCTGTATCACTCCATTGATGGAAGAGGCAACAAAAAAGAAACTCGAAAGAAGTCATCTATTTTACCCCCTTTTGTTGCCGCATTTGGAACATTACCATCCATCCAGTTCCTATCAGAGAATTATATATATATATATATATATATATATATAATATATATATATATAATATATATATATATATAATATAATACTTATATATATATATATAAATAGGCCATGCACTATTCAGAGATTATACGCATTGACACGAAAGTATATGTTTTGTATCATCTTTTTTAGGAGCAGAAATAAAAAAAAAATATAAAATACTACTTCCTTTCTATTTCTATCAATTGTTAACAAATACTGTGTTTCAAAAAGTATATATCCTTTGTCATTGTATAAATGTCTTTGTGACGTCATAATGTGGTAATATATTGTTCAACTTGTTCTTTCTCAGTAAGCCTAACAAAAAAAATGTATAAATAGGGATATGTAGTTCTCGCAAACCCTCCAATTAACATTTTATATCATTTGGTCAATAAATTTTCCTACTTTTCCTATGTTCTTTAATCAGAATAGTTATTGTCAAATAGGATGACGAAATATATATAATCATATTCTCCTGAGTTTGAGGAGTTGCTTTATGAAATGTATATCAGGGATGTATTGGGGGGTCATTCAAAGGATTCGTCGATGATTTAAATAGAGACCAGTGAAAGAGTTCTCCATTTGTGTTTCTAAGAATGAGGAAGAAAATGACTTGAGTTAATATTCTAAGCCAATAGAAGTTATGCTTCATTTCAGAATGCCGCATGCTTTTTATTAACTCTGCTTTTGTTCAATCAATAATGTACAAGAAAAGGTACAAGATTATCCTTTACATATTATTATATCAGAAACGACCGGGTACCCGGCCCGGCTGTTTTTGAGCGTGTCGGCCCGGGTCCTGGCCCAGTGTTCCGGTTTTTTTAGACACCGGGCCGGGACTTCAATATTTTATTTTGTTTCTCATTAATAAATTTTATTTAGAAAATAATTTTCCCAAAAAAGTGAGGACTTTTTTTTAGAGAATAATTTTTCGAAATATTCTTTTCTAAAAAACGTTGTCACTTTTTTTAAAAAATTTTCTAAAAAAACGTCGTCACTAATTTTTTGGAAATACTTTTCTAAAAAAAGCGTTGTACTTCAGAATGTCGAAGGAACGAAAAATATTTTTATGTCACTGCCCGGCTTGAAAAATTTAAGTCCCGGCCCGGGTCCCGGCGAAAAAAGGTGTCCCGGTCGTTTCCTGATACATATATATATATATATATATCTCTCTCTCTTATATATATATATATATATATCAGGAAACGATCAGGACACTTTTTTTCGCCAGGAACGTGGCCGGGCCGTGAATTAATTATTCCAGCCGGGCCGGGCCAAAACCGGGATTTAAATATATTTGTTACTTCGTCATTCGGAAAGTGACGACATTTTTTTTTTGAAAATAATTTTTCTTATTATTTATTGAAAATTTAAAAATTATTACCTAAGGAAAGTGATGACCTTTTTTAAAAATGAATTTTTATTTATTTTTAAAAAATATTAAAAATTATTTTCTCAAAAACTTTCAGAATGACGAACGTACGAAAATATTAAAGTCCCGGCCGGGCCGCGCCGTTATTAAAATTATCAGGACCTGGGTCGGATATATATATATATATATAATATATATATATATAATGGAGTTTAGAATGAACTTATTAAATATTATTTAAAAAATCTTAAGCAAATTATTTAAAATTAAATCTCAAGAGATATACGTCACTCCCTGATCTCTCCCTCGATAACTTTCCTCTGTTGTTCCTGAATCTTATTGTCCCTTTAGACAGCTCAGTCATCGGTTCAAACAATTTTGAGAGAACCACCAAGTAGACGCGTAATGCTTTAATCCTTTTGTTTTGATAAGAAATTGATGCTGCTTGTTATTCTTTCATTTTTATAAAGGATATGTGTGTTAGATGTATATACCAAAAGTGTGTAACAAATGGAAAGAAGATTAGGAAGAGCTGTTTGTCTCCTTGCCTAGAGCGCGATGGTTCGATTCTCCCAGCTCAAAACATAACCTTAAATAGAATGAAATATTTTTATGTAGGAAGATCATTGGGTGGATAGCCAGAGTTTGATGATATTATATATTTATATGCTTCATAGAATGTTACAATTTCCCTGACCAAAAAAATATTTACTTTTTGGGCCAACGGGCGTATCTATACTTTAATCAAATAACATAATTGTACAAATGACAAGACACAAAGGGAGTACTTGTTTTCCTTTTTCAATTTTAAGATCAAGTATCTAAAATATGAGGAAGAATATTAATAAAAGCTAAATTAAAACACTCAAGACTTGCAGTAAAATGGGTACGATTGCATAGAATTGTGCCAACTTATTAGTTGTGCATAAAATCGCATTAAAGGTACAGTTGATAAAGTTTCGAATTTTCCAGAGAATCTTATAGCATACTCGAATTGTCTTTGTCGAAACTGCGGGATCTTCGCGTCTTGTTTTCAAGAAAAATAACTAAAAGACATTTTTCGCTAATCACTACATAGTGGTTTTCTTGTTGGACATCAGATATAATCTGGTTAGTCTCCTTTATAGAATATAATGTTTTTTCTCCTTGTCACAGAAATGAAGAAAATTTGTTATCATATAAACAATATTAAAACCACAGCAAGTACAATTTAAGCATTAAAGTTGAAGTAAATACCAGTAAAGTCAGGCCTTTTTCTGAGAAAAATGTTTTGAGTCACAAACTTCTTAAATACATACAAAAAGTGTAGTTGAAAATGAGTAAAATGTGTAAAATAATCTACATGAGTAAACTCCGGAGTTGTGCATATAGAGGAATTAAAGACTGTGTTCCATGGTTTTATCCTGCCATGCAGCACCGTGTGACAGATATTCTCAGGTCAGATCCTGCACCACGATTTTTGATATCAACTACCAGCTGACAAAATAATATTTGCTTTAGAGAAAAACAATGCTTCATTAGTTCGTGTTTGTACATAAAACTACGAAGAAGGGAATTCTCCCCCTCCCTCTCTTATCTCTGACTCAGTTCCGGAGTGATTGTTATAAATGATTTCGAGATATCAATTAAGTTCATTAAATGCTGTGTATGTATATATGTACATACGAGGGACAGTTAGACACACGACTCTGTGATGGCTTTATTAGTGAGAGATTCAGCGAATGCTGCACTTATCTAGTCTTGTCATGGGTACGACAATTGACAAAAATAAGACTGTACTTATAAGTATGTTCAATTGCATGTGATTGTATATATTTACTTGAAAAAAAAATATATATATATACAGGACATATTTTATCTATAGAATAAGAGTTATATCAATAATCCTATATGATATTTTTTTCTTCAAAGAAAACAAATTCCTTTTGAATTCATAGATTACATTTATAGTATACTTGATAATAGGAGAAAAAAAGGAGGGGGATATTAAAACAAACGGTGATAGTGATATCAATTTGAACAGTATGTTATTTTCTTATATCTTATTCTCGTAGTTTTTGCAAAAAAATATTTACATACTGGAATATTTCATTTTATTATATTAAAAAAGGAATTATCCTCATCTAAAATATTTTGTCCATTGAGAATGAATAAAAAGAATAGAGACACTTCTTATTAAGAAATACGGATGCAAGACACTGTTTTTTCTGTAGGAGCTACAAAGAGACCCCAAAGCATTTCAGTGCACAGAGGTTACCAAAAGTTTAAACTATCTGAGGTGAGTTTTTAAGGAAATTTTAAATCAACACCTTCTTCGGATTTTTTTTGTTTACTTCTATGATGGATATCATTAATCTTATTACTACAAAAACGCAATTTTCATTTATAAATGACGTACTGAAAAATACCAATTCCACACACTTTTCCTATGATTGTGGCAATATGACAAAGAAATGTCTCTTTAAAAAATTGAATTGTACATTTTTAATATTTTGTTGAATAGAATATGAAATTCCTATATGATTACTTCCTTTAATGTTGGTTTTAGTCGTTTTAGCATGAGATAATAAAGAACATACGTCCTTTCGGCGTAAAAAAAGAAACATATTCGGTGTAATGATAAAAAAAATATAATATGGAATTATGTGTGCTTTTAAAATGGCATACATATTCAACCTTGACCTGATTGCTATGTGATGGTTTCACTAATGTAAACCCTATATAAGGTCATCATGCTTCCTACAACCCTTTTAGCCCATATTCCCCCATGGGCACATTATGGACAGGTGTTTACATATATGTAATATTCAAATGCCCATCAAATTTTATTATCAACCCACTTTGATATAAAGTTGTTTTGATAATAAAGCAAGGCTATATGCCGCTGGAAAAATATAAAATAAAGTATATTTTATTGTGGATACAAAACAAGAGTCATGTAAACATCACTGCATTGAACAATTAAACATTTCAATGGTATTTTGTGATGGGCGTATTCTCATAATTATATATTTTAAAAGTAGTAATATTTGTATAGTTTGAACATAAGCAACTACGACTCCTAATGAATAATGATATTATTTTTTTACCCAATTGTATATCGATTTATTTGTCTATTTTTTTGTATTGTAAGTATATTTTATTTTTCACACCATTCCATTTAGTATAAAATATTTATATATATTAATACTCTAATTTGATATAAAGGAAAATGATGGCATTACACAAATGCAACTAAACCCTTGAACAAGAGTCCTGGTGCTTAGGTTGAGACCATAAGAATAATTTTAGTTTAGTAAACGTATTATAACACTACATATATTAGACTAATTGCCTATGTTAAATGCAAGGTTATTGACTGAACGAAAATACAAGCGTCGTTCCCGAACGCACGTTCAAAATCGAACACCTGAACGGAATATAAATCACCAGACGAACGGATTTTTGCTGTAGTTGGCGTTCGTCCGTTAAATTTATATTATTATTTTCAACAGTGTGGACGTTTCTTTTGTATTAAACAAGTTCAATCAATCTTTCTTATGTTACTTTAAAAAAAGTGAGGACGGGTTTTCCCCAAAAAGAAATGCAATTTGAAATTACTGCGAGTCATTCTGGAATAAAAATGAGGACTTTTTATGGATTTTTTTTTCAAATTTGAAATAGAAAATGATTGATATTTTTTCAACGAACGGACGGACGCTAAAAAATTGAACGGACGGACGCCTGAAAGGGAATTTTTCAAATCGAACGGGCGAACGCTAAGGTTGCGAACGCTCACAAGCCTGGCTCAAAGTCATTTTGTACAATATTAAAGCTATATAAATTCGGTCAAACTGTGAAATACCGATTTGTTGGATAAGGATCACGTTGACACAATAAGCGGATTATTTGAAGACGCTCAAGGTGGCCAATGAGTGTCTGCATCAACAAGGATGAGTCAAACTGAAACCTTTCAGGATAATATTTATTTGTAATCATGGACAACATAATAATGTGAGTTGTAGGTAATTAATGTAATATAAAACTATATCTGCATAAAAAAATATGGAAATAAATATGTATCAAGGATCGGTGCCATGATGATCGTATGGATACATTTGTTTAGAATGGGAAAAAGCCATTATTCATCTTTACCTTCTCAACAAGGAGACTAACTGAATGAGGAAACAAAGGAAATAATTATATATAAAAACAATTATTTGGCTACAATTTCTATAAAAATACACATTTATTCTTAACAGCTAAATAACCAATTGATACCGGATGGGGTTCCTGCGTGGTGGGACAAATTGAAGAACTGAATATAAAAATCGTTCTTAACTAATAATTAGTATGCAGGTACGATTCCCAATTCTGATTCACCTCATCGAAAATTTGAGTAGCAATTTTTTTTGTTTATGTGTTTAGATAAAATGCATTAGTGTGTATATAATTCAGCATTTAAGAGCTAAATTTATTCTATCGAACCTTAGATCTGATCAATGAAGTTGAGTTTACACTCTCTCTGTATTCCAACATTGAGAGTTCAAGACGTCTTAATGCACTGAGCTTTTTTTTCTTAATGCTCAATTTGTGATCCATGAGTTTTTCTTCCTACTCCCATGATGTTTAATACTTAAAATATGGATATATTTTTTATTCATATTAATCCACATCCCCTAAGCTCTTTGAGAACAGTTAGGGAGTGCTATCTTTGAAACACACTTTTCATTGAGTATATATTTGCAACACACAAGTGGGTTCTTTTATCTTCAAAATTGTCAACTCCATTATATAACAATACATCACTATTTGCTAACTTTTTGATGTCCCTCTATGTAGGGACAAGGAACACTTGTGTTGGCGTTAACCTTGAGCATCAATTCACTGTTTAAGATGTTTTAACTAATAATAAATTGAGCTCAAAAAGGCTCACATGTTTGTTTTTTTCGAAATGCTATCAAAGCCAAATCTTAAGAGCACTTTAATGGATGTTTAGAGAGATTCTAACCCTTCTAATGACTCAATTAAACATTTACTCATTTCTCTGACCACAAACACAATTGAGTTTTTTGTTCATTATAATGGATTGCTTTTTTTCTTCATGCTTCTGGCACTTTTGTGTGCTTTAAATAAAGCAAAGTCTCAAAAACAATTTTTTCTTCTGCAATTGAAAGTAAATAGATAAATGTTTACAAAAAGGAGTACACAGGCAAAGTCAACCAAGTTTGCATGCATAAATAACAGTTCACTGTTGTTTTGTATATACGTAGAATTACCCCCGACCTATATATCTTATTCAAATGCACAATAGAAAAAAAGAAGAACACTCAACTCATCAACTGATGGACGCCATATTATGTAGCTTTTCTGACAAAATATATATATCCTTAAGGAAATAACGAAAACAAAGAAGGAAACATTGTATAATCCCTACAGCAGTTAAAAGTCTTAAGGAATAGGAAAAAGGGTAAAACAACAATTAATATTCAGTGATGCATTTGTAAGGGACGACATTGCTTACAGAAATAGCAAAACTGCAGTTTATTTACTTTTTCCTATTTCCAAGACATTGACCTTTACCTAAAGGGACAGTCATCTTACGTTGCTACGTCATCAAATAACTCTTCAAGTCCAGCATTCTCTTTATGTTGAGTATTCAGTCATTATAAAATGTTTATAAACGTTGATTATATTTTTCACTTCCCCAAAAATCGTGTAGGAATAGGAATGTGATGAATGAACTTCCAAGGAGAGGGGGTGCAAAGAGAGAATAATGATATAGACGTTCCATGAGACATAAATATTTTGACTTTTTTTCTCTCCTGCATACACAAATATATATACAAGAATGAACATTCAACTCTCACTATGAGGAGTTCTCACGATGACTCTATTTATTTACTCACAATCCAATGGTTTTCACTCTCATCATCCATCATTAAGGGATCCCCCAAACAAACAAGCCCTCAAAAAATCACGGAGAGTGAGAGATATACATAAACACACACATACACATATATATTTACGATGAAGGCAATTCACAAATCTAGTAAAGGTTGAGCGCGCATTTGTGAGGGACATTTGTAGGGGGAGTTCGCAAGTAAGAATAATAATAATATATATACATACAATTAACAAAACAGAGCAAAAAGAAATAAAGATTGAAGAGGAGGTGAGAAGCGTAGGGAAAAGGTTCTTTGGGGATAATCAATAGGAAAATTGCATGCAGATGTGGGGGTTAATCGATTTTTGATGATAGAGAAGTTTTGGGTGCAAGTATTTTTATATATATATATATATATATATCTATATATGTATATATATATATGTATGTACTGATACTATGAGACCACCGAGTACAAGGTGATTGTATGTTGGGGGCAAATACCTGCCATAAAAATATATATTTTTTGATTTATGGTTCATATGAAGTAGATATAATAAACTTTGAATATGACTAAAGGGCTATAAATAGCGGGCTTTTTGGTTCACAAAGAATATATTGACATAGGGAGACCCATAATAGCAATTGAGAGGTTCTATTGATTTTTTCTTTGGAAAACTATTTCTTATGAATATTGAAAATATACAAAATTAAATATGGGATGGATAAAAATATCAAATCACATAAGATAAATAAACATTTAATGTACTCGATAATTTATTTAAATAAGAGATAGTTCTCGAATAAAGGATCTCTGAGCCATAATTGTGGCTTATAAAAGGACTATATTTTTATTTATGTAGCAAAACACTTTTTACATTTCAGTGAAACCCAAAATTGTGCAACTTTACAAAATTTTACAAAATCTCATGTGAATATATGCTGCTTAGTAGATATATTACTTAATTTTGTTTTGTTAAATCTGTTACTCCATCAATAATTTCTAATTATTTATATTATTTTATTAAAGTTTCAAAAAATAATACAGTCAATGTGTCATATTACATTCTTTATGCCTTTAAAAAATAAAATAAAAACTTTACCAAACTACTGACAAAACAATAACCAGTTCAAACTTCCTATGCCCTATCGACTAAGGACAAACCTCATCATCATATAGTGATTGTAAAGTTTCAATACTTCAATACAATACATATATATATATATATATATTATATATATATAATATATATTATATTCTATATATATATATATATATATATATTTGTCTATAAATATATATTAAGATATGAAACTTATATCTATATACAGGCTATTCACTTAAATTGAGACTCACTATTACAAATACATACAATCTTTGTATTAATTTTCACAATAATTTTAAAACAAAATGATAGCACAATGTGTAATTTACAAAATGTATTTCATTAATTTTCAAATATCCTTCTTTGGCCTTCACTACAGCTTTGAACCTCCTCACGGTGGAGGCAACACAGGCAGGAATCTTTCTCAGTCAGACCATGACTGATGGCTTTGCAAGAGAGTCTCAGCTGCAATGTCTTCTTTTTTCAGATAAATTTCTGATTTGTGTTTGCCTGGACCGTGAAAATCTTTGTAAGAGATTTGTGTGCACCATGAGACAATGTATGACCAGGAGGATATGTGAAAATTTATTGAAATACATTGTAAATTACACATTGTGCTATCATTTTGTTTAAAAAGTTTTTATTTAATTTAATACAAAGATTTTAGTTTGTCTATGATCTCATTTAAGTGAATCATATCTATATTTAAACCTTTATTTAAAAACTTTCCTGTATACAGTGCATATCTTTTACACTGAGATATGTAGGGCTAAAGCCAAATATATTGTTTTGGTAATGGAAAGTGCAACTGACTTTCTCCCTTGCTCATCCCTCTCCTACAAGTTTCTCATTTCCTCATTTGAGGGATGTGCAGTAGACAAAACAAATTATTTTATAACAAAAGGCTATGTTTATAGGTTCATAGTTGTTTCAAACATGACTTTTCAAGCTCCATATACCAAGGCTTAAGATATTTCATAGATATAAAACATTGCATTTTTAATAACTTTTTATTGATGTAAAATATAGTATGTCTAAACATAAAAAAGTATACATTAATGTAAAAACTGAAGCACTAACGTAAAAGGAAATACATAAACAAACATTATACATTGAAATTTATGAGTTTTATCTTATCAAATAATAACAGACATATATAATAATAAAAATTCACGGTAAAAAAAGACATCTAAAAAATGCTATTTAAAAAAACCAATTATCCATATTTTATATAGGAAGCTAAATAACTAGCTGTTGCTGTATATTCAGGTGCAACAATGAAAATAAAACTGATGTTTGATTCATGTGTGTTCCTGACTCTGACTCTATTTTTGAACCAATTTGTAGTTTCCTCAAGGGCCTAAAATATGTCAAAGGTTTAAACATTTTTTTTCCATTTTATTTCTTGTCTTCCATGCTCAATCGTGGATTTAAACTTATATATTACACAATTAATGATATATTTCATGTTATTACTGCTAACCTAATCAGAGTTCAGTTCATTTTGAATTTTCCTTGAGTGCTAAAAATATATTTGTTACATACAGAAGTTTGAATCGCTCTATATTCATACCATTTACAGTCCCCAATGCTAAATAAAACCTTTACAAATTGGAACTGACTTAATCATAGCTTTTTACGTTTTTTAAACATATTTCCGTTCTACAAAATTCCAAATTAATTGCTTTTAAAACAAAACATAAATAGACATTGTAGTCTAAAATTATTACTTCGGACTATAATGTTTATTCATGTATTTTCTCTTACGTAACTACTCCGGTTTATATATTTATGTATGCTTTTCTGTTTTGATGTTCATAATATATTTAATAAAGAAAAAAATACTTCGGAAAAGAACAACACCAATTTTAACAATGATTGAACATATCAAATTATAAAAATGCAATTTTTACGTTATTATGTGACTAAAATAAGTTTTATTAATATTTAGATTTCTCATTAATTTTGAAAATCATATCTTTTCATATGTCAATGCTATTTATAAAAGATTATATACCAAAAATTTAATTGCTCCTATGTAGTTTTATACATTTATACATTGTTGACAGTATTTAATCACAACCCAATTAGTGAATAGAAGTTACAACAAAATTGGATCTATGCCAACGGAAGTCGCAAATTACATAAGTTATTAAATTTTCGGTGTTGAAAGATTATTTACAACTGAAAGAGGAGTTTATCATATTATACTTTTCAATGCAGAAATATTTATATGAATTGTTTGTTTGTTTAGCTCCTAGAATAGACCCACCTCATCGGAACCTTATCCGGTAAAAGTCGTTTAAATGAATTATAAAACCATAAATAGTATTTTAACTATCAAATACCATGAAATACAAATCTAGAAATGTTAAGATATATAAAAGATTTCGCAACTTAGGAGATCGAAATCAAACGTCCAATACTGTCCTTAACACCATTTACTTTATATATATATATATATATATATATATAGGCATATACCAGAGTTCTTTTAATACATTTTACCTAAAACTCTACACTTATTTGCAGCATAATAATTTTTCACATCGTGACATCAAATGAAATATAGAAAGAATGAAAAAAGAGTTTACAATTAAACGTCCTTTATAAAACAAGCTAAATAATGACAGTCTTCTTAGAGGGAGGCAGTCCCGAAGTGACTCAAAGCTACTCACAGATCTCTACATTTCAAATGGCCTTAATTACAAATAGTCTCAAGATATGTCATATCTTGTTGTTTGTCGAGTACCAACTGGCCTTGAATCTTTTAGCTGCACGGCATTTCAGACTATTTCAGCTAACTTTCATCCTTGGAGGGATGGAGTTTTTTTTATTCAGTAGGCGAGTGCCTTGGAGTAGGCGAGTCTGGACACATGACAGCTGAATCATAACATTGGGGTGACTAAAACTCATAAGAAAAGGATTTCATAGCATAAACTTATTGCATGAAATCTATTTGCTATGAGTTTTTGTCAAACCCTTGTTATAATTCATTAACGGCATTTTGGACCGTTTCAGCTAACTTTCATCCTTGGAGGGAAGAAAGTTTTTTACTCAGTAGGCCAGTGCCTTGGAGTAGAAGAGTCTGGACACATTACAGCTGAATCATAACATTGGGGTGACAAAAACTCAAAAATAAGTCATATCATAAACTTATTGTATGAAATCTATGAGTTTTTGTCAAACCCTCATTATAAATCAGCTGTCATGATTCTACTTTTCTATGGCACTGATGTAGGCAAGGCATATTTCTTAGTTTGTATTATTATAGATAGGTCGGTGTTTACATAGTATTAATAATTTCCAATTCCGCACTCTCTCACTCGCCAATCGTCACGTTTCTTTGTCTTCATTTTGATACGGGAAGCCACATGACATTTTGCCATTTGCTTTTTCTTATATACAAAGCCTGGAGGAAGCAGTTGTGTCGTCTTACTCCTCACGATTCTCTCAGATTAAATTAAGGAAGAAGCTACACCACCACCAATTACATACTTATACACTAACGCCAACATTTATTATTATTATTTTTATTATGACTAACGCCATTTGGCTTTTAAAGCATGATATTTGCTTCCTCCTCCAGAGGAGTTACCTTGCTGCCTTTAATCTAACTAAATAATAACAAGCTTCATGTATTAAAAAAAGATTGTCGCGTGTTGTTTGTAAATAGGGAGGGAGGGGGTTCAAACGGATTTAAGGAAGTAGGGAAAGATGCATGAATTGCTTGAATAGTAATAATATATATGAAAAAAGCAGGCTTGAAAATAAAATCTTTTTTTTGTTATTTTAAAGCACCCCATGCGAGTCAGGCTGATGGTATATTCTTAACAATAATAATAACAATATTAACATGACATCTGCCAAGGCTACAACTTTATCCTTTCAAATATATAAATGTGTTTTTATATACGGTGGTAGGTAAGAATATGGGGCTGGCGTCCGATATCTGGTACATCCTTAAAAATATGATCACTGAATTTGCTGAATGATCTAGTAATCCGTTAATATCCATTATATTTAAATAGAAATTAGTTTTAAGGGATCATCTATCTTAGAAATATAACGTTTTGTGTTTGATGTAAAACAGCTCTAATATGCTAAGTTGTTTAACAAGTTTAAGTAATATCAAGTCTTCTTTAGACTAATAATAATACATTATTTACATTTACCTCGACACACACCTATTAAATCGCTTACAGAGAACACCTTGGTAGTTCTATCATTTTAATTGATATGTTCCATATACATTTTAAACCATTGATATTACAAATTTGATTATCGTTTTAATACATTTTTATAAATGATTGTAATTCAGTTCCTTAACGATATCATAAATATTTATATCGTAACATATGTGCATATATTTGTCTGTCATGTTTTATCATATGAATAAATATTTTACAAAACATTTAAAACACAGTTTATTTGATGAAAATATTTTGAGTAGTTGGTTTTTAATCACATTATTACTGTAACTTTGAATATGGTTTAAGATGTTTTTCCTATATCCCTATGATACTTTCTTTTACCGACGTTAAATGAAATCTTTTTTCAGCTTTCACTTAAAAAACATTTTGATACACGATTTCATTTCATTAATTTTTGTGTTCTCCCTTGATATATATAATATTCAGAATAAAATATCATATTACCATTTCTGGATGCGCACGACCGGAAATTAATGCGCTTCTGGGCTCACCAGAAGTATGTTTTTATATTCTTGTTGTTGTGTATGTGTACACCCTCTCCGCTGTTCTTCTATATATGGTTTCATATAAAAAAAATCCATGGGGTCTGATGAATCTCTTAACAATAAGAGTCATTATATCACTATTGTTAGAGAGTCTGCCAGCCAGCCAGTCAGTCAGTCGTCTGTGTCCAGAGTGTCGCTTTTACTTTGAAGCCCTTCACATAAAGAAGACAAAAAAAATATGTATATAGTATATATATATATATATATATTACCACTCAACTTTTTCATATATAAGGGAAAAATACATTTCTATAGCTTCAAATAACGACCTTTCCTTATATTTTGTTTTTATTAATTAGTATGAAAAGTCTCTCATTAAAATAAAGCCACAATTCTACTTTTGTCCCTTCTTATGAATATGTAACTACTAGAGTTTTAACTGTACAAAAAGATTTCGTGTTTTTTACATTGAATTACACCATTGATATTTGGACAACAAATAATATAGTTTTGACAATAGAATACATAAATAAATTTAACTTTTTATCTCCGAATGAGTATAAAAATAAATTATAACTATTATAATTAGGTGATGAAAAATTATTTCTACATTTGTTATATGTAAACTATATTTATGATATTAAGAAAAATGGTACGGCAAAAGATGGTCTAAATAAATAAATAAATTATACTTCATACTGTATATAAAAAAATAATATCTTGATTAAGAAGTGAAAAAAGTGTTTTCTTCATTGTGTCATTTTTTTCGATTTAGTTAAATCAATTATATTTAGACATCGAACAATATCATATCATATTTGCAAAATTGGTTTTGAAATATAATTACAAAACAAAAATAAATTACTTCTGTAAATTATATATGTAATGTATTTATTTGCTCACAATATTATTATCAATATAACCAGAAATTCGTGATTTCATATGATATGATTACATTTAAAGCATACTGCTAATTTGTCTAGTCTTTTAATTTTAAATGCGGGAATATATATATATATATTACTATATATATATTATATATATATATATATATATATATATATATATATATATATATATATATATATATATATATATATATATATATATATAAATATAATTAACCTCATAGACTTAATAGACTTTGGCCGTTTTTTCCTTTGCCATTTATTCTTTAACCCATATTTTAAGTATCAACATAACATGATCATTAACACATATATTTGTGGAATCTATGAAAAATAATCATGCTCCTTTATTTTTGAGTCATACTGAAAAAAAAATATATATCAATAAAGAAAGTGAACTAATTTTTGATTGCCTTCAATGCAAAGCACCAAAGAGGAGGAGGGAATACTCTTACTCGCTTCCAAGAAAAGTAAAACATAATGTATACAATATTAATATCCGTGTAAAAGGTGCCAAAGGTTACTATAAATAATAGTTATATACAAAAGGTTAATAGAAAAAGTTTTCTATTAATATAATATTTTTACGACTGAGGTTCTTCTTTGATGTAGAATGGAGTTGGTTCAATGTGTGTACATATATGAGTTAAGAGTTATATATATATATATATATATCGCAGGTGGTTATATAGGCCTGCACAAATGAAATATATGTCGAATAATCAATTTATTTATCGCGTACTTTCTACTTTCATGTTTTTTGACCATGAGTCGAAGAAGATTGAAATATGCTCTATAGTAATTCAATTATATAGTTATTTTTTTACACATTTATGATTTATAATCATCTGTTCATTTTAACCCTTTAAAGAATCCGACTCAAGCTTGTCATAAAGTATTTTTAGCTTGCAAAAAATGTTTAATTGAGGACTTTATAATATTGAAATTATTTCTAATATAGAATACGCGTCTTTAAATATTATCAATATTATTTGATAATATTAATATAACTGCTAAATAGTTGAATATTGATTAATGTTAATGAGGAACAATTTTAATAATCTTAATTTTTGACAAACTTAAAAAAATAAAAAATAATAATATATATATATATATATATATATATATATATATATATACAGGGTTAGGAACCAAACTTTGCAGTAAACTTCCATCCCCCTTTTCACCTCCCTACTTGACTTAAGACTGTCTTTACCGGTTTCAATTGGTACTTTAGATTAAGACAAACAACTTTTATAAGAACAATTTTGAGATTGATTCAAAGATGTCAAAGCAGGAGTCAAACAGAGAGAAGTTGTCAGCTTTGCTCCGAGCGGGAGTCACCCCAAAAAGACTGCCGGGACCGTTGGCGTCTCCGTCCGCACTGCTTACTACGTGAAGAAAGCTGCCAATGCTGGTCAGGGAACCTCTCCACATGAAGGAAGTGGAGAGCATAAAAAATCGAGATCTCCTGGACGACATCAGGGCCAAGATTTCCGAGGACCCAACATCGTCGATGAATTCCATGGATTATGAAATGAGTGTGGACCCTAAGACCATCAGGACGGCTATTCACAAGGATTTGGAATGAAGTCGTATGCCAGGACTCCTAGACACCTGCTCACCGATCGCTTGAAGCAAACATCGTTCAGTTGTATTCTGTGACCAATATAAGCAAAGCAATTTGTACTACGTCATCGTAAATTGGTGATTGAGATAGAAATACTTATTTATATTGGACAAAATGACGTATTTATCTGAAGAATCCAATAAGCTCTCTATATATTTATATCTCTATAAATCTACCACTGAGTATATCACTGATTTGAAATAGTAAAACCATGTAAGAAATGTTCCCTGACCACTGATGCAGGATCCTAAGTGTCTGTATAGGCTTACGCTTTGAGTATAATATGGCTAAGTCTATTACACATTTTGCCTGTCTACTTATGCAATTGTTATTTGCGGATTAAAGGGGAATCCATAATGGGTAGTAGCCCCATAAACGGCCATGGATCTAAAATAAAATAAACTTACATTTCTTGGGTCAAAAACCCCCTCAGCATAAACGAGGGAAAAAATATTAAAGCCGATTACTAAAAATGATGATTTTTAGAATGTGAAAAAAAAACATATTTGACTTTCTTCAAGCTTATTCAAGCACGTCTCACACATCATCTCAAAGATATCCGTAGAACCATTAATTAAGTCTATATTTTCCCCACATTTATAATAATATTTTTTTCTTTTGGTTTAAAAGATAGGATCACGTCAGTTGATAGAGATCAACGGTCTTTATATATATTATTATTATTATTTTAACCTCATCTTTTTTCACCCGACTGTAAGATGATCTAAAATGATCGCTGCCCACCCAATAATACGACATTGGGGGATATTTTATTTGTTTTTCATCTAGTTAAAAATAATCAAGATGAATCGGGTATGAAGGAATGAAGTATAAAGTCGTCGGCCATTGTCAAGTTTATTAAGGTGTTAAAGCTACAAACTAAAAATTAACTTGATTATTTCCATTACTGATTTTGATAAATCAGCAGATATTTTTGTAATGTCCTGGACTGTAACTTGAAATTTATTATAAAATTGAAATGCATTATTTGTAGTGTAAGGTTTTACTGGGAATTGTCTTTTTTTTTTTTTTTTTGTACAGCGTACTGTTATTCATTTATTAAATAAACATACAAATCATTCACACAATCAATTGAGAATTCCACAGATTTGCCAGAGTAATCGATCGTTGTGAACCACGAGAATATGAAATGCATTATTTGTAGTAAATTTTCTCTGGGTAATTGTCTCTTTTTATTGTTTGTGTTTAAGTCGTTTTGGTATATATATATTATTAAACTGTCAGATATTCAAACCTAACTTATAAAATAAATTAAATCAAATATGTAAAAAACATTTTTCTTAGAATCTAAATACTCTTTAATGTATTATGAATAATTGCTCTTAAATGTTTAAGTAGCCACAAGCACGATACTAGGAAATATCTAAGTCCCCAAAGGCTTTAAAAAGAGTATAGTAGATAATATTGCCAAAGACTTGATAAATTAAATATAATATGTATGATTTTTTTTTTTGCCTATATGGTTCGACAGAATTGCATCCGATAGGATATAAATAAGCATTATAGCATTAACATTAGTCTATCGAACCTAGGATCTTATCAATGAGGTAGATCAAAAATGACCATCTCCTTCGGGATTCGAACCTGCGCCCCCAACATTGAGAGTTGAACACGCCTTAACACGTACGGCTATCGCACCCCTTTATTTTTCAGTAATTTTTTGTTATTACTTGATTTTTTTTATAAAAGTATAGATTATATATTTCATTACAATATAAAATCTGTGTTTTGTAAGTATTTGTGAGTTTTCATATATAATTTGTATGATACATGCTTCTTAAAAATATGAAATAAACGCAGACTAAAATTATATTTATTTCTGAAAAGACTACATATTTTGTTATATCGCAACATGATGAAGTTATTATTATTATTTCAAAGGATTTGAATATATAAAATATTTGTTTCCACATATTTAAACATCTAAGGTCGGGTCTGAAGCATCAAAATCATGATTTAACAACTATTTGGTTTCGAGAGAAACAAAATGTTTGAACAATAATAAACTAAGAAAGATGCCGCACATTCTTTTGTCTGGACTCAGCCATGGCCGTGAGTCCTCTTGTGTATATGTAAGCACACACTCACTGAGGAATGGAGGTAGTCTGGCTCCAGACTGGTCCACTAAAAAAACCATATCGCTCATTCCTTAAATAAAGAAGGGCCTGAGAATGAACTGGATGAGAAATTCACTCCGCCTTCACATCTCCCCCCCCCCCCCTACTATCAATAAAAATGGACCAAAAAACATGACAAATATATATATTTAAGGTCCATCATAAATTCCCAATCGTCTTAATGACTTAAAAGATGATAAATAAATAAAAAAGATGGGAGACAAATGACTCCATATGTTTCATATTGAGGTATTAATATTTGGATCTTATATTTTGTATAGCTATCAAGAAAAGCTGTGAAAACATTTCATTGCATATCAAGTATATATTTTTTATATTGCCTGCAGTTAATTAGGCAGTGGTTATTAATTTTTTTGCTTTATTACGTATGAAAAGGGAAAATATTCATATGGAAGAAATAAAGCAATTATTTTTTCCCTCTGTCAGGTAATTTTATTCAATTTTGTAACAAACAATACAATGTAATACAGAATACACTAAAATACAATATAAATAAATTTTTATGTTCACAACTTAAACAACTAGAGTCAATATGAAAATAAACATGTGATATACGATATAAAATTATCACAACATTTCTTGATAGATATTTTAATTTATGTATACTTTTAGGTTTGTCAGTAAAAATATTATCTTGTAAGAATTTTTTTTATGGTTCACTTCATTCATTGACTTTAAATATATATATATATTTCAAGTCTTTATCAATACGGCTTAATTCTTAACCAGGTCTTATCAATCACAGACCAAATTAATTACAATCGTAAATAGCATTAAAATATTCAAACCGTAATAGGATAATTATTTACACAAATAAATGACAGACACCTACAATTACAAATACATTAATAGTTCAAAGTTCAATGGTAAAAACGTAGATTAGTTTGAAAATTACTCAATCATGAATGTTTATTGATAATATGTAACTAAAATATACATAACCACAAACTGTTAAGAATGTTTGGAAGTAAAATAATACCTTTGTAGGTCCATTTTTTCGTGTAAAATAATAATATTTAAATAATACAATGAAAAGCTATAAAATTATGCGAATTTATATAACGATAAACTAAATGAATGTTATGGATTTATAAAAAGTTCAAAAATTGTGATTAACAAAATGATATTTAGGCATTGTAAAAAGATGCATTAGAATATCAAACTGACATGTAACTACTATTACAGATTATTTTTTTGCAACATTTTATATTATATTAAAGACACTCTTGAGCCAGAGCAGTTTCCATTAGGTCCTAAAAGAATATTAGTACCCATCTCGTAGACTTATACAAGCATCCATCTTTTTTATTGTGAGTGAGTGTAAAAACCTAAAGAGATATATTTGCTCAAACTACAACATAAAATAAGGATTAATCAAAATTGATGGCTGACATTTTGACAAAGCATTTCCGCTGTTGCTCGCAAGAGAGGAAATCTTCTGAACATTATGCTCTACTTAGGTTAGATGTATAACGATACATAGTAGAAGAATATGTGCTCCATTACCCATAAGTTAATTTTGTAATTTAATTTTAAAATGGAAAAAATATTATATATTTTTTATAATATAACCAAAATGCAAAATATTGCATCATAAAAGTTCAAGAAGTTTCATTTCATTTTTAAACTTAAAATCTGATTTAGTCTCTCAAATCAAAAGACAATTTGAATGACGATAGTGGTATAATTTTTTTCCAGGAGTCATGCCATTATTTTTTAATAGAAATATTCGATATATTTATTAAATTAATCAAAATATATTTGATTTGATTATAAAAGATCAAAGGTTATATATTCAACTTCAAATCTGATATGGACACTCAAATCAAGAAGATATGTCTTATAGTGAAAGTGAACTATGTATTGAAAGACATTTAATTGAAGTAATGTAAATTGGCTTAAAATTCAATAAATATATTGAGTTTTATGGACAAAGATCCTCCATAAGATGTTTATGTATAATGCATATTTTTACTCCCACGGTTTCAACTCTGTTTTAAACTAATAAGCGTACAAATGCGCAAATAAAAATAAAATACTTTAATGATCAGTAATATTTTTGGTACACATAATTTTATCAAAAATCACTAAAGATAAAAAAAAACACTTTGCACATAAGGACAACATATTTAAGTTGATCTAAAAAAGAAAAAAAAAAATTATATGAAGAATTAAATTTATATCCAATCTTGCAATAATTAATCCCATTGTATCTTTAACTGATATTAAATATCATATTACTGATGGATGTCAGTTGAGCCCTTGATATATTTATATATTTTTTTCAAATTTAGCTACATAGTATTAATTCACAAAAATAATACTTTGAAAATAAAACTGTGTAATCTATCCAATTCACCGAAAGACACCTAAAAATCATTCCCAAAAAAATTGACCAAAATATAATTTTGCATTTTTGAAATCGCAGAAAAACATCTTGGCGAAAATGATTTTTCCGGAGTGTTACCCTTCACAAAAACTCTCTGAAAATTTCGTCTATGTCTAATGAATCATTTGAGAAATACAGGGAAATAGACAAACGAACCACAGAACTCATATTTTAATAGTATGGATATATAAGGGAGTGCGACAGCTCAGTGCGTTAAGGCGTGTTCAACTCTCAATGTTGGGTGCGCAGGTTCGAATCCCGAGAGGGGATGGTCACTTTTGGTCTACCTCATTAATAAGATCCTAGGTTCGATAGACTAATTTTAATGCTATAATGCTTATTTATATCCTATCGGATGCTGCATTTCTATCGAACAATATAGGCACTATAAAAAGTATAATATAAAGACATAGAAGAACTTATATAGGTATTCAAGAGTAACAAATAAATAATGGAATAAAGACTCACTTTAAGGTTCGTGAGTCACATCTTTAATATAAATAATAAGTACTTCAACCATATTTTTTATTTTACGCAAAAATGTATTGTTCCCCAAATTTTTAATTAACTTTCTTCACAGCCCGAAATAGAGCAAACAAAGTACAAAAATACCTTTGAGCCATTCTTAAAAACCTTTAGAGAGGAAGAGAGCGAGAATAATCCTTCCTTTTTTCTTCAGGTTCCCATGCAAATATCTCCGAATAAAGGAACAAACAACATCTTAAGAAGATAAAATAGACAAACAAAGTGAAATAATGGTTAATTTATTCAGGAAAAAAGCATTATACAAAGCATTCATAGTGTTACTCTGCAGTATATTTTCATCTCATTATATTAATATATATGAAATATTTGCAGTGTATTTTAATTAATAGAGAATGCAAAGATTAAAAAATATAACGACGATTCGTCAACAAAGTGTCTGATATAAAGCAAGATATGCGACTAGTTTTATACCTAAGCTTGGGTGGAAGAGTTCATAGATGATAAGTTTGAATTAGACTTGTTGACGTTCGCAAAACTGTCGTTCACTAAAGTTATTTTTGTTCATTTTAAGATTGAATCGTTTGTCGTTCGTCATTCTGAATAAAAGTGACGTCGTTTTTTAGAAAGGAATGATTTCCCATCAAAAAAGATTTTAAAAAGTACAACCAGAACTAGTCTATGGAAAGTAATTTTTTATTGGCGCCAGGGGTAGACATGCATGAAGGATATTTTGAATAAGTACAAACCTCCAAGTTACTGTATGATTTTTTAAACGAACGTTATAAATTTTTGGCTATCGTTTGTAGATCGCGAACAACGAACGTTTACAAATGAACGACAAATAACGAGTCTGGTTTGAATAAATTTTCTTATTCAAATAAATATAAATTGACCTTCCAAAAGAAATTGGATATATAGAGAGCTATAGAGAGCTTTTGAAATACGCTTTATCCTGCTTTGAGAACCTCAAAACATACCTTAATATACTATATTGTTCGCCAAAAGATCAAAATTGTTGAAAGTAGTGATTTTATATCATAAATAAGTATTTTTATCCTAAAATAATAGTTTTATTTTGTTGGCATTGATGTACAATGTCTTATTATTTATTGTTACATCATAAAAATATATTTTTTGTTAAAATAAAATTTAAAAAAAATCTGAATAGATGAAATCTATTGTGTCTTTTTCGTGTTGTTGGTTAAGCCTGATGCTATAGGGAACTCAATATACTTTAACTTTGGATTCCATTCCCCATGGCCCACATGATTACGTGTAGTCCCTGGTATTCTTATAGCAACGCTAGGAATAAATAACAAATTACGAATAATTCAATTTATATCATTCACATATTCAAATCTATTGATTATCTACAATGAAAATGATACAAAAAATAGTTATTCTGCATGAATAATCCTCCCTCCTGCCTGCGTTGAATATAAACAATGATATTAACTAATAAATATCAAGGAACGAAGTTTACAGAGAGTATATTAAAACCAAATGGGCAGTTATACCATAAAGGTAGCAAGAAAGAAATAAAGACTAGTTATCCCAAAGTTATTCATCATTAATGGCCTGCATTAAAATACATTGACCTCACTTATTATTAATATCATTTATTAGTTATGCAGATCTAAGCATTATGATTGGCTAATAAAATATGGACATAAACAATCTCAAGTGATTTGTATAACATAAATAAATGATTAATGTTTGTTGTTATCATTGTAAATGGATTGTCAAGAGCCAATTTTGAATTAAATCTAAGCAAAACGTATTTTGTAGGAATTGGAAACAAAAAGTGATGATATTTTTTTAGTTAAATTGAGATAAACTGTCAACTTATGAATGTTTTATATCTTCATTCCAAAACCAATCAGCTACTCCAAAATGTATGTATTTATTTGGCTTTTGCACATCAAAAGGAACCATTTCTATGGACGTGTTTGAAGGATTATTCAATTTGAGTTCATTCTTTACTGAAATAAAGCTACTCTATTATGTTAGTTAGATTATTTATTTATAGCTTATTGTACTTCCAATGCTTTCTTTCCTTCTTCAAAAAGCTTTTTTTGAAGAATGAAAAGGGATCCTTTTAAAGTTTAATGGAAACAAAAAAAACTTTTTGCTTCACCCTTTTCGGAAGAAAACCCATCAAAAACGAGGGTATTTTTTCACAAAACATTTTTGAGTCCATCTATGAACAGATTTTTTTTCTTACTCTTCCTTTTCACTTCTTCTTCTTTTTCCATTAGTTTTGAAACCCATATCCTAGAGTGAAGGGAACGGGAGAAGATGTAACTTTATTTCTTTTGAAAATAAGGAATACATTTTTGAATATTAAATTGAGTATAGAGCCACATTTGTGAGTAAATAAATGGATTTGAAATGATGGATTTATATTAAGGACATTATGGATAGGGAGAATGTTTTTTATATAACTGAGGTTACTTAAGGGGTGTATCCTACATTTACATGCAAAAAGAATATTATATATGTACACACACTCACACATACTATAAATATATATATATAATATAATGGTGATTTTCAATGACGTCACTCATTATTTTTTGAAAACAATTCCTTCAAACCTTGGTATTTAGACCTTTACCTTTT
>CP045899.1:15238785-15300767 GCA_013387185.1 Caligus rogercresseyi
AAAATTCGAATATAGGAATGCCAATAATGTGTATTTGCTACATCTTGATGCCTCGATTTATTTCCCCCATCAAAATATATCCAATAAATTAGTTCTTATTTATATCTTCATATAGACTAAATGAGAGAATCTTACAGATAGCTATTTTGATATACTTATTGTTGCTATATATTAAAGCCTATTTTACTTCATAAAAAGGTAACTTCGCACCACCAAAACAGTAATATATAAAATTGAATAGTAAAATCTCATGTAAAGAGTTACTTATTTTTTTAAATCATGGTCCTTGTTTCTAATGACACATTTTAAACGCTATAATGCTTATTTTATCCAGTTGGATGTTATTATATCGAATTAAATAGAGAAAAATAAGTTTTATAACAAACACAGTATAAGTTTAAATAATTATGAAGGTCAAAATTTTTAGTAACATATAAAAAAAACGTTAATAGGTGTTATTGCGTATAAAAATGGGTGTAGGAGAGTCATTTTCTAAGATAAAAAATAAACCATAAAATAGTCGCAAAATGTTAATCAATATAAAGGTAATCATATTTTAAATATTTTCCCTTCTATTTGACTATTTCTTCATCGAGCAGGGGTTTTTTTCATTTTACTGATCCAAAACCTTCTTTAAGTATAGAAATGCGTATAATTGGTTTATACATAGTTAAAACTTAACTATGCATAAGCGTGGTTACCTCGAACTATCATGGATATTGGAGGTGCATAAGGAAAAAACACCTTTGCAAAAAGCACAAATTAAGTCTCAAAAACTTCTTGGTGTTATTTCCTTATAAAATCATCAGTTTCTATAAAAAGGAACATATTCCAATCATAATCATATTCCCAAAAATTATCAAAATATACTCATTATAGTTTTGTTAAAAAGACTTGAATAAAGTCAGGAGTATTTTTGGGGTTTCTTCGTAGTTGTTCGGAGAAAGAATCCATAGAGAAATAGAGTGCTGAAGTGAAGTTGCAATGAATGCCGGGGTATTCGTTAGCTCTTCATTCATGTGGTGGAAAGACAGTGGCGAAATAACTTAAGAAAGGGGAGATTTAAAAGGATGAAATGGAGAGTCATGTGACGTCATCGCAATCCTTATTCATGGAGAAAAAATATTATTAGACAGTGAGCGAAATAACTTAAGAAAGAGGGAGACTTCATATTTATTATATTATGAAATGGTGAGTCATGTGATGTCATTGCACTCCTCATTCATGGAACAAAATATATATGTTAGGACTTGTAAAGCCTTCTTTAATTCGTTCTGTAACTGTCTTTCCCTCAAGAATGTAGGAAATTAAATAACCTCAAATTCAGTGCCTCTACCATAGGTTGCTTCGTTCTCTAGATTCTCTATGAAAGAAAATAAAACAAACCCCTCGTATCAATCATCCTATTCCTAAATTACTTTTGACTCTCCTACATTTATATGACTATTTTCCATCTCTCAAAGAGTTTTGTTTCATAGGAGAGAGTACTGTTATAACCCATTAATTTATATAGTGAGAGAAAAACATATATTGTTTCAGCTCTCAGACCTATATTTGATACGGTTATAATTATGGTTGTTCTCTACACACAAAAGTACCCCAATAAGTATATATTCCACACATTACACACCCTCCTTCAAGATATCTATTTCTCTCTCATGTCTATGGCAAAACCCTTTCCCCTATCAACAAATTAATACTACACTTCTTTTAACTCTACCTTTATCATTCTAAATTGGAAGTAAAGAGGTCGAACATAATACATAAATATAAGGAAATATATGGTGTATCTCTAGATGCAGAGTGGGAATGTATTTATATATTCTTAAAAGAGTTTCACGACTTTATATTTCCATTTTCTTTTCTTTTTTTTTCATTTTGTGAGTGACTTACCCTTTTACAAATCATAAGTACAATGTATACTATTATATGTGTGTGAAAGGATTATTGGATGAGATTAAGGAGAAGTATAGTCTTGTGTATATATGGATCATTCATAACATATAGCCCCTTTCACAAATGTACATCCATGCAAGGAAATCCCCCTCCCCTCCCTTGGAGCTCTGCATAATCGCATTTTATGTAGTTGTGATCGTATATTGAACCATGACCGGAGAAATAATAGATCTCCAAGACGGGGAAGGTTTTAGGAGAAGTGTTGTCATTATTTACGTACATAAACTAAAAAAAAACTTGGAGGCTTTAAGCAGGGAGCTGAATAATGTTATCTTTGACTTCTTTTAGTTTTTAAAAAAAAACAGATACTAAGGATAAATTTTTAGAGTGAAATAGTCAACCTGGCTATATATTTGGACCATTTGTACTCCTACATTAAAATATTTCTGTTAAATATTGCTTCTTGAAAGTGTACTGAGAATTGTTCGTGTTACAATTATAATTATCAAGCAACTAAAATAAAAGGCCTAAATAATTATGTCAAAAAATGTAAATATATATTAATACTACAAATAATTATAAAACAATAAGATTGTAACGCATCTTATATATATATAGATATATATTATATCTATATATAAATATATATATAATATATATAGATATATATATATATATATCTATATATATCTATATAATATAAGGAAAAGACCGGGTACCGGCTGTTTTTGAGTTTCCCGGCTTTTTTAAGAAATTCATTTCTAAATAAACATCGTCACTTTTTCCGAATTTTTTTGTAGGATTTATTTTCTAAACAAAAAGGTCGTTAATTTTTCGAGAATTTTTTTGTTGGTTTTTTTTATAAACAAAAACATCGTCACTTTATAATGATGAAGTACGAAAATATACTGAAGTCCCGGCCGGCTAGGGTCCCGGCAAAAAAATGTGTCCCGGTCGTTTGCTGATATAGTTATATATATGTATATATACTAGTTAAATAAAGATAAGTTAAAATGCAATAATATAATATATTAAAAAAGGGTGAATACAGAAATATTCATATATTTGTTATTTTTTTGTTTCTAAAACTTCAGAAATAATACAACAACAAAATTGTGCATGTCAAAAACTTAGTCTTATTATGTGCTTGACTTAAAAATTTATATTGTGCCTCCCAATGCAATTACCAAAAACATTAAAATTTGGATGTATATATGATAACATATATGATTGATATTTCTATCATATTTAGTCGAAAAATTAAGGTTGTAATTTAAAGTTCAAATGTGTACGACTTGCTCTAACGCACCAAGATAAATACAATTTAAATCGAACATGTGTTGAATAAAGCAAAAACTTGATGGTTTTTGAATTATACAAAAATGGTTGTTTATTTTTTCTAAGATATGAACTCTAGGAGGACATGCGAAAAGGGCCCATCAACCTTGGCAGAATCAATGCTTTTTCATAAGTATTTAACGTATATCTACATTTACATGCATGCATACACTTAATTTACATTATAGGTACATTGGTACTATGTCCCAACGGCTAACAAAAGTATGCAATACATAATTTTCCAGTTCAACGAATCAAGATTTAATATAGACAATAGACTGATCCATTCCATGTCCATCTTCTTGGTTGTAGTACGAACAAATACTTAAATTTATGAGTGAGTTGGAAAGTTTTAACTTTTATCGATCCTAAGAATACGTATCGAAATCCTCTTTTTGAAGAAGCTGATGGAAAATGACCACCCGCTATAGGATTTGAACATACCCTCATAACAGTAAGATCCCGATAAAATAAATCTGTTTGATCCTTTGTTCGACACATTTGTCTTAAGCCTGGGTAGGTTTTCAACGGATTTTTTATTATATTAATGATATTTATTTGTGTTCAATTATTAATTTATTTAATTTTCGAGAAATCACATTTTTAAATTGGTCAATTACATTGTAAGAGAATAAATAAAGGGATATATCGAGAGGGAGCCCTCATGAGCTAAGCTATTGCTTGATTTTTGTATGTCGAATCCCTATAGAACATGAGCACTAGCTGTTTCAAAAATACTGGTAATATATGCATGCTTTAGATTTGACAATAAATTGAAAATTTGTATGTTTATATATATATATATTACAAATTGTAGTGGAAATATTTTTGACTTTTTTTATAACAGTTATGTTTCATTGAATACGGCAGTTTATCTCTATTTGTAACCTCCCAATACTATCATTCCTCCATAACTATACGAGGTTGTTTCGGATAATGATGCAAATCAGTTTATATCATGCAAAATATTGTATCAATCTTCTAAATCACAGGCTTTAATTAAAGCTCAGACAAATTGGATTGATTTCTTTTTTATGTGTCAAAAGTGGGTTAGAACTTAGTTTTTTAAGGAAATCAAGCTTTTGTTTTTGTTATTTCGTAACATTGGGTCAAATTTTCTCAAAAAAGAGAAATGTCGCGCATCCACAAGTTCGTCGAGGACCTCGCCAAGGCCAGGAAGACTCCCAAGGAGATCAAGACCATGGTCGACACGGCCTTTGAGGTCAACAGCATCTACCAAAGCCAAATCTACCGCATTTCAGCATTAGTTAAGGCCGGGAAGGACTCTTCAGACAAGAGGAGCACGAACGGGAGGAGGAAGGTCCGTACCGACGACTTTTTTGAGGCTGTGAGGGTGTACGTGGAGGCCGACCGTCGGGTGACAATGGAGGAACTGGCTATCAAGTTCGAGACTTCGATCAACACCATTTTCCACGTCCTCCATGACGATCTTGGGCTCTCAATCAAGTCAGCAAGATGGATCCCCAAGATGCTCACAGAGGATCACAAAATGAAGAGAGTGAGGTGCACACAAGCCTTCTTGAAACTCAATTTTGAGCTCGGATTCGTTTTTTTGGACAAGATTGTGACGATGGATGAAACCTCTGTGCCTTTCTTCGCTCCTGAGTCCAAACGAGGGTCATCTCAATGGCTCCCGAAGGGCTCCAACCCGCCCCTGAAGTTCAAGTGTCAAGAATCAAGGAAGAAACAGATGGTTCTCAGCTTCTTCGACAACTGCGGCGTGATCTTCCAAGACTATCTCCCGATGAGGACCTCCGTCACCGCGGCCGTGTTCAAGGATGTCACGAACATGTTTTTAAAGAAATTCAAGGAGAAGCGACCTGAAATGGCCAAAAGAGACTGGTACTTCCACTTCGACAATGCTCCGTGCCACACGGCAAATAGCACGAAGGAGTTCTTAGCCAAGAGGAGATCAAGGTCATCGATCATCCACCCTACTCTCCTGACCTTGCCCCCGCAGACTTCTTCTACTTCCCCGTTATGAAGAAAATGCTCGAGGGCGTGGAGATCATCGACAAGTGCGTCCAGAAGGATTGGACCCGGGTCGGTAGGGCCATCCCGGAAGACAGGTTCTGTGAGGCCTTCAGGAAGTGGGTTGAGAGGTGGGATAAATGTATTCGAATCGGCGGAAGTTATGTGGAAAAGATATGTTTAAGTTGTTTTCGTTATAATTGAAATTATATTTTATGATTTTTTTTTTTCCGCATATTTATCCGAAACAGCCTCGTACATCTCAAAAATGGGGATTTCATCGTTCATTATTTATAATAAGACAAACACACTTCAATTCCTTTTAAATCCCATTATAGATGGTGGAGCACCACATAACCCGTCCAAGCACCAAACAAAAAAAGGATCATTACTTATCAAGTCAGAATGACTACATATTATACATCTACTATGTACGTATGTTGTAGTATGTAGCTTCAAATGGGAATAGACAGACGTATTTTTCATCATCCAAGTTGATCAATAGGTACATTCAACTGTGTGTATATCGATTACTCCTCTCTTACTCACGTATCCATTTAGCTCAGACATATAATAATTTTTCAGTCTTCGAAAGTATCTGTGTGGGCTATCAAAAATGAAAGACAAAGTACATTGAACCTAAGTGATTTAAAGTACAAATGTCGAAACTAGGGTCAAACCAGAGAGAAAGATCCATTATAATCTAAGCAAGCTATGTTTTTTCTGCTTCGTTATATCTTTATCCCAGCACTCAATTATGACATCACGGCTATCAATTAAAAAAGTAGCGTATCTTTATTTCAAATAGGATCCTTTTATTCCCCATCATCTTCTCTGTCCCCTGGAGTGGGGCTATCTACTTTTCTTTACTTTTGTGTTGAGATGTTTTTTCTTTATGGACTCGATATTGGCTTCCACATGGATTAATAGAGTGGCTTGTTAAGAATGTCTTGCATGGTACTTTGTTAAGAACGCCGTAAGTACGTAAAAAGGGAATTATAATGCTTTTGAACATTTATAGGCGTTGACAGTTTATATTTGATTATAATATAATTATGTAACTATATGAATTCAATATTTGTGACAAAAAATTTGTACTCTGCAAATCTCACATGCATATATGATTTAAAAATAGTCCTTTTTTATCTATGAGATCCCTATTGAAACAAATTATGGATACAAAAAAGGTAGAAGAATGCTCAAAGATAAAATAAAAATATTTATACAATATGAAAAATATATAAAACATAAATAAATTTATAATAAAGCCTCAATAAATATTTTAAAAAAACGTAAATAAATACTTTAATAATGTGACTAATTATATAAAGACATCATTTAACTTTTGGGTCAAAAATGTATATGTAAATATACACAATGTACAATAAAGGCATGGTAACAACATAACATATGATCATAGTTAATTATAAGTTAATAGTCCTATAAAGAATTGAATGCCTTGTGGTCAAAAGATTTGTTAGTTTAATGCTCAACTAAAATATATATAATTACGACTTCCATGTTTTCTTCAAAATTAAAATATCTAAATAACATATACTTTAGATCAGTTTTAAATGTTTCCAGCGATAGCTGTATGACCATCACTAAGAATAAGGAGTGTTTTAATGCATACTTATTTATTATTGTCGACATAGAAGTAACATTTTTTTTTCAAAGTATAATATTTATATGAACTTTGGAATCGGTATTTCCCTAGAATATACAATATCTATAGAATGTACAATTCCTTTAAAGTTTACTATCATTAAAATTAATGTCCTAAAGCATCATTTTATTTATCTTACCAGAAATACAAGTCGATATAAACTGTTAATCCTGAACTACATTATATATATATAATATTTAAAAAATATCCACTCATATTGTATTAATTAAGCATAAAAGCTGGAACAACATGTTGAACTTTATAAGGCATCAATTTACAACATTTTAAAAACCGTCAAATAAATTATATTAACATGAGATATAATTAATTAATTATGCCTTTTTATGTCAACAAACTTTCAACAACATCATCATTTTTGTGAGATGAGTATATATGTTACAGGGTAAAAAATACAAGATGAAAAAACAAAATCATTTTAAGAGTCTTACACGTTATCCTCATATATATAGAGAAGCTTGTCTTCAATAAGATTCATTAATCAAAACAATGCAGAGAAGAGAGCATCATTTTAATCTTACTAGACATGTGAAATAAAAATGCAGGTCGTTGTCTCCCGATTCCCCCCCTCCCCCCATTATCTGAGAGAATCATCCGTTAGAGCACCTAGAAAATAATAGAATTATAGATTAGGCCATATATAGAAGACAATTAAATTTATATTATTATTATTATATATGATAATAAAGCAGAATAGAAATTCTAATAATAAGTCCTCATTATTTATTTAATTTCTTAGATAAGGAGATAAATATTTACTAACATTATAATTCATGGAGATTTTTGCTTTGCACTAGCTCTAGTTATATATGTGTACATATTTGGATTATTCTTTGATTAATGGCTGTGGTCATGGTTTATGTACATAGTAACCAGTCAAGTCTATGTGGGCCTTTGTTTTGTTGCAAAAAAGCAAACTTAAGGGCGCTTAAAGCATGTAGGGCAATAAAAATGCTTTTGAATAAATATAAGAAACCTATAAGAGAAGAGAACTTTTGTGGATATATTTTTGCATTGCTGATGCAAAGGGCCTTCGCAGTATCATGCAGAGATTTGAAAATGGCATATAAAGGAGATTTTCGAGTATAATATAGTGTATCATATATTTTTTTCAGACTTATTTCGAGACAACCAACCCAACTTCTTCTTTGCCGGTATGTTGGATTTAGTTGTATCAAATTGAATATTAACGAGCAATAAAGCGTTAAAACTAGTCAATAGATATTGGCAGGAACGGAGTGGGAAGAATTTATCCACAGGGATAATTAGGCACTCGCCGGCCTTATACAGGCCCCAATATGCCATAGGGAGCCTGTCAACAACCGTTTATGTTTCTTTAGGCCAGCGGCCCACCGGGAATAGTCCCGGTACTCCCGCTGGCCACTCCGCCCCTGGACATTGGGGCACGATTATCTGTATTTCAGCCAAATAAACATTCTAAATATGTGATCCAAAATCTATGACTGACTCACCATATTTTTAAATGATAAATTTATATCCCTGGACAAGTAAACAGAAAACTAAATCATTGAAATAGTTTCTCAAAATGTCCCTTTCATCCTTGTGATTAAATAAAGTAATGTATTTATCAGGGGTATAACAATATTACTTTTATAGTAGAAATAAATGGCAATATTCAAAAAGAACATCGGCCGCTAGAGCTTGATTTGCTTACATGTAGCTTATTTATCCAAAAATATCATTCACATTTAATATTAAACATATTATAAGTATTTTTTTGTCATTCAAGGAACCCAAATATATACAAAGTGATTTTAAATTGTTTTTTAAAATTATGTATCAACATATTGTTATTATATCTTAATCATTATAAAGCAGGTGATCAAAGTATATTTTTTGTACCAATTTTGCTGTGGATATTCCTAAATGTTTAACCCATGATAATAAATTCCAGCAATTTTCAATGAAGGCACCGAATATATATATTCCAAACCAACGAAAGGAACAACAATTAAGGATATATATATATATATAAATATATATTTTTGAGGCATAGAGCATCTGATAAGACTTCAGACATCATTTGTTCTGCTCTTGTCTCATTTTCTCAAAGGGGTCCTTAAAAAGAATAGAAAAATAAACAAATTATGGAAAATAAACATTGAAAGAAAATAAAATAAATATATATTTCATCTTGATGAAGAACCAAAAGAAAAACTATTTTTTGTCAAAAAAATAAGATGTCTCATTATTTATTTATTTATCATGTGTATATTTTCTCTCCCGCATGGTACATATGAAGTACAGCATTTTCATATTTACAAATAAATAAAGGGTTCTGGAAAAAAAGATGTTGATGATATAGATCTCTTTCACTCTCTTGTTGCTTCAGTTGGTTCAGTGTTATTTGTTTAGTTTTATGATTTATTACTTGTTGTGTGTTTGTTTTGCATGGAAGGAGGGGGGGGGGGTGAGTTAGAACTGACCGGTTTTTGTATGGAAGAAAACCAACTATCAGCATCAGATCTATACTCCTTAAAAAGACAACAAAAACCGAACAATAAGAGTGGGAATATATTACAATATTATTAGCATTGTATGTGGACACAAAATGGAGTCTCTCCAGGAGCATCTAATTATTTTTTCTCTCGATACAATCACTTAGCCAATCGGTAGTTTATTCTAGAAAATTATGACATATATATGATAAGGGGACAAATATCTACTTTTTGAAAGTTCTTTTTTATTATTGAATAGAGAATTTCCAAGTCATTTCCTTTTAATATTCGATATTATCAATATATATCATATCCATGATGACAAAACAAAAATGTTAGCAATGTATTTCTCCTCATCTATGAATGACATCTATATACTTCACAATAATATACGTACAAGGTGATTATAAAAATATGCGTCTCATCCTTGTTATGTGCCATAATAAAGCCTTCATTTTAATATATACAGGGTGATTCACTTAAATTAAGACTCACATATTACAAAACTACAATCTTTGTATTAAATTTTACACAATATTTTTGAAACAAAAATGATAGCACAATGTGTAATATACAAAATGTATTTCAATAAATTTCCACATATCCTCCTTTGGACTTCACTACAGCTTTGAACCTCCTCACGGCGGAGGCAACACAGGCAGGAATCTCTTCCTCAGACAAAGATTTTCACGGTCCAGGCCACCCACAACAGTCAGAATGACCGGGTTTTATCTAGAAAAAAGGAAGACATCCCCGTGCAGCTGACGACTCTCTTCAGAAGGCAAAAGCCACCCTCAGTCATGGTCTGGGCGGGAGTGACGTCGGAAGGTCGAGGAGGGCGTGAAGATCAACCAGGCGGTATACCAGCATTTTCTTTCAGAGGAGATCGTCCCATGGGTACAAAGAGAGTATCCTACGGCTCTTTTACTGTTCAACAAGATGGAGCTTCATCCCATACCATCAAATTGGTTCAAAGCTTCTGCACTGATATGTTTGCAGACTTTGGTCCAAAGACTTGTGGCCTCCCTCCTCCCCAGATCTGACCCAATGGACTTTGGAATATAGTCCATTCTTGAGACAAGGGTGTGTAGCAAGTCCTGGCCATCGGTGGAGATTCTAAAGAAGAAGCTGATTCAGGCCTTGGCCTCTTTGTCTAAGGAAGAGATTCCTGCCTGTGTTGCCTCCACCGTGAGGAGGTTCAAAGCTGTAGTGAAGGCCAAAGAAGGAATGTGAAAATTAATGAAATACATTTTGTAAATTACACTTTCTGCTATCATTTTCGCTTAAAAATTATTTGTGTAAAATTTAATACAAAGACTGTAGTTTGTAATATGTGAGTCTCAATTTAAGTGAATCACCCTGTATATTTTTCTTGCTAAACTGTGGTGGTGTCTTTTGTATATGAAAAATACCATAAGATACAATATAATAACTGAATCCTATCATATATTTTGTATAGTATGATTGGAAATAAATTTATTTTTTTGCTGATTGGGTTAAAATATATATTAGCATCCGTTTGTGCGTATATGTAATTAATTATTCTAACGTAAAAAAATCACTTGAACCTATGAGGATACCTCCTATACGATGACGTCACTAACATAACGTCCTTCACCATTGACATCATCACGGGAGCCCCATGTGCTGCTTCCCACGGCCTGATAACTCTCTCTCTCTCATCTTAAACATTGATATATAAAGTATTCTTATGTATTTAATGCGTTGGTTGTTATTCGGTATCCGTGAAAACCCTACAGAACCTAGGATCTGTGAAGTAGACCAAAATACAAGGTCTGTATAATAAGGTCTGGGCAATACAAAAACAAACATGTAATCCTAGCCGTATAACTACTCAATGACGTCACTGGAGTATGAATATATATATAATAATATATGTATTTATTTATTCTATTATTTATACACAACACATAAATATATATATTTTTATAGATGGATAGAGAGATTGATATATATATATATATATAATTGTTCTCCAGTGACGTCATTGAGTAGTCACACTGCTACATGTTTGTTTTTGTATCGTCCAGACCTTATTATAAGACTTGCCACAATAGACCTTCCCCTCTCGGGAGACAAATCTGCATTTCATCATTGAGAGATAGACATGCATTAATGCATTGAGCTATCAATCTACCTTTTATTTATTCTAAAATATTTAATGTGTCATCTCAATAATGAAATTTATAAAACAAAGACATATTGAAAACATTATGATTGGTTGTAATGAATGAGTTCAATACTTTATTTGAAATAATATATTTAAAATACAACATAATCTCTTTAGTACACTTTTATTTAAAATAAAACACTATTAAAATTAAATACAACTCTTCTTAAAAACACATTTTAACTCTTAAGTATGAGTGTTTTATTTTATTCATTATAAGTCCAAATTATTATTGATGGTGATGCGTAAAATATATATAATACGCAATATATTTATATACATATTGGTATGGGAATGCATTTTCATACAAAGTAATCCAAAAATTACAGTTATATTGAATTTAGTATGTACACAATATTATTATGTAATGTTGTTATATACTTGGATATCGCCATGATTTATATGTTTTTATCGTGCTCATATGTGCTCTAACAAAAACTTAAAAAAACATTTAATATTCCATAAAATACAATTTGACTTTATCTTTAATTTAATTCTATTACTTTTATACATGTGTTATAATATGAAATGGTAATTTAAGTATATTAATAACTATAAGAGGATCAACTTTTTTTGCTTATACATATTTTTATTGCTATATGAAATGATTTATTATGTGTTGCATTATATACATAATCAATATGATGTAATTTCCCAACTAAAGTTTTTATTTGATGTGCAAGTTCTAAATAACATTGAAAAATCAAACAGTTGAGAAAATCATAATGTAGACATTACGAAATGGCAACTACCATTGTTATTTTAAGAAATTGTTCGTTAGCAAAGGACTTATCATAATATGGTTCTAATTTTATCACGTCTTTCCCTCTTACTAAGCCCAGTCCTTATTCATTTCATCCTATCTATTTCATCTCATTAAAACATACCTGAGCTTACTATGCTCCATCTACATCCAATATACATACCTACTTGCTATCCAAGTCCTTCCTGGCGTATGTGCTAGGTTGTCATAAACAATGTTTAAAAGAAGTCACTTCTGAATTCCCCAAAACTATAAATTACCCAAGTCTAATGTCTGAGGCATGTAAGAGAGCAAGACAAAAAAGTATACAAGAGATATGTGAAGGTACAAACAAATAAAAAAAACGAATCTATTACTACAACTACATACATTTGTCGGATTCCAAATAAATTTTCTTGGCCTTTGATGCATTTTGACGGATTTATGATAGGTTTTTTTCCTTTTTATTTGGACAAAAAGGTTAGTTAGTTAATACTAAGTACATATTTATTTATTATTATTTTGAAGTTATCATACAAAAGAAATTGCTCCATGGAATAATAATGTTTTGTCTCCATGTTCTTAGTTTTCATCATTTGTCGTGTTCAGCAGCTTATTGAAAGCATTCAAAAAGCTATATATCAAACTCATATACTTTTAGTGGCTTGTATATAGTTTGACAAATTTATGATCTAGACTCAAAATATTTGGCTAATATTAGCTATAAACATATGCAAAAGTAATTCTACTCAAGTTGTCTAAAAATAGTTAAATGCTTATATGGAATATGAAAGTTTGGCCTTTTTATGATTAGTTCTATTCACAGTTCCTTTATTTTGCTTGTTGAAATCAAATACATCCAAATTTTATGAGGAAGTAGATCCTTACAAAACAGGATTAAATATATTCGTTACACCTCGAAATTGTATAAGACGTATACACAATGCTACTGACGTTGTCTAATAATAGTTATATATGGATATGAAAGTTTGGCCTTTTTATGATTAGTTTCTATTCAGAGTCCTTTATTTTGGTTTTCGAAATCAAATACATCCAAATTTATATGAAGTAGATCCTTACAAACAGGATTAAATATATATTAGTACACTCCAGTCGTATAAAACGTGTATACAATTAATACTATAATTAACTAGAGGCATATATACACTCAGAAAGGGTGACCTCCGCCGATCCCCCCAAATTTCATTCAAAAATCTCCCTTTCACACGCCCGAATTGCTATCTGTAATCTTATTCCCTCCTTAGTATCTTTTTGCATATAAAAAAGCACTCAGAGACGGAAGACTCAAAAGTTTAACCGTAGTCACATTGTTATTCAAGGTTCGAATCCCGAGAGGGATGGTCATTTTGATCTACCTCATTGATAAGATCCTAGGTTCAAGTGACTAATTTTAACGCTATATGCTTATTTATATCCTGTCGGGTGCAATTCTATCGAACCATATAGGCAAAAAAAAAAAAGTAAAGTAAAACTATATATTCTTCAAAAAGAATTTATTTATTTTGCGTATATAATCTTACATTCTCGTTGAATAACATCTCCATAGATGGGATAAAGGAATATATTAAAATACCCAGAGGGCTTAATTAGATTATCACCGGTGCCATGCACGAAAATAAACACTACCTACTTATTTCTTCGGCTCTAATCACTTCAATTTATCATGTTCTTCATTAGCTTTATTATGAAGAGTAAACAAATGTTCTTAGTTTAGAAGGTTACATGACATTATCAATCATTTAAGATAGTTATTTGTGAGTACTCTCATATTTGCTTTTAAACTATTGAATGAGCATTCTATACTCCTATAATATCATTTGCTTCAGTGAAGCATAAATGCCGTCATTGTTAATATACTTTTCACAAATTCATTACGAACTGCAGTTTGTCCCTTATTGATGTTTTTTTACTCATCTGTTATTTTTCTTGATTTACAACCCTTACCTACAAAAAATAAGATGGATAGAAAAACAAGCATTGTCTTGACAAAATTGAAGTTCTCAAAAAGATTTTTATCCTTGGGGTATATACAAAAAAAAAGAACTAAAAACAATGATATTCTTTTAAAACAAAAGATGTTTTGGATGCCAAATTTTAATATTTATTTCTTATTTTATTGTGCCTCTATTATTTTTCTCTCTCTCTCAAAATATACAGCAACATTTTCCTTTCAACCGTTGATCATAAAAATCCTACTTCGCCTACGGACAGGGTCCATCAAAGAATGATTATGAGTAAATAATAAGACTCTTATGCTCTCTTAAGAACGATGTGGGTTGCCTGTGAAGTTTTTTTTGTTTGATTTCACTTATTAGAGCTTTGTTAAAGCCTGAAGTCACAATATTTTCTTTCTAAAAGTGTTTATTCAATAATAAAAATCATTTTCGTAACTCAATTGTTACAGAAACACAAACGAGCGTATACTTTAAAACAACAGACTTATACAATAGGATTTGAAAACAGGACGAATGAAGGAATATATATATAAGGTGATAACTTTTTTACAACCTCATATTCCTGTGTCATCATATGATAAACTTTTATAAAAGATTAAATAAATATATTTTTTGAGTTTATTGATTAAAAAACCTCACGCACAAAATTATTTTAAATAATTTAATTAAGAGCTTTTTGATTAGTTCTTGAAGTCAAATGAAACATATTCCAGTTTAAACAAAAACTTAAAAGAATGATATGTATACTATTGTATAGCAGTATAAAGGGACAGAAAACAATTGGTCAATGTCATTGGTCACATTAATGTCATTGGAAAGGACGAATCTCAGGGGGAGGTTGTCCTTGTTGCGGCAGGACTCGTCCAAGTCCTGCATAACTTTGATCGCACGCTCGCAGCATTGGTTGCTTCGGGCAATATTGATGGGCGATTCATCTCTTTTCCAGTGGGTTTCTAAGCATTTGAGACCTTTTGGGTATCCATCCAGAGCAGATGATAGTTCTTCGCAATCCTCATCGCGGAACAATTGGTTGCTAAACCAATGGCCGGCCCATGGGTAAGAAATAAATGAACAGATTTTACGCAGCCTGGTTCGAGTTTCAGGCATCAGAATGAATGCAAGGAGGGCTAGAATGGCACGAGAGTTCCAGCGTGCATTGCTGATGTTAGGAATCTGCTGAAAGTTAACAAAAGGGACCTCATCTTTCTCAGTGAAGTGTCGGAAGACACGAGTAAGGTGATATAGAAATTTCATGTCGTCTCTCCAACCGCCTGTTTCCTTGATCTCAGCTTTTCCATTGCTGAAAGCTGCCTTCAATTGGTCATACTTGCGCACCAAGTCCTTCACAAAGAAGTACTCAATATCTGGGGATTTGGTTGAGTCATGGAGCTCATCGTCCATGACAATACGGAGGATGCGATCGAGCACATGGTGCTGACAACTGATAAACTTGGTTCTGGGGCTCCCATTCTTTTCAAACATCTGCAGCAGCCGAATGACAACATCAGACTTCTTCCCGGTGTTGACGCTTGTCGTGTCGGCAATTATCATCAGAATTGATCCCCACAAGTTGAACTCCTGCAAGACATCCTGGAGCCTTTTGCAATGGTTGCAGCTGTACCGTCCTTCAATTGAAGCAAAGTCAATTTGATTTCCTTTGCTTCATTTTTTAGGACCACTGCTTGGTGTTCAATGCCATTGATTTTTTACCATCGAAGTGCAAGCTCCACTTCTCCTGATGAAGTGTGCTAACCAAGTGCTGCTTCACTTCAGCAGCTCTCCTGTAGAGAGCTTTGTGGATTCCTGGCTGACTTGGGGTCCGGATCTCGATGCCCTCACCTGAAAGCTGACGGCATACCTTTGCTGCTTTGTGGGTCGATAGCTTTGAGCTTGTAACAAGTCGCCTTGCAACACCAGTGGGGTTATACTTCCTTGTGCTTGTTGATGGTGCAGCCTCATCTTCCATAGAACTGTCTTCACTAGTGTCACATGAGTCCGTACCTGTTTCAGAAGAATCTAATGCTACTGAGCTGGACTCAGTTGCTGAATTGGACACATCCACTTCCAATGTATTCCTTCGCTTGGATGGGTGGATGGTATGGGCACTGGCACGTTTGCCAGTAGAATAACCGACCTGGCCTTTGCTCTGCATTTGCAGTTCGTAGAGGTTCTTATCCTCTTTGCAAAGCCATTGGCCTTTCACCTTGGTCACATCGAACAGTTCATTCAATGAATCAAAGTTTTGCTTTTTCCTGCAATGGTCATACTCTTGCAGGAGCTTTTCTAGTTTTGCACGGATGGCTTGATCTGATACAGGCGGGAAGTTCAATATCGTCCTCCATAAAGCTTTCAGCTCCACAGCAATCAGACCGACCCTCTCTTTCCGTTCTTTGGTGATGGATTCAAGGGATTTGAAACGTCCCATCACGTGGCTTTTCAGGGGCATGCGGCTCCGGTCACTCAGGGGTTCTTCGTGGATTGCCACATTGCCTCTTCTTGATGGTGCTTGGAACTGGACCAAGTTCTTTCTCCAGGTTTCCTTGTTCTTCTCTGTGGTAAAGGAACTTTTCTTAAACGACATGCTGTTCTTTACTAAGCTATACTCCTAGAAACAGAATGTATAAGATAGTAGAGCGTGTCCAGTGTCCACTGCCCAGGAGGTAATAGAAGAATTCAGAACACTGTAGAAGGTCAAGCAAAGTGGTAGAATATTCTAAAACCTCACTTGAGGTTTGTCCCTTTTAAGTTTCCACCAGCCAGCACATCGTGTTCAACTGGTTTCGGATTATTCAATCCGGTTAATTCATTAGAGACACTTTGTAAATGTTTCCTTATCGTTATCGAATTTAGCCCTCATTTACGTTAAGGGTGAATTTTTCAAAGTGCTTTGTGCATGACTTTTTTGTTAGTTCAATGAAATAAAGGTCATTTAGGCAATTATAAGCAAAAGTTCATTCATTCGTGCTACAGGTAATCATTTTTGTGAAAAAAGTCAAAAAGTTATTACCCTAGTATATATATACATATATTATATTTTGCATAAGACTTTTGTACTGTGATTAAATATTTCCTTATCAATACATAATATAATGCGAGGAAAGGTATAGATTATGCATAATTACTTTGGGTTTGGAATGTTACCTGGATGTCAATGTGATGGCACGTTAGAGACAAAGTAGGCATTCACCAAAAGAGTATGACTATCAATTCCACTATATATTTCTATATTTCTAATAATGTTGAAATCATGGAATGTGAATATATCTCACAATATAAACTTCACTTAATCAACTTTTGCTACAGTGATCAAACATCCCATGTAACTACAAAAATAATCCCATTTAAATAAGTTATTCATTATGAGTCTAAAAAAGAAGATGTATGCTAAAACAAAAAAAGAATTATTTCGGTTTAACAAAAATACCATTTTGTTTGTAATTAGAGATAAAAAAATTATTATATCTTTTGTTTCAAGGCATATAGCAAACGCCCAATCCTCAAAGTTTAAATGTAATTCATACAAAACTAAACTTATAACCTCAAACAGTTTTCTTCAGGATAGTTTGAACAAATTAATTTATAAGTATAAGAAAAACAAAAATCAAGTATAAATTAATAAATAGTAGGACACGCTAAAAGATAATACAGTTTCAATTGCCAAGCAATTTTTTATATTGCATTACTAATTAAAGTGAAAATGCTAAATCTGTTGGGGTATAAAATATTAAGAATGTTAATTACAAAAGTTTAATTTTAATATGGTAAATATTAACTAAATTGTAAGAATATTAATTGTTCAAATGGCCATTTTTCAATATTATTCTGCAATGTGTTGCCATATTTTTACTATTTTCTAAAAATGTTGTAAAATTTTTTGTTTTTGAAAAAGTCCCAAAAAATTCAAATATAAACATAAATTAAAAATATGCTGCACTTACCTCCTAACATTATTACATATTGTACCTTCTTCTTATATCTTTGAATTAATAATAATAATATCGAAAGTGTATAGAAATTCCTAAAGCTCAAATCATTTTGTTAAATTTTTAAAAATAAGAGATTGGAAGTCAACTGTATGATATATATCAAAAAGGATAAAAATAATTTTTAAAAGGCTCCAAAAAAATATAAATATTTTTAATACAATTTTAATATTTTTTTACGCTTACTTCCTCAAACATTTACAATGTTATGTTTATTTTATTGTTATATGTTTTACACATTAATATCAATTATTTGAAATATATAAAATATATTAATGGCCGTCCAAAAATATGATATATATATAAATACATATACAACAATTATTATAATTCTTTTTTCTTCTTTTTCTTATTTGAATTTCATATCTGTTATACGTGTTGGCCTCAAGCAGCAGAGGGTAAAAAAGCATAACGTTCCATGTGTTTCTAGACTTCCATCATCATTATATCTTCAAATACTATTATTTCATGATTACTCTTCTTTTCTCTCTCTCAGGAATAAAGAAAATGCTTAATTATTGTAATTAACATATTTTGCGTCACGATTGTTTCATTTGATCAAATGAGTTTTTGGCATGAATAAATTATAAAGTCATTAATATTCAGAAGCCTTTTCTCACCAGGGTATTTTTTTTTCTCGTATACATTTGTACCATGTCTTTCCAGCCCTTCTCAGGTGAACCTCCTTGAGAAGTCTGCGTTAAGTATACAATGTCTCTATTGCTCTGGTATAAGGAGACATAAAAAGATAATATCACTTGATTAAGATTATTTACAATCCTCCTTGACTTTGTAGAGGAACTTGAAGTACTCTGATAATGATTATTACGATTTAAGAGTACTTTTACAACCGGCAATTGTATCAACATCTAGAGCCCTGAGGTATATTTGGTTGTCTGAGGAACATCCTAAGCAGAGCATAAACACGTCAAGTTCAAGCGGTTGATAATTTGTTACGTGTACGTAACAAAACACAGTTATGGTTATATGCCATTTCATTTGTGTACTCTATAGTTTCTATCAAGCAATATCATAAACGACGTTTATTTAATGAGCTTGCAATAAAGATTTTTTTAAATTCTCATGTTCTTTTATTATGTAAATAAATAAAAATGAGACATATAAAGAAATCCAAAGCAAATTTGTTATAAAAACATAAATAAACATTATAGTTTAAAAATTTGCTCTGCGGAGGAACACAACAATAAAATATTGTATAACTATAAAATAAAAACAATTGTCTTTAAAAATCATTTTACAATCAAATACACATCTATTAAATATTTTAATCCTCTGAACACAAATGTTAAAAATAAAAAATAGAAATATATATTACGATAACTTCTTGAAATATTTTTTATCAGTTTTTAATGTTGTTGAGAGAGACTTGGGAAATATTTCATGATTCTTCCGGCAGACGTCCACGATGCTCTTTTTCCAGTAAGGGGATTTTCAAAATATGTTACTCACTCGAAGGTATGCAGGGGTTCGTTGAAGGACAGCTGTTGACATATCAGGGTCTTGAGTTTAAAATACTTAAGGTAAGTGCCTTAGACTCCGGTGATTTGTTGTTCTTTCCGAGGCCAAAGAGAACAATGCCTTTCCAAGCATTGATATTTTAATCTATTCCTATGCCTTTTTATGGACAAGCTCTAAGATATTAAGTTGTATAATTTTTAAAAGACTTAAACATACAATTAAGCGTATATTTAGGTGCAAAAAGTATTCGAAATGATTTCTCCAGCATCTTTTATATTTCAATATCGTTAAAGCGACTACATATATATTCATGATGGAGATATGATTAGAGCTTTTTATATTTGAATTTTATTCCAAAAACAAAGCGATATCATTTAAAAAATAAAAAATATATTCTTCTAATATTATTCAATCAAAATAAAACATATTATTTCACTTGTATTCTTTCCAATCCTTATATTTGAGGTTTTATAATAATAATTTAGATTCTCATTTTTAAGTGGTCATTTTTTAAAGTATTACATTTTATTTACCGAAACAACCCTCAAAACAGATATAATTGTTTAAACTAGAGAATAAATTCATATTTAAAATATTTTTTCAACTAACAGTTTACTGAAAAGAAAATCCGTGACAATTAATATTTTATTCCTCCAAGACGCTCTTCTCTTAATGTTTTTCATTATTTTCATTCATAACAAAAAATTTATTCTTCTGTATTAAAGTATATGATCATATTTTTGCAACTAAACTGTTCTAAAAAAATTATGATATGATAACTGAACTTTTTATGCTTCGTTCAGACTTGCATAGTCGGCTAACTATCAAATGTGAACTAAGATTCATGTGAAATGATATGCTAACAGCTCATTAAATAATACAAATAGTATATATGCATATGGGCATTATGTAATAAAAATGTACAAAAATTGAAAATACTTAAATATATACTTTGCTTTGCTATATCATACGCTTTTTTGTATATACTTAAAATATGTTTTGTTTAAATGCACTGTCATTATCACATATTAGAATTATTTTGTTGTCCCATGAAAAATATAAAACAGACCGATACCCGTATTTATATATATATTGCATATAACACGAATAACAAAATGTTTTCATTATAATAATCTACAAATATTGTTATATGTAAGAATGTGGAAAGCAATATCAATACACATGGTGTTACCTCTCTAACTGATCGAGCATCATCAACACCAAAACTACCGATCTGATAACTGTATAATAAATGTTGTTCCTTCCCCGAAAAATCTCATCTATACATAATTCACGTGGAATTCAACGTTTTCTCACAAAGAAACGTGATAAAATATATGTGCAAAAGTATTTGCTCATTTAAAAGCAAAGCTGACTGCTCGTTAGTCTCTTGAATGAAAAGTATTTAAAAAGGGGGGGGGGGAGTATAGAATAATACCGTATTGAATTACCTTAGGTGCTTTGAACAGGTACATTGTGATCTTGATATATATGATAGTATATATATATATATATAAATCGCTTTTGAATCTGTATAAATAAGATTTACAATAACTTGCTTTTTATTGAGGTAACCGAAAAATTAATGTGCATTTTTTCATTCATATTTTTTTATATATATATATATATTTAAAAATTGTAATATAAGAATGAACTCTTTATGTATTTTTATGATGTCATTGTATGAAGAATCTCAATGCATGAGCTATAAAAAAGACAAGGTGATGAAATGTGCAATTTCATACATGCTTAGATATAAGAGCAATTTGTACTTTTTAAAGGAAGGAGTGCATCGGATACTCTATATATTTTTTAATATACAATTTTGCAAATCCTAAAATCCTAACAATATATGATTCAATGTGTCTTGCAGACTGTTTCAAATTACCTGGAGGAGAAATGTGAGAGGTATCAAGTATCTCTTTTACTTTTTAGTAGACGAAGACAGATTTTGTTGAAAAATATATAAAATGACTCCTTGAAGGGCTCTCCTATAAATCACTTACCCTAATTGGTGTCAGAGACAAGTCACAATAAAGTGTCATTAACGTTCCTCTTTTGATTATAGTCAATTTTTCATGCAGGGGTATAAAGGAATGATTACAAGGTTGTTGGATGTCGTAAATAGTGTTGTTGTTTTTGTTGGAGTTCTTTATAGCTGCATAAAGTGTCTTTAATATGGCTTTAGAGGATTACACTTTAAGTAGTAAGGTTTAGTTCATTAATAGTCGTATTATATAAATTAGAGTGTCCTATATTTTCGAAATTTAACAGCAATATATATTGATTGAAAAGTACATTTAGCAGCCAAGATCGAAATACTTTTTATTTTTATACAAATCCAGCTTTTAGTATCGATTTTTTTAATTTGTAGAAACTTCAAATCCCCAGAACGAATTTCTTGTGACTATTTGGGTACTATAAATGAAATATATATATATATATACTGCTAGTATAAATTATTAACGCTACATGTGTTGGTTAAATAAGGATGTATTTTTGAAGAAAAAAATAACTTATAAAAAAGCATCCCAAAATAAACATTTCAAAAAATATCTTTTGTTTAATAATTCACTCTATAAAAGTTTATTTTTTATATACTGCAAAATGAATGAAATGGTAATATTAAAAAAAAGCTTTTACAATGTATTTTTATTGTGAAAGGTTTTGTTACGCCTTAATTGTTCTTCTTCGTAGAATTATATAGTTCTTTCATAAAGAAATTCAAGAACACAACATAAATTTGTATGGCTCTATGAAGAAGGATATGGATTTGTGATTGTCAGGACTAATTTTTGTGGACATACTTTTTTGTATAGAAATTGCATATTCATATTAAGATAAACATTTTTATTTAAAGTAAGATCTCATAGCAAAATTTAAAAGAAAATAAATGTTGTAAAATGCAAGTCACATTCATTAAAAGAAAGATATGCTCTTACGATACCAACTAAAAACAACAAATCTACAACCAATCGAACTTATAAAAATGCCCCCACAATATCATTTTGTAATTTATCTTAAACTCAGACGAAAGATAGTTTTGGGTGGATCCCTAACTCGATTAATATCCTTAGTTATACACTATGAGGATTTTTTATAATTAATTCATATTTACTATAAACCATAATGTCTTTAAAAAGAGATGTGTACACTATATTAAATATATATGATACAGTAGTAGAAAAACTATTTCAAAATGTTAATCATACAGCATCAATAATAATACTTCCTTGGTATTTATATATTTAAAAACATCCATTTAAATATTCATTCCCATCGTTGTAATTCGAATAACGCTATCTCCTTACGAGCTCTCAGTCAACACCCTCAGCCCTTGTCCTAATGCAGTTACATTAGTTCCCCAGTTCCATCTCTTCACTTACTTACTTTTCCCCCCTCATCTTTGTCTCCGTCTTCTCTTACCTTTGAAAAACATTCAAGCATGTAATTTGAAAGCAAAGTGCTTCTGAGCTTCTTACACATATACATATATATTTATTTCCATCTCCCAGTTGTGACATGATACCTCTGAGTCAACATTACGAAGAAAACGAGGAAAGAGAGAGAGAGATCCTCCCTCTCTCTCTCTCGTCAATGATTAACTAAATAGAAAAACTGATACACATCCTCCATGACACGCTCACTCTGTCAACATTTTTTAAAAAGTTGCACATGTATAATATTCATGTTTTGAGACACATTATGACATTTCTTTCTTGGGGGATTCCTTTAAAGATATATATATATATATAGAGAGAGAGAGAGAGCTACGGCTACGAATGTAAATCGGTATTCAGTACTACCGAGATTTCAAAGCTCCAATGGACACCTTATAGTATTATAGAGCAGATACATAAATATACATTTAATATATGCACATGCTATGCATTGAATACTAGAGTATCTCAAGGTGCATTTATTATCGGACAACGTATAATAAGAGATAATAAAAGAAAAAAAAATCTATAGCCTTTTATTTCCTACAAAATCCAAGTACATATATAATCTATATAAGATTAATATGTATTAAATTTCAAATAATCACTAATAAATTATGACGAATTATGTACTTAATTGTCCTTTGTTAAAAATTGTTGGATATTATATGGATATGAAGAAGTCACAGAGCAGACACATAAATAAATATCTCTCTTTTTCTTATCTACCGTACTGAATATCGATCGAAACTGTAGATATATAATAAAATCTTTGTACAGAATACTGATACCGAACGTTAGAAGTTATTTACCGAATACCGAGCCGGCGGTAGATTTTTCAACCGAATCCCAGCTATATATATATATATATATATATATATATATATAATATATGAGCGCATAAACTATGTAAGATCCCAGTTAGACTCATAGTTATATACCTATTTAAATATCTCCCTTTGTGTTCAAAAAAGTAATAAAAAATACATAAATTAAAGTCAAATATATATATATATGTTATTAAATGAATACATTTCAACATTCCTGAGCAAATTATGTTTTGTGTGATTGTAGGATGTTTTAGAGGTGTCATTTCATGTTTTATTGCTTTTGATGAAGGTTGGTTGATGGACACGCAGGTTATTTTTTTTGTATTATATTATAAGTTAATAACTCTTAACTCTTGAGGATGGATCAATGTCCCAGTCCAGACCCACAAACCGTTGTTGTGAAACATGCAACATAATTCATTTAGGAACAAAGCATATAGCTATAACCATTAAAGGATTAAATACTTGGATGTGACGCTTCTATTTTCAACACATCATTTTTATAGACTCCATAATTATTGTAATTTTTTCAAAACTTATTGATTTACAGTCAGATTGATTATATTTAGACACCGATATAACTTATGGGCTACATCTGTATAATTGGCAGAATAACTTAATTTATTTATTATAATGCTCCAGACATTCGTCATGGTATAGTCTTCAGGTGGTTTTCTTTAACTTAACTACATGTTAAATAATTAATCTATGTCTTCAAAAGCAAGGTCCTAATGAAACAGGATAATGATTACTTTAGAGAGGGATATCGTTATATGCAAATGAAAATCAAAACTCTCCTTGGTCTAGTAAGTTATATCATTTTTGAGCGTCTTTTTTCTGTCAACAAAATGTTGAGACACCTTACCACTTATTTACCTCAGACTTATTTATTTCGCAAGTTGTTTTGTTTTGCAGATAAACTGTTTATTCGTTTTCTGATATAATTCATTTATTTTTGAAGTTGGTTTATTTCAAATTAAGAAAAGTGGCTTTATAGCTCATAATTTTTTTAAGCAAAGATAAATCTTTTAAAATGTGAATTATAGACATAAGAAATAAAAATCATCATTGTACAAAAACAAAAAATCTCTCTTTGAAGCAAAACCATTTAATGTAATTTCTTTATAATTAAAGAGTTTAATTAAAACTCTCAAATGTGACTTTTATATTTCGAATAACAGTGGCTAGAATCACACATATTCAATATTTGAAATCATTAATTCATTATATTATGATTCATAATTAGACGTCTTTTTATCATTGCACTCAATGCCGCTTAACATGTGCATTCTTTTTGACCCAACAAGATCGGTATACCAATAATATGGCAATTATGTGTACCAAGTGACCGGTATGGGTCACACGAAGTCAAAAGGTGCCTTCCTAATTGACACTTTTCATGAATTAGCAATTTTAGTATATAAGTGTCAAACTTTTTAAGGGACTTGAGAGATCAACTGAATTCAGACACATCTATTCAAGCGCCTTCATTAAATAATACGATTGATTGTTGGAAGCTTTAACATGTAACATACGAATTTTAAGTGTTAACACGAACAAACAGGCTGTTTATTTGTTGGTATATTTCCATCGGTAATACATAATGAATTTGTGGTTTACAGTCTGTCATTGAACATTATTATTTTGTATGTTAAAATACAAGAAAAATGTTTAATTAAGCAACCAAACGCTATTTTGTGCCTATATGGTTCGATAGAATTGCATCCGACGGGATATAAATAAGCATTATAACATTCAAACGAGCTATGGAGCTAATTTTATTGAGTACTCACAGCTATTTGGCGGAGGAATTAACTCATGACAGAGTAATTGTTATTGAAGACATTCGGGCCATCATGATTTCGACGGCAGTGCGATACCTGGCCTTTACAGTGAAGATCCCTACAATCAATAACATTCCGTGGAAATATGTGGGGGATCTGGTAAGATTTTATCCGTCTTGCTCCGCTGGACATCTCCAATTTCTGCAACAGATTATGAGGGAGTACAGTATTTTTATATGAAATATCTCTATATCAATAAAGTCTCTTTAAAAAAATGATGTACACGAAAGATAAACAACTCGTTAATCAATATGAATCGAATAATCAATACCACCATCATTTATTGTTCCTAATTTAACTAGTTTTAGGAGTGACTCAAACGAGTCAAATAAATCAATTTATGGCCAAGGCTGATCGTTCACAAATATATTTTTTGTAAGTGCTATTCAGTGTATCTAGTTGGACCTTAAGGCATAGATACAAGAACTAGTAATTATGAAGAGTGAGTCATCTTAAGAAAAAGTGCATCCTATTTTTTGTTTTCACCTTTTCAACGTCTTTGAAGTCGTCCTCCCCCCCCCCCTTCCTCATGCATGAAGTCAATAACTGTGAAATAAAGATGAGTTTTAAATTTCTCTCTCTCTCTCTATATATATATATATATATATATATATATATATATATATATATATATATATATGCTGCTTGAAAAGTTAGAAGTTTTATTTGATTTATTTTTATGTATTTTCATAAAATAAACTGCAACAGTTGTCCCTCTCCAAAGATATTTACAATTATTTTCATTCTACATTTAGAGGCAATGTGTTTTGACAGTCCTTATCAACAAGTTAATTTATTTGAAAGCAGGTGGTGCCGTGCCAACAATCATATAATCATGACTCAGCACTCATGATTTAAACTAATTGGAGTCGCAATATACTTTTCTAAGGTATATCCATCATAATTGTAACTAGACAACTGACTTTTTAAAAAGATAATATTAATTAGGTGAACTTGTATTTTTGATGGACCATTAATTGAATGTTAATGTGGAATATTAACTTATATCTACGTCTATTTATGAAAAGTGATGAAGAATAAAAATATATGTTATTTTGATAGTAAAAATAGTTTTTAATTAAGGAAAATAAAAATATCAGTTATTTAAATAATCATCAATAAGTAAATGGATTTGTTAAGTTGATGAATTTGGGATCTTTTAGTTCCCTTTTAGTATGCCAAAAGCAAGTGTTTATGAACAGCTGCTGAGTTTTTAACCTTCTGCACGGCAACAACGGATTATTGTCACAAGATAATCTTATGAATCTTTTGTAGCCTTGAGCAGTAATCGAAAATGAAATAGTGGATTTTATCAAAGTGGATGAAGTTGATTGAGGATTGATATTAATTATTTTGTTCATAATGACGTCATTGGACGTAATGATCATTTCTTTGCCAATGACGAATTTCTACGCCATAAGTGAAAAAATAGGCATTTTATTTTCACGGTATTTTTTAAAGCTTATCGTATGTATTAACTAAAAATAGCACATTGTAATGATACATTCCTGTGTCAAATAAAGTCGTGGATTAGTTCATCCGTATTTTTATATAATGTAGAGGAAATGTATTTCTTAGAAAACCAAATTTTAGAATATTCCGATATTAACTTTTGGGACTGAAAGATGACGGTTGATGATGGAAAATTAACATATAGGTACAATATATTTAAATTAATACTAATCAAACTGATATCAACTTTTTTAAACTTTAATTATGGAACCTAAAAACAGATATCAGATTTAATAAAGTATTTAGAGAAGGTTTTAAAGACGACAAGAAATGAATGAAAGGAAATCTATTAATATTGATTCCTCGAATGTAGGTATACGTCGAAAATATTACATACGTAGAACAAGAAAACGTTGTAGACAGAAAAGAGTTAAGTCTTTTGCTCTTTAAAAAATGTTATACAATCTATCAAACAGATAAACTTTTTTTAAGTTAAGAGGTTTGAAACGCAAGGTACAAGTAATAGCTTAGAGCGACGAATCTGACAATCAATTATATCTTTAAAAGTAAAACAATGTTTTACAATGTTAACAAAATGCATTTTGACATTAAATGATTTTTAATGTTTATATTTAATGATTTTTTTGTAACAACTATTTAAGTTTTTGCGTTGAACACCTTGCATGACCTGCTGAGTGGGTCCCTTTTAAATAGGTTGAAATCCAATTGCTTAATTAAAGCCATATTAACATTTAATATTCTACATTATTCATTATAAAAAAATATTTTGTTAAATGCTATAGTTGAAAATAACAACCACTTTTTGGAAAAATCATTTACGTTGCCAAGGTATGTAGTTGAGAGAAAGAGGAATGTTTTTTTCCTGGTGGAGTTGGACACTCTGTTTCCACAACTATTCATTCAATGCCCATATCAAGGAATCAACACCCCTCCATTCAAAAGATGAAAAATGAATATGTTTATAACTCGATTTGAACGCTTTCTTAATGTTCTTGTTATTTTTCCACAGTTGTGAACACGCAGGAATTCCAATACAAATATCTACATACATACACAGCACATACACAACTGATTGAGTTGAACTCTTGTCAATAAGAATGGGGGGTTCCTTCTCTCTTCCAACCCTACATTCCTTCATTTTTGGAGCCATTACTTTTTGAATGTATTTATTTATAAATCTCATCAAGGGAATGAATAGATTTGATGAGTAAAAAAGAAAAGAAATCATCTTTGTCATTCTTCAAAAGAGGCGAATGTTTAAAAAGCTGTGTTGCTGAGAGAATGTATTTGTCGTTCTATTTTTTTATTTTTTCAAAATGACCCTTGCAAACATACAATAGTTGTGTCGCTCTCTCTCTTTCTCCAAAAAAAGAATATGTATGTATATGTCGCTATATGTGTATATATGCCGTTTAAATGAGGAATTTATAAAGAAAGAAAACAAAGGTCACTTGGATGAGTGTTTATTTGATCCCTTGAGAATACTTATTTATTATTATTATTTGAGTTGTAGCATCAGTAAATTTAGTTTAAAGGAATATTATTTTTTTGACTTTTTCATTTGACTTTCTTTTACGTTAAGGTTATTTGAGATAGAAAATATATTCCTTTTGTTTAAAGAAACTTTTCTACCGAATTGTTTAAATATAAAAAAACTTGAAAGTGAGAAGTTCACTTGTGAGTGTTTTGAGTAACTAAAATAAATATATATGTTTTTTAACTCACTATCTGATGATAATATGATTGAAGCGTAATATTTTTTTATATATAGGAAATATATTTTCTAATTAATGAAATCCTTTATAATAAAAATATGTATGGGTTTTTAAGAGTGGAAAAGTAGTCTCAAGAGTTGCATAATCTCTAAACGAAGGCGTTAAAGTTAGCTAAGTTCAACGGAGATGAAATCCTGTTTTGTTCGCTAATTGTATTAAATATAACATTACATAAAATATTTTTTCCTCATGGATTACATCTTCAGGGCTCTTAGGTTGTATTTCTATAACGGAAACAAACACAAGTCAAATAAATGTTTCAAAAATTCCTCACTCATTTTGTTGTTAGCTTAAGTAATATTATCAAAAGAATAATCTTATCGAACATCTCTTAATCGGGTTACGTATTATGTGAATATGCTTAGTAATATATTACTATGACAAAATATTATGGACATCCTTGTGAAAGAAACCAAGTTGTAAATATTAATGCATCAAACTATGAAAAATAGTTAATCATTACTATTATCTAGGAATATTTTATATATACCTACTTAAAAATTCTGCAGATCTTTTATTTTAATAACTTTAAAATATATTATAACATGTCAAATATATTTGCTATATTTATGTTATTTTTAATTGGTCAAAATTTTGGACTGTTTATTATTATTTCAGTTGTAGAATTGACCATTGATCAAGGCGTATACTTAAATCCGTTTTTAGCTAGTAATACATATGAAAACCTTTTTTTATACCCTAGTTTGTATAAAAAGGGTCAAACTAATTATCATAAAAATAATTAGAAACCGACAAATCCTAGAATTATAGTAAAAAGAACAAAACATATTTTTTAGTTAAACTAGCTAAAAAATGATAATACATTAAATTTACAAAAAAAATCAAAAGTTCTTGGAATTCTGAAGATTTTTGTTCATGAAAATTATTTGACGAGGATTTTTGAAAGATTTATTTATTTAAAACAAAATACCATACACTTGTATTTCATGGACATCTGTTGTATATCAACAGAAACATTAAATGAAATTATACCTTTTTATATTTTTATGTAGCTATAGACAGTATTTGTACGTTTTTATGTTCGTTTTTATTGCTCTGTAATTTGTAGTTTTATGAATGAAATATTTTTCTTGAAGCAAAAAAAAGTACGTCTTCTAATATTTGATTACTTATTTGGTTTAATTTATAGCTTTACGCACTCGTAGACAAATTTGTATACTTTTATTACAATATAACATGACAAATTAAACATATGGCCATTTATTACAAACAATCTTTACTGGTCCATATTTGTTATTAGATAGCATATAAATGTATCTGCCGCCGCTCGATACGCGGCTTTTCTCTGAGAATCCCAAAACCGCAAAGTTTGCTCTGGAACCACGCAGCCGAAGTCGTGAAGTATTTCCCATCTTTGTCACCACAATATGCGAAATCGCTCGAAATAATAATTAAACAGTTTAAAAAGTTCAAAAAGACATGAATAAAAGTTGATTTTTTATTGTTTCATCATTTATACTATATGGAATTTTATTTTTAATCTTTGATATTTTAATATGTATGTCTATTTACTTGTTATAAGAATTTGTGGTTTAAACTAGAATGTTTATTTATGTTTTATATAACACAATTTTCCTTTTATTATCTGTTATTTATATATATTTTGCGTTGTAATATATATATATATATTTATTTTTTGCCTATATGGTTCGATAGAATTGCATCCGATAGGATATAAATAGCATTATAGCATTATAATTAGTCTATCGAACCTAGGATCTCATCAATGAGGTAGACCAAAAATGACCATCCCCTCTCGGGATTCGAACCTGCACCCCCAACATTGAGAGTTGAACATGCCTTAACACGCACGGCTATCGAGCTCCCTATTTTTTTGCCTATATGTTTCGATAGAATTGCATCCGATAGGATATAAATAATCATTATCGCATTATAATTAGTCTATCGAACCAAGGATCTTATCAATGAGGTAGACCAAAAATGACCATCCCCTCTCGGGATTCGAACCTGCGCCCCCAACATTGAGAGTGGAACACGCCTTAACACGCACGGATATCGAGCTCCGTTGTTATATTTTAAATAGAATAAAGACCTTGCTGATGAAAAAAAAAATGCTGTACTATTGTGAAATAAATTATGAGTAAATTTAGTTAGTTATTTGACTCTTCTTTTATTTAATGCGTATGATTATTCTTTCCTTTTTCACAATATAATGCAATGTTATATAGAATTCAGACTAAATGGTATAAATATATATTTATACATACTACTAATATAAACGCGTCCTATTACAATCAATATAAGTTCATCTTAAATAATAGAGATTTAGTCTTCCTCAAAAGGATAAGCCACTACATGGGTCATTGTTTCCATTTCCCTCATCGCTTCTTATTTTGCTCACTTAGTGCTCGTCATTTGCCGCTCACACAAAAAACATGAACACTATGAACAGTACTCTACCTCAAAGAAGAGATTAAAAAATCCAGAATAACCTTCATCTCCTAAGGCGAGAACAATTGTATATACAAATCCGATTAGGAATCCTTCATAGTAAGGACTGATCTGGTCGCTCTATATATAATACACAGAGTAAACGATTCAGAGCATCTGTGATCCAAACTTCTAGTCCTTATATTGCCCATTGTCCTGAAGACGGAATGGATGAAGAATAGTATACAAATGAATAGAAGTTTTGCAGCTCTGTTTTCTACTATTAGGTAAAGCATTAAAGTAAAGTAGCGCATGCAAGGAAAAAGTAAACAAAAAAAATTGGCCAAATTTTGTAATTTCCTTTATCGTTAGATGTCGTTGTCCATGAAATTACGTCACAATCCTATTTAAAACCGGTTTAAAGGGATTAAATTTGATGATTTGAAATATATCAAATAACTACAAGATAAAAAACGTCTCCAAATAAATAATAAAAGGACTTTGTTATTATTTTCAAAGATCTCTAGCATAAAAGCGCCCCTTACGGACTTAAGAAGAACGAATATTAAGTCCAATTTTTTGGGGGAAAAAGGAAGAATTTTATGTTATGCATGCGCTACTTTACTTTAACGCTTTACTATTAAGTATTGACAAGTTTCTTTAATGTTTTTTACACTTCTTTCTTATCATACTTTGATAAATTATATTGATCTGCAAATGTGTTTCAAAAGTGGAAAAAATGCACCTTTTTTTTCAACAGTAAATTTGAATGCCGCTGTACATTTCTAAGTGTCGTTAAGTATATTTTTGTATTTTGGGATTTTTTAAACTACATTCTAATAATAATAAATACATATATTATAACCTTTAATAAATTAAGTTTGAAAAATTTCATGCCAGGAAATATCTCACTCAATTATAAATATTGTTTCTAAACGATTTCATAGAAAAGTAAATTATATGAACTATTTGTAGCATCTAAATTCTTGATATATAATGAAGTTCGGGTGAATAAAATATTAAAATAGGAGCCAAACAAGTTAATCTTACTCACTTTTCGGAAGAGAAAAAAGGATTCAGATCCAATGTATGGAATACATTTTAAAAGACAACAATTTTTCTAGCCACATGGACTCCTAAATTTCATAAGTCTCTACTAATTTTTTTAATACAGAAGTAATGCATAATATTATAGCAACTACAATAATAAAAGGATAAATTCTGAATAAGATTTCACTATTTAAAAAAGTTAGATTCAATTTGGTCGATTACAAAATTAACAAACTTACATTGAACTAAATAGTTTCATATTTTTAGTCGTGTTTTTATATGACTAGATATACGGTTAAGTAATAAAGTATAATTTACACCAATATATACTTTTTTGTGATTCAGCTGATTTCTCATCGTAGGGACTTAACTTTTGATCGTTTCTCTTATAATAGAGATACAGCTTGCTTACTGGGTTTTTTTCATAACCGTCGACACTCGGTTAACTTACATAAAAGCACTTAATTTTAAATGATATAAGTTAAACAGAAAGTAGCTAAATATATAAGCTGACAAATTTAATCATAACAAAATTAAATAAACGAAATCCTTATTATTTTAACTGAAATTTATAACATAACAAATTACAATAAACGAAGTCCATATTTTTAAAATAACATTTTTTACTAACAAATTACAATAAAAGAAATCGGAGTGTTTACAATTGTAGCGATTCCAATTGAAACCCGAGCTGGAAAACATCTGTTGATAGAGGTTTGTGATGACATAGCGCAACGAATATATTTAGATAGGGATAAAAATCCCTTTTCATATCAAGAACAAAGTAATAACTTTAGATATTGATAATTAAAATGTAACAAAGCCATTTGCCCCTGTAGACATGATGCGATTGAGTAATTCAACGAAATGTTTATAGTTTATAAAAGTACATACTTTTTAAAAGACAATCCAACTCAAAGCCTCTTTAATTTAATTATTCATAGTTGTTATAATTATGTATTTTACAATGATTCTCATAAAATAATAGTTTATGGGTACATATTATGATATATTATAAAAAACACTATTCTCGTAATTTTTTATTATTATTGACTTTATTGATATTTTGTGTAATTGCATATGAGTACATATATTAATAAACATTTTAGTTTAAAGTTACTACACAAAATAAAACTCATATCACATTAATAACAAAAATAAAATAAACAAAGGTAAAACATCTCTCAAAAAACACAAAAAATGGACAAATAAAATAGTCAAAACAATAAATATCATAATTTTCTGTAAAAACGTAAAAGCATTTTGAGGTCCTTCGCTGCATTCACATAGCAGTATGGGTAGAACTTCACCACCTCTCCAGCAAGCTTCCACCGCTCTCCTGACGTCCATGGAATCTTGATGCTGAAGGCCGAATACCGAACGTAAGTTACATATATATATATAAATACGGAATAATAAAGTAACGGCCACCAAAACATGATCTCCTTTTCAAATTGCGTACACATAAAGAGGCAGTTGTTTATTATTTTTTCCATTTCTTAAGACTTTTTCTTAGAAAGGAAAAAGTTTTTGTATTTACCATATACAAGTGTACAGTTTTAGAAATGGACGCTATATATATATATATATATTCTTAGAGTCAACGGGTGGCTTCCTTAATGACCGGGTCTCAAGCTGTGAATTCTTTGAAGAATGAGCTCTAAAGAAGAAAAAAATCTGCAGGCTCTCCATGTTACTATAAACCTGGTGTTGAATATCTGCCCATGTATTGTATCATTAGTCAAACTGTAATTGCCCCATTCAAGGTTAAACTTTATGTATGTATTTGAATGTAAAGCCCAAAGTATGTGCGCTCAAAAAGAAAAATACTTCAAAGAAGCTGATGTGTCTAAGGAACATGAATTTAAAATTACATAATAAAGTACCAAACACGGTTGAATAGTCATCTGAAAATCTTAGATCAAATGATAACATCAAACCTTTTTAAACGACTAATATTTCATTAAACTTGTAGCAGAGAATAAACAATTTAAAAATAATCATATAGGTACTAAGGATTATGGACCATTTATTATGGAAGTATCGTATATGGAATGACATACACAAAGCTGTCCATGATATCCTTGAGGATCGGTTTAGATCAAAAATCCGTTTTCTCCAATTGTCAAATTGAATTCACCATAGACACAACTGTAAACCATTCATGACGCCGAATTGTCATCTATATTAACGTTCATGTATATATAAATATAGTGATACACACATCGAAGTTCTCCATATGCATATTATCATTTATAAAGTTTTTGTAATATATATATATATATATAATGATCTTGTTATTAGTTTAGGGGAAAATGTATAAAATTTATCTATATTTCAACTTAATATTTTTTATAGTGCAAAGTGGGACAAGAAAAGCAATAAAGACTTATATAAGTCTTCATTCATATTAGATATTTGGTTGTTGTGTAGTGATTAAAAAATGTAAATAAGGTTAGAGGATTATTACTTTTTTTATTTCTCTCCATTAAACAAATTATTCTGAATGGTACTCTTTGTGCAAAAACATTACAAAAAACAATAAAAGGCTTGTAAAAAAAATTAACGGCGTTCACTGAAACGTTCAATGAACGGAACGCTGAACGGAAGCAACTTTTTTAAATGAACGTTGAAGATGTTTTCGTTAGCGTTCAAAACTTTCTTTGCTTTTTTGGAAATTCTAAAAAAAAAAAGTTTACTCCGCAGTATTTTTTGAATTATTTTAAAGTCTCACTAAGTACTTTTTTGGAAATTCATTTAAAAAAAGTCATCATCAGTATGGGAAATTCTTTTCAAAAAAAAAAAACGTCATCATACGTAGTATGGAAATTCTTTTAAACGTCATCCTCGCATACTGGGAAATTCTTTTCTTGTCATCACTGCAGTCTATTCTTTTCAGTTAAACGTCATCACTACGCAGTACTTTTTTTGGTCAAAAAAAAAAACGTCATCACTGCAGTACTTTTTTTGGAAATTCTTTTTAAAAAAAAACGTCATCACTACGTTAAACAATATTTGAACGCTGACTAAGGAACGCTGAATGCAAAAACATTGAACGGAACGCTAATTTTTTTTGAACGCTGACGGAACTGAACGCAGCTGAACTCACAAGCCTGCAATCAACTGGATTATAAATTATATTCTTGAATTGTTATATGTGTTTTCGACTATATATCTTGGAGTTGTTCTAAATAATTACATTAATGCACATTGTTTTTAAATATGTCAATTCTATAAAAGTATGACAAATAAGATTCATCATAAAAGGATGTTAACACACGGCAGTGAGTGGTTCAGGTAACTCACTCCTGATGCAATTCTTTGTATTGCCGTATTATGCTCAGGAAACAAAGAATTAGGTAAAAAAGGATCGTCTTTCTTTTATTTTTCTCGCACTTAGAACCACGTGTTATGGATACTCCCCTAGAAACACAGGGAGCAGGTTCCTTGGTTCCATAGGCAGCCAGGGTTCATGTTTTCAATAAGTTTTGAGTTATTATTTGTAAGTAGGGTTGTCTATAAATCCAGAGAGAAAATGAAACCACACACACACGTCCACCTGGAAACAATCATCATCAATTATTAGTTCTTCCCACCAACAACTCATCAGTTCCTTGAAGATTAAAATATATATTAGTTTATATGTTTACACCCCTGCTTGCAAGCTTTTTCAATGAATAAGGATATATATATATATATATGTGTCCAATCTAAGAGTAACAAACACCTAAGCTTTATATTTTAAAGACAAACACTTTTAAGAGAACTGATTTGTTTCAATGGCTAAATCGAGAAAATTATGATTATAACCAGGAATAACCTGGTAGTTATACATTGATTTAGCATTGTCACTGCCCCCCAAAAAAGATTTTCATGCACCATTAAAAATCGTTACCCTCCCCACCGGTGTAAAAGTTCTGGTATTTAGCGGAAGTAAGTCAAAACCAGGTCCTTGAGAATCTCTTTTATATATCATTTTTTCGACTTTTTAAATGCGTAATTTAATTTATTTAAAAATAAGCTTTTTATGATCCTTAACATACTCGTATTTTGAGGTTTCCTTTGGACTATGTCTATATTGATACTTTATTTCCAAAAAATACAATTAATGAATAGCTTATGTATTAAATAATGCGTCCTTTTATATGAGGTTATTCTTCAGGGTAGTAAATGTACACTAATATGTTCATTTAGGTATCTTTGCAACTGCCATGAATAGTTTTACTCTTTTTTCTGTATATATTTTTTGTGTTATTCATTTTTATTCTGTATAATTTTTTGCAGATTACCAAATAAAATGTTTTTAACATAAAAAATGATTAGCTAAACGACCTAATTTTGGTCTGATTTAATATTAATTATTATTTGTTTTTTAACCTTGGCTTCAATATAAAGTAATTGCTCGCGTATATCTAAAAGTGGAGGGAAAGTCTCTTATGAGTAAAAAAAACTCACAATCATTCGCAAACAATTCAATTTGGTTACGTTTATATTAATATTGTTTTAAAATAATCAGATAATAACGAGTAAAAATAAAACATAGCTAAATATATTGATTTGAACTATGAATACTCATATTAAATTTATTAGGCAAAATGTTGTTTTTAAAATAATAACATACAAAATATTTTTTTTATACATAACTATTTGCAAACTCCTTTAAGCAATAAGAAGTACATATATAATGAAAAACATTTGTTTATTGTATTTTATATGCCTCGTATGAAGTAATTAAACGACATCTATGGATCTTACAGAGTTACTTTCTATTAGTTCAAATGATATTTTACAATTGCAAGACTTCCGCTATTTGTATTTCAGTTTTATATGAATATAATTGTGATATCTAAGAGCATAGGTACATATTTATTTTGCACGTGGGTCATATTGTGTCTGTGTAACTTTTTATTTATTTAATGCTCTTGAAAGATTTTCTTTTTCAGCTATTAGAAATATTTTTTAATTGTTTTATAATGCAATCCTTAAATGCCCATTTTAATCTATTAATATCAACATTGGTGCAATTCTAATAAACTAAATATGTATGTTAATAAAGTAACTACATAAAAAACTAAAGACACATGAAAGTAAATGTAGAGAATCGTAAAAAGTATCATGATGGTAATATTGAAAACGATGGTCTTTAGGAAGCAAATATATTTGATAGTTATCTAACGCTAGTGTCGGAAATGAATAACTCATCGGAATTCACCTAGCGTATTTATAAGATAAGAAATCGTCTGTTTATGTAAATTGCCCGATAATCATCTTTCTAACAATATAAATGGTATACTCTAAAAATGGGTGGATTACCTAAAATAACACATCTATTATAATCATCACATAGTTAAGAGCAGTCTTATCTTTTCAAAGAGCTGTGTTCGCTGGATTTCTTTTTATTCTTCGTATTATAGTTTTGAGATAAAGATAGAGAAAATATTTATAGAACCATGGACCGGATATTTATAAATAGGGAAATTCAGAGGGTTTTGTAAAACATGTATACACCGTGTATAGACATGATTACTTAATAACGAAAAAAACCTGACTACAATTGACTGACAGGCTAATGAATGCAGAATGTATGTTCAGCTGGTTACTACTCACTGACGTGCCTGAAGGCCAATTATATTGTCCACCCATCAAAACAAAAGGGTTGACGGAAATAAGTAATAATAATGATAGCTAATTTGGTTTTCATAGACTTTCTCAGTCTTTTCTCGTTAATATGCATAAATATGTAAATGAATATTTTCTTTAAGCTTCAAGGTATGTTACTTTTCATGGTTACTTTCAGATGTTTTAATGCTACATAATTTTAACTATAGGGATCATATGATAATTCAAAAGCTTAAAGAATGTTGAGCTATATGTTTTACATACATTTACATGCTATAAAATCATTCATATATTGTTATATTCAAGTATGTGAAGAACATTTTTTTTTACATCCAAATAAATTTATGACATAAACTTTCAAATAGTGAGCGACTGTTAAATATATATATATTTTTTAAACAATCATCAGATAATCTTTAGGCTTTGAAATAAAAGAGGTACTCGTCTCTCAAATACAAAACTGGCAAAATAAGAACCCCCTCTGCCCCCTACTATACACGTGTTATTGCAATTTCTAAAGGATAAACAGTGATAGGCATAGCTTTTGAGTCTTTAAGTCTTTTCAAAGATAGTAAAAAAGTGTTCAATTGTACTATGTAGTCCAAGAAGCTTTATATTTCTACATCACATCATGCGATTTCGGGATTAAATAATCCTGAATTACAAGACCCAACATTGGTGAAGTCCACAAAACACATTTTTTACTCTTAAGTGTGTTAATATTTAGTACAAAACAAAGCAGTTTGTACAAAGAAGGACAGAGATGGACGAACTGACCCACTAGATGACAAGACAAAATAAAACCACGGATAAAATATTTTTATAATTGCTTTTTTGTTTTTGCGTAAATTTGTTTTATTTATATATAAAGGTTAAGTCCTCAACAGTCATTAATCGACTGATACCGGATTGAGATCTGGTGTGGTGGGGCTGATCCACAGTGGTAAATAATTTAGCGAGCTTATTAAAGAAATGCGTGAGTTTGCTTGCTCTCGAGGAAGGAGGTCCGAAACTAATACATCTCCAATTCCTATCCTGGAAAGAGTAAAAAGGAATCAAACACAAAACGTAAACCTTTCATTTATTAAGTTGATTTGATGAGTTTTTATCATCGACAGTTGACAGATTCTCAAATTATTACTTTGTTTTGTAAGAGCTCTCTATGTTTTTATATCTCTATGGACTGATGGAGCAGTTAAACAAAGAAGAAATATTCGGAGAGAAATGGTTGGAATGAAAGTATTTCTACGGAGATAAATATTTACTTTGATTGTATTCATGGATGCTATTGTCCCATATGTGTTTGATGAAAGTAGTTGCGTTCACTGAGCACACATATAGAATAATGAATGGTAGTGCTATTTGTCTTGACTCCCTCACTGTATTGCCTCGTTAAAACGACCCATAAAATGAATTTTCAATTAATTTTAATGCTGTGATTGAATGACACTCAATGTAAGGAGGGGTTGAGGCAGATGGAATGAGGGGCGGAGAATTTCAAAAACACTGTAGGGAGGGAGGAAGGGAGGCACTTCAAGAAAATTAATGAAACGTCGAAGAAAAATGAAAAATTGCAGATTGTTAAAAAGTATTTCTCTTCTTACAACGCCGGAGCATTCAAGCTCATCATACTTTCATTTGCATAACTTAACCTCCACCTACACACGTATGTAGGAAGGCACATATACCTTAAACCTTTAGATTTTTGGGCTACTCGGCCTCTTAAAATCACTGGACCGTTTTGACCATAGCAGAGTAAGTGAACCTACATTATTTTTTTGGTTTTTGCATATCTTTATAGTAAATGGCCTGGTCCGTTTTTGCTCGATCGGCTTGAAAAAGTTGTTGACCAGTCCCAGCACGATAAAAAACTGTCCTGTCAGTTCTTAGTTTAAAGTATTTATTCAGCAGTATCTTGGCAAACAATAACTTACATTTTAGCTGGAATGCTCAGAAAATGTCACTGCTTGGGTATTTTTCAAGGGATGGGGGGTTATTTTCAAGATACAAAGTTACTTTGGGCGTCAAAGTCTTTGATAGTGTTCATCAAGTCTTAAATGGGTGTTTTGAAATTTTGAACATGATTATTATCCCCCTCCCCTACTTAAAGGTCCAATAGGGAAATATTGGACGTTAAAAAAAACGATGTTATTTTCAAATACAAGAGGAATTACAAACATGGGTTCCACATCGGGTGAGTATTTTGATGTTACAATTATTAATACCAAAGAAATACAGAATGGATTAACGTATATAAATATTTATTAAGCTTTTATTCTATATTTGTACCTTTTAACCCATATATTCATTTTAGATTAAAGATTGGACCTCTAATAAATATGTTTTTCAATTAATAGGAGTATGACAAAAATTGTTCAAACTTCGATACAGTAGTTGCTATGATACAGGAAAAAAAAAATAATGATTGCCCATAAATTTAAGAAGGGTGATTTTATAATCATCGGTAAGTCATCAGACCTTTGCCAGAGATGAAACTCTTGAAATTCGATTTTCTCTCTTCAGCAAGGTATTTATTTTGTTCTTTAATATACTATGTAAGATATATTTAGGACAATAATAAAATGAATAAAGGAAACTTATATTTTAAATAAACATTTGTAATACATGTATTTTCCTTTTTTACATTAAATTATATAACATATAAAAATAATACTAAACGGGACAAAAGGGAAACCTCTAATTAAAGGGACAAACATTAAATAATACTTCAGAAGTGGCAAAAACCTTTGGTTTTGAGCTCTTTTACTTAGAGAATAATATGGCGAGAACCCCCGGAAGAAATGGCGAAGATTAAGGAAAATATATCACCAAGTAAAATTTATTGTTCCAAATATAGGATCATTGCTATTAGGAATCTTCAGCGACAACGCGGTGTACCTTGTTACAGCAGTTGATTAAAGTTTTTTGTATGTCCTTTCAGTCAGGGTTTGAGCAATAGTTGCATTGCAGTTTTGAAGAGTTGCAACAATGATCTTTTCTTGTTCATTTTCTCCTTAAGAAGGAATGCTAAAGAGAATTGATCTCTCTTAAAGAAAGTATAACGTAATATATTATATTTTCTTTGGTCCCTTCAAGTCCTCGTGCATAAAGCGGGTAATTCGATTTTCTTACGTAACTGAGGACAAAGATAGTATCTTGAGAGATATGTATTTGCATTATTCAACATCAGAAAGAAAGGTGATCGAAACATTTATGCTCAGGTGTAAAGAGCTCTAGATTTAAAAATATAAAGAAACCGGCTACCCAGAGAATTCGGCAATATTATTTTTTCCTCATAACTCATTGTTGTGATTTTGAAAAGAATATCTTTGTATCCCAGTGAACATAAATGTCTTTATCTTGGAATACAAGAAAGGGTGATTATTGTTACGATTTTTACGGAATTCTAAAATATAAATATATATATAAATAGTTTATTTATATTTGTGGAAATATTCCTTTTAACATAACCATCACAATAACCGTATTTTGTATACATACCACAAACTTTTTCTCATGAGAGATAAAACAAAATCTTATGAATGGTTATGGAATTTGGTTCCCTGACATATACAAAAAAACATTACCCAAGATCTTACAATACATTTCACATAAAAATATACCTTTCAAAACACGATTGTTCATCTAAAAAAAAAATATGCATCACAAACAAAATTCTAAGAGATAACTATGCACATATAATGCAAACAAATATATTCTTAATGTCTTACTCGTTAAAGTAATATAACATATGTTATGTTGATATTTATGTATGTACATAGCTTATCAAATATTTCTAAATAATCTGGCACGTTTAAAATACATGCACATCAGAAATATACATAGTTTTACACTATGGGCATTATGCATTTTATAAATAATCGGGAATGTTTTAAAATATGCAATTTATTAAGTGTAACTATGTTTTAACTCAATATATACATTTACTTAATACAATTGCATCATAAAATATATGATCAACGCACTTTATTCAAAAGCAACTCTTCAAGGGGATCAACACATCGTTGAAATCCATAAGGAATATACTTTACGCCTTCCAAGAGCCCAAAGCCGAAACCCTCTGATCTCTCCTCTGTAATTGATTGTAATTGACGAACGTTCATATGTCAATTAGGAGCTTTGTATATAAGGTTCCATCTGCTCTTTTAAGACATTCTGATTGGAATACTTATTGTTAATATTTTTAAAGCATATCCTTTTTAGAAAAAATGAAATAAAAGGATCGATTTAAAAAAATCCATCGGTTTTATTCTTCACAAATGTCGTCCTGTTCTTCGAAGACAGTTCGAATATAATCATGGTTGATGATATATTTTTTGGTTAAGATGTTTGTTTATTAGCTAAATCCATACAGTGTAAAAATATAAGAATACACTAGAAAGTAGAAGATAAAAAAACACAATCTTAAGACAGTTCCGTTAAAACAAAACATAAATGAACATTATAATTCAAAATTACTGTCTAAAGATAAAGCCATAATATAAAATGACTTATTAAAAAATTATTTCTTATTCAATATAAAACGTTGATGTCGTCTTATTGTCGATTTCATGAGTTTGAGGTATTCGAGAGAATTTAAAGGAATAACTTTATCAAATCTCTGGCGCATGTCCATGACGTCGCGGATGATATTTTCATATATATCCTTATTGAAAAATAAAACAATTTAATAAAAGTCTACCGCTTTAATTTTCAAAGATGTCGTCCTGTTCTTCCAAGACAGTCCAAATACAATAATTGTTCCTTATCGAAATAAAAGCATAAATATTGTCCAAGTTCATTTCATCAAATACTTACAGACTATCTCTGATAAGGAAAATCTTCATATGTTTACATTATGTTGCTAAAAAAGAAGCAAGAGCATTTCTTCCGCATGAATGGCTTGCATGCAAAAAAAAAACCTACTCTTCATTTTACTTCACAGACAAAAAGCCTAACAAAATGCATGGCCCTTATCATCATTATTTCTTATTGAGAGAGAAGATACAGGAGAAAATTCCATTGAAATATATTTAAGAAAGAAGTTATTATCTTCTCAATAAATATATTTATATATATTTTCTATATGAAGCGAAGGTATTTTTATGATCAGTAATAAATCAAGCAATGAATTGAATTAATGAGAGTAATCGAATGAGTGTGTATATAAGTCAAGAGCCATAAAGAAGAATAAAATCATTTGCACCTCTCATTCAGTCCAAATAATATGATGATATAAAGTGTTTTATTTATATATGGTTTATCCAGGCATTATATTGCATAATAAGCATTTATTGATAATGTGACATAAAGGCAATTTAACCATGAAAAAGGATTAGAAGATTTTCGTAAAAGTGCATAAAATACAGTTTTGAATTGATTTATCCATTGAAACAACACAAATATGTTTCTCTAAGCTTGAACGTTTTTAAAATTGGCATTGCGTCCTTAACTGCATATGTAATATTTTAAAAAGATCAATTATTTAAAATATGATATTGAATAATTTAAAATAACATGATGATTGTCAATAAGTATTTTTATTACAAAAATAGAAACATCTGAAATCTTTGAATTCCAACAAAGATCATAAATAAAAATGAAAGCTTCTTTAATATAAGATGATATTTTAGCAATTATCGATCATTAAAGAGTGTATCGATCTGCTAGTAAAATATTCGCATCACTTCTTTGATTCTTGCAGGGCTACGATAGGCCATTCCATAGTTGAGAGGAGATGGAGCAAAATGGTTTTGGGCCTGTAGATTCACGAAGTTTTCTTTCTGATCTTGGGACTTTGTAAAAGGTAGTTATAGTATGTCTGTGTACCCGGTACATTTCGGACATCACAGCAATTGCCACCAACTATTTTACAGGATTCCTCATCTTCGAATGATTTTCTATAATTTATGTACACTAAATAAAAATAGATCATAGTGTAAAACAATTATAAAATACAAGTAAAAAATTGTAAAATTAATTATACATTCATATTGGAGATTATTTTAATTATTTTTTTCATTATTCAAATATCATCGATAATTTCAAAAGTATAATATATGTTTATGGTGTTTTGTTTGCTAAGGCTCCGATAGTAAATATAAAAGGTTGACGCTGGAGGTTGTGCAAGACAGTTGCAATATGCATGGTTGTTTTATTTGAAATCTTATAAAACGTATTAAATAACCAAATAAATGTGATTTATGTAAAGGTTCATATGAATAAGTTTTATATCACAGTTAAAAATATAAACATACAACAATAAAATAATACAAAAAAATAATAATATTACATTTATGATATTTCTAAGGATTTATAAAAATATAATCAAAAGTTATTTTTGAAAGCATAACTACTTAATGCTAGAGGCTTTGACGGTAGTTATAAAAGATGTACGTTAGATGGCGCTCTGCTCTCATAATGGCGCTCTATTCTAATAATGAAAAATTACACAAATAATAGCAATTCTCAATACAAGGACTAAACAAACAACCAAGAGTATTCCTTATTCATATTCTTATTCAATTTATAAGTAAAGAAACTGATGAGCCAACACTTCCTAATCAACTCTTATGCATTCTCTCATCAGAGCTATTATTGTAACAAATTAATCCCCTCTAAGCTACTACGACTCAACACTTTTTGTGGATTATTATTCATGAGATTTAGAAGAAAGAAACTCAGCAGTTTCCTCTAATGACGCAGTACCTGACCTGCATCAATTTATTAGTTTTTGTTTTGTTTGTAGAGCAAATCCTCGCAGAGTAATGGGGATTTCGTAAATGAAGAATTGAAGGGTGATGTATTGTTAAACTATTGCTTCCTCAAAAAATAAGTACAGAGAGAAACAAAATGAGCATCATATTACTGAGGGCGCGTGTAAAAAATATGACCCCTTGTTACCATTGATTTTTATATATTAGTTGTATTTGTTAGATCCTTAACAAAATATTATTACGTAGTACTTTCATTAGACTCTCAACAACGAATCCTTTGGATATATATAAAAAATCATGATCCAATATGAGCAGTCCCCTTTTTAGTTTGGCATTTTGAAGTGTACGGATCGATATGGAATACTTTTTGTAGATATAAGAACACTTTAATACCTTTATAACCTCTTTCACAAATTAAAATTTGCTCTATAAAAATGATACAAATGAAATTCTGAACTATAAAAGTAATAATATATGTATTCTATTTAACATGTCTAAAAAATATTTATCCATCAGCTGATTTTTATATCATTTATTTTTATTCATCAGCGGACGTTTATGTAATTTATTTTTATTCATCAGGTGTATTTAATATCATCTATTTTTATACATTAGCTGATTTTTTTATATTTATTGTTTTTGGATTGGTTATCTCCAGCAAAAAATATTTAATTGTTTCAAAAGGATATATTTTAAAGATAAAACTAATTTATTTTATAGTATTGAGACTTACATCATGATATATAAAAGTTTATTTTACAAAAATAACTTAACATAGGATACTTATTTCAGGAATCCGAAAATATTTTTTATCTTTTAAAACTCTATAACCTGTTTCGATAAAGGAAAGTTGATTTTTTTAAAACACGAATGAGACCCTGCACTACCAAACTGATATATTTATTCTATTAGACATTTATGATATTTTATTTTTATCCATCAGAGGATTTTTATATTCTCCATTGTTCTGGTATTTTTTTTCTTCAGTATAACAAGTATTTATTTAGATCGAACGTTATATAACTTTCTAATAAACTATTTATATTTAACAGCTTACAGTATACATTTTCAATACGTTAAAATAGTTAAAGTTTTGTTATAAATATAAACACAAAAGTTGTGTAGCATTATTTTCAAGAGGATGGTAAAAAAATGCAGTTTGGTTGTGAAATCAAGATTCTCTTAAACCAAATGGATGCTTAAAAATTGCGTTGCTTTTACACCTATTTATCGTAAAATCATACTATTTTGGCCTCTTAAATTATTTACAATTATTTCTTTTTTTATTCATATCCTACCGTCTGAGAGGCCTGTGAAAGTCCCCATTTGAGGGTACTATTTTTATACTAAAAATTCGATTTGATTATTAAGCATGAAAAATAATGTTTTACTTCTCCTATCACGTTTTTTTTTCAAGCATTCTCACATATTTTTTGTATATAAAAGCTATAAATATATATACATGATATACCTGCCATCATAAAAACGGGCGTGATATTAATTAATAGGCTGTTGAGGTTCTTCGTAGTTTGCTAATTGTGCAAAGAGAAATCTCCTTATTTTTGCATCAATAATTACATATTAATATGTATTTATAATATATTTAGAAGTTGTTTTTGGAGTTACCTGCTTTATATTGTGTCAGTTTTTGTTAATACAATAAATGCTTAAGTTCCGTTGTTATTTTTATTTTTTTACACGTCATAATCTTTTATTTCATGAGAGCATACACACAAATAATAACAGGCATATAAAAATGTACATTAAAACTAATTTTAAAATGTAGCAGACTATTTATCAATTAAAATATAAAATAATATCAAACAAGTAAGATGTGATAAAATGATAAAATAATTAAGTTTTATAATATTAATAATAACAAAACACACACATATATATATCCACGTTGTGTAACAATAAAACAATTTTAAATAATGTCTAAAAATTTAAATTCATTGAGTGCAGCGATTGCCATAGATTGATGGGGGTCGATCTTCTTGAACCTTGTAATGGCGATCATAGTCTGAAGTTTTAAAATGCACTTGGAGGCAATTCTAATCCGTTGTTATTAGTTATAAGAAACTGTTACAAAAATTATATTGAACTTACTTTATTTGGCTAAAAATTAATTATTGGTTGTCAGTTTTTGTTAGTAAAATTTATGTTTAAGTCTTGCTGTTATTGGTTATTAGAAACTTTAAAAAAATGTACATTGAATATACTTTATTTGGCTTAAAAATAAGCGAAATATTTTTAAGGGTTTTCCATTAATTCATTTTCTAAATCGACTAAATATGAGTTGCATTATGCATAGGCACGATACTTAATTTACCAAGAGAAGTAAATAAATGGGCTAAATATATTTTGATTTGAACGTGGTACCATATATTTGAGTTTCCCTTACTCAAATAACTGACATACCTATATATAAGTCTAAGCATAATCATGTTTTTTTAAACATATATAGAACTGCTGACAAACCAAACAAACCAACGCCAGTGAAAACAATACCTCCTTCGGCGGAGGTAATTACATTTTTTGCCTATTAAGTTCTATGGTATTCCATCCTTTAAAGCTTGTAGCGTTCAAAATAAGTCTAAACAAACATAGGATACTTTAAATGTGGTTGACCAAAATTGACCTTCCCCTCTCGTGATTCGACCCTTCGCCCACAACATTGGAAGTTGAACACGCCTTTAAGCAGTTAGCTAATGCACTCCATGTCAATGTTAGGTTTTTGGTCTAATAATGAGAAGCGGATCAAGAGACACCATTTTTAGAAATGTTATCAGATTTGGAATAAGTCAAATGTTGAGTTGAAAGTCAGGATAAGAGTATCACACACACACACCACACACATATATATATATATATATGTATATATATATATATATACCTACATATATGTAATGTCGTGGAGAGGAGCTTGTTTTGATCCTATATTTTACACTGGCGGCTGAATTTTGGATCGAATTACTCGATTTAGTAAAATAAATATAAGAAGTTTTTATAAAAAGGTCCCAACGGGGCCTAATTTTTTTGTGAGAGATCCAAAGTAATTTTGACATACTTTTTAAGGGTATAATTTTTTCTATGCTTTATCACAGGATAAAACTTCTCATGAATTTAGATTCAAGAGGTTTTTAAAGAATACTAATTATGAATACGAAATTGTTGACTGAAATAGCCCTACAAAACGTTTCCCTTCATTTGGGGGTATATATATAATTTAAATACACAGGGCAACAAAAAAATATTTTTTGAAAATCGTCCAGGGTTTTCCTGCTGAATTAGACTAATTTTGATGCTCTGAGTCCGAAAATGACCTTGGTTTGGCTCAATCAGGTCAGTTTTTTTTGCTACAGAAATTTTTTAAAAATCGATTTTTTGTAAAAAAAAACAAATTTCTGTGGATCATCAACTGAGAAACCCCTGACGATTTTTCCCCATTTCCTCAAGAAATAAAAATCAACGTATCCAAATTTATTCAGTTTTTATTTAGTCCATCAAATTTTATAAGCATAATTATCATAATATTAGTATAAGAATGTGCGTTACATGACACTGAAGTTCAGAATTCACGGCATAAATCGGCGTTTCTTCGATTCCCGTGTGTGAGCAGCTGCTGTGTTGTCTCACTTCAGCGACCAACAGTAGTCCGCCATCATGACTGCGTCCCACCTCCCCTGGTACCTCTCCTCCATTTGGCGCATGTCCTGATGGAACCTTTCTCCCTGCTCGTCGCTCATCGCCCTGAGATTTTCAGGAAACTTCTCCATGTGTGAGAACAGGAAGTGCATCTTTATACTCATCAAACAGCCGAGTTTTTGGAAGGCCTCTATCATGGTGCTAATGAGTCTGGCGTGGTTTGCTGCCTTCGTGTTCCCCAGGAAGTAGTTCACCACCTGCACAAACGATTTCCACGCGGCGCACTCTAGCGTGTTCATGGAGTTTTGGAACTCTGTGTCCTTTATAAGCTTCCGTATCTGTGGGCCATCGAAAATGCCGGCCTTCACCTTCTCACTGGTCAGTCGAGGAAAGGCTCGGCACAGGTAGTTGAAGCACCTCCCATCCTTGTCGAGAGCGCGTGTGAACTGTTTCATTAACCCAAGCTTCAAGTGTAGCGGTGGGATCAATATCTTTTTTTTTTTACCAGTCAATTTATTATGTACATCTAAAAAACAAGAGACATACATAAAATCCAGAGCAAATGTGTAATAAAAACATAAATAAACATTGTAGCTTAAAGTTTTTGCTCTGGAGTAGAACATATCAAATAAAATGTCATATAAATGTAGAATACAATAATATCACTTAAAAAATACAATCAATTAAACAACTATATAATGATTTAAAATTCCATACATTCATGTGAAAATAAAACACAGAACAATGCAAAAGGATAAAAAACTATTAAAGTTTAGCTTTTCTTTAAAAAACTTCAAAATTCTTTTAATAACTTTTAAATGTACTTTGGAGCACGATGGGAAATACTTCACTTCCTTTGAGGCCAGAGTCCACGAATCGTCATGAAGACTAGGAATTTTCAGGTCCAACGCGGTGTATCGTGCCGCTGCCGCGATGAGTATCGTCCTTAGTTCTGCCGGTAGTATAGGAGTATATAGGGTTAGCCTTTCCGCTATAAGTGCTTTTGAGTTGAGAAGGGCACTATTTAAAGCCCTCGTTCGCGGTGAAGATGCATTTGCTCCTAGGCCCAAGAGGATGCTTGCTTTCGTGTACTTGGACGTCTGAGGATCGCTTAAGCCTTTTACATTTAACGTAAGGATTTTTTTAATAATTCCTACTGCGGGACAATCCACAAAAGCATGAATAATTGAATTATAGATACGTCCACAATCTTTACAAGGTTTAAAGAACAATATCTTCTCCCGGTCAACAAAAGGTTCGTGTATGATGTTTCTCGCCCCAGGTACTAACTGATCTCGCGCCGGCCACTCTTTCTTTACATAGTGCTGGACTCTGTCTCGACTGTCCCACATACATATAAAGCATGGGTACTTCGTAAACCCGGACTGCTGACCAAGTAGAAAGTTCACCATCTTTAAGTCGACGCAGATGATCCATTTGTGCTGCTCATATTGGATTTTGTCGAGTACGTACTTCACTGCTTCATATTAATATATAATATATATATATGCTTCATATAAATTATTTATAATATTATTCGTGTCAGTGAATTGTAATTCGATATATTTTTCAAAAAAAATATGATTGAACTCAAAACCGCTGATATTAGAATATGTATAGCTCGTCAGGTAGGCCTATGGCTGTATCTCAAAAAGTTGACCTGATGGAGCAAAATCAATGTGATATTCGGACTCAGAACACCAAAATTAGTCTAAATCAGCTGAGAAACCCCTGACGATTTTTTGGCTGTTGACCAGTGATATCAGCAAATAGTATGAAATCAAACTATGTACTTTTTTAAATCAGATTTATTTTATATCCCTACACTCATTTTTTTTAGTACAATGTATTATAGTTTATTACTGTATTACAATCAATATACACATTAACATGCATATACACACTTCAGTACAAAAATCACGACCACAGAATGTGGTATCTGTGTTACATCAGAAACGTAGAGTTCTTCTTTAAGAGTTCAAGCAAATGAATTAAATAATTCATCATGTTGATACTTTTTGTAATAATTTATTTACCAAAATATAAATGAAATACTAACATATTAGCTGTTTTTATAACTTCTTATTGTCCTTGGAAATTCTTTACGTTAAAAAAACATCATTTATATATACAATATGAAGTAAAACATAAACAACTCATTTCATAGATATCTTATATTTTTCTACTACAAATTGAAAATAGGGTTTTTTCAAGCGGCTTATCTTTATTCATCCGCTTTGATACATCATAGCATATTCCATAGATAAAACAAAAAAATATCATCAAATGAGATAATCATATTGGAAAAATTATATACAACAATACATGAAAATAATATCATATTTGTTAGATATTTGATGATAATGTATCATCTTCTGTATAGAATAGATTTATTCAAAATGTTTTTTGGTGATGCTGCGGTCCAGACGCTCTCTTTATGCGAGTCAGCTACACGTTAATGATGTGTGAACTGTCATCCCATCGCAGTTCTTTATTTTCTAATCCCAAAGAGAGTCTTTCAAACTACTATACAACCTCCCCCCCCCTCTCTCCCCCCTCTTTATCATCCTCTTTTAAATATATGCTGTAGAGTCTTTGCACGCCTCAGTTGTTTTGAACAAGATGGGTAATGTGAGGGCGGAGAGGAGATGTCTCTCCTTGCCTTCTTCTTCTATATCAGTTTCTATGAAAGAAGCTTTTCATTGTCCTCTCCAAACCCAGTCAATCCGTCAATCTATGAAAGTACTTGGGGCGCTATTAATTAGTCAGAGTACGGTTACAAGGGGGCGGCCAGGTGGGGCACGGAATATATATTCATACATGTGATTTTCCTTTCATCTTTTTTTGCTAGTACTCCTCCCGTTGTTTTGTAATCCTGAAACCGGAAATCCTCGTGCTCAATAAAAATAAAAATAATAACTAATAATGAATGTTCAAATTACAAATTATGAATATTTGATAAGTTCATCTTACTCTTATTTTCCCCTTGACATTCTGACAGTTTTCACAGCGGACGATGACCTCTTTTTTTGCAATATATAAGAAAAAGAAATAGTTATTGAGTCATATATTGATGTTGATTATCTTAATAGTCCTTTGATATTTTTAATCACTGATGTAAAATATATGCACAAAAAATCCTTTGATTTCTTTCTTCCCTTAAATATTGAATGGCCATTCTTGTATCAAAGTTAATCATTACGAACCAAGGATATGTGTTGTTATACGGTCGAAAGATGAGTACTATGTTTATATTCGAAAATAAATACGATGGGGAAATTTATCACCAAATTTTCTTAATTTTTTTGACATAGTTTTATTATCTTATATAGCTTTAATAAAAATGAATAGAGTGGTTGATAAAAAATTATCCTTATTTTTAAATTACCACTTATATATATAATATATATAAATATATATATGTATATATCAGGAAACGACCGGGACACCATTTTTTTGCCGAGACCCGGGCGGGCCTGAACATATATATATTTTCGTTCCTTCGACATTCTAAAGTCAAGAATCTCCAAAAAAAAAAGTGATGACGTTTTTTATAGAAAATAATCTACAAAAAGATGACGTTTTTAGAAAAGAATCTCAAAAAAAGTGACGACGTTTTTTCTTAGAAAAGAATCTACAAAAAGTTTCTGAAGTGATGATTAAAAAAAAAATTGTGACAAACGAAATATTGAAAAAATATTGATGTCCCGGCCCGGTGTATAAAAAGCCGGGACACCGGGCCGGGTACCCGGTCGTTTCTGATATATATATATATATATATATATAGATAGATAGATAAATATATATTTATTAATAAATATATATATATATATAAGTGGTAATATAGTAATAATATTATAACATTAAATAATCATTAGAGTTATTAATAAAAACGATCTTCATTTCAATGAGTGGTTTGATTATTAAGAAAAAGTTTTTTGAAAATATTGTTCCAAGTTATTTTTAATATCAATTCACAGCCTTACGATACTCATGATCGATTTAAACTATAGTATAAACAATCTTGAATGTAAGAAACAATTAAAAATACATTTCTATGTTTGTATCCTCGAGATAACAATTAAGTTTTTGAAAATTTAAATTTAAAGGCGACAGTTATTCAATGAAATAGAGAGTAAGTTTAATTATTGCTCTTAAGGAACCAGGTTATAAGATCAAAAGGTTAAGGCATGTTTAATGAAGGTATGTTCAACTATTGATATGATGTACTTTGTACATGTATAGGTGCTTTGCATTTTCACTCCTTGACATTAAAAGAAGAAGAGAGAAATACTTTATTGAAGACAACATTGAGTACTTAGTGTTATAAACGTTGAAAAATCACTTAATGAAACTTTCAATACGCTTAGCAAAACAAAATGCAACATCCACTATAAAGTATTGCTTATGGAGCATTGTACTTTTATTCTGCTTTACTTAACAAATATTGAAAAAAACCCTGAGATGCAAGTGATACGTTAAAATGATTTGAAGGGTGTCTTTGTGTTCCTCAGCTCAGATGTCACTTTTCTTAGAAAATAGAAAAACAAATTTGTTACAAGAAAGCCGTTCATCTTTTTGAAAAAAAAGTAGGGGCGGGGTTTCTAACTCTGGACAAGGAACTCATCTTTCAACCCCAGCATGAGATGAATAAGACGTTGGAGCCAGAAAAAAAAATATATATATATGTATATATAACTACCATTTTTTACATTGGATCTTACAGGGAAATATTCGTGAAGTGTAAAGAAATAAATGTTTACGTATATTTTAAGAAATTTATGGGTTCTCCACCTAAACCATTCTACGAACACTGTATAGAAAAATAGGCATTGTTATTATTATTAAAAACAATTTAAAACTCCTTTTTGTTATATTATATTATTAATAATAATAATAGCCTATATATTATTAATAATAAAATTGTTTTTGGTCAGAAGGTATTTGAGCCAATGTTTAATATAAACAAGGATTCAATACTAAAAAATGTGTTTTCAGAAAAGATAACTCAATACACATTTCAAAAATGCATATATCTACGACCATTTCGTTTCTCAAGACTCAACTTTTGTGGGGCCAGCCTATAAAAAATAACGGTTACTAAAGAGGAAAGAGGAGTTCCTCAGCTTAAAATGTTGTTCTATGGTGCTAAATCAACATCAATTACTGCTCCATTGGGTGAAAGAATCTAGCCGTTCGAACATAAAAAGTAAGTCCGATAATAAATCTATTTGTGTCATTGTTTCATCGATTCATGATATATATCATCGCTTATTTTCATCGCAAATACAAGAAAGCTGGTTTTATATCCTTATCTTTTGATATATATTTTATGTCCTACTATATTGTAGTATGCAACCAGTAATTACAAAGGTTGGGCTTCTAGGCCCAGATACGCTTGTGTTAAATCAAAACATTGTTTATATACAAGTTAGTATAAAGTAGGCACTATCTTTATCAGCGCTGAAAATTTAAAAAAAACCATTAAACCTTATAACTTTGTGTCTTGAGAAAGAAAATTGTCGTAGAAAAAGGATGTACATTTCAAAAATACATTTATTTGCTATAATTATTTTCTTAAGACGAACATATCTTAGCTCCGATTAACATAGTGTTGTACATATCAAAACATATTCCCATACTATATTTAGGCTAATTGATCAACAAAATGAAACAAACATTACTTTTACATCGAAGAGAATATTAAATCCTTTCACAGGGGTGAGGTATTCATATACTCAAAGGCGTAGGAAACAGGGGAATAGGGGGCGACTGCCCACACAAATTCTGGTGAATTCTCAAATTCGGGCAAATTGGTTGAGATATTCGGGCAAATGATTGAGATATTCGGGCATTTAAGTTAAAGAAAAAAAATTGAATTATGAAAGCAGCTGGATTTTGAATTATAACCAAATAAATATAATGTAATGAATAGTATGTAATTACTATAAAGAAAATATTAATCTACATAGCTTTCTTCATTGGATTAGTTTTGATTAACAGTTCGTGTTAAAATTCGGGCAAATTGAATTCTGCCCCCCCCCAAACCAAACATCTCCCCTACGCTTATGCAAATACTTGGTAACGCAACTCAATATAGACCTATTATAGTTGTGCAAATCGCTTAAAAGAGTCTATCAAAACCCATCGGCCTGTCCAATCTATCAATTTCAATGCCGATATTCTTTATTTGCCCTAAGGTCATATGACAATCGTGGGTGGCCTTTTGGGCATATCGTATCCACCAACTGGATGCAAATGAATAAGTAAATAAAGGATCCAACCATAATTATTTGCTGGAAACGTAAAAAAGTATTTTCTAATAAGATCTAAGTAAAAACGTTTGTATTTTCCAATATGTCCGAAATAAATGTTAACCAAATGCCAAACAAATGAGAAGAAACTTCTTTACATATCATTATTTAACTTCCCTAATTGATTTATATTTACTCCTAACTTTATTGTTTGTTGAAATGCCAGAGGTGGGCCTCCTCCGTTCTTCTTCCTGTGTGCAATATTTGTCCTTTTCCTATATATTTAAAGACCTTCATTATGTTGTTTATTTCTGAGCAAACAGAGCTAACAAATTCAGAGGGAAGGTTCTATGCAAAGATCATGGGGGCCTTTTTTATCTCTTAATACCATTTAATGCTTAACATGCACGATTGAAGAAGCTCAACATCACGAATTATATAAATATATATTCACCTCTCTTTATCTTTTATTATTGCATCCTATCTCATATATGTAGGTATGTGGATCCTCGAATAAAATTTGCAAACAATAAATATATGAGAACAAATATCTAGTATTGGCTTAAGTATTTTTACCTCCGCCGAAGGAGGTATTGTTTTCACTGGCGTTGGTTGGTTTGTTTGTTGGTTGTTTGTTTGTTTGTTTGTCAGCAGGATAACTCAAAAAGTGCGGAACGGATTCGGATGAAACTTTGTGGAGCTTTTGGAAATGCCAAAAGAAATAAGTGATTAAATTTTGGCATCTCTGAGTGCATAATTAAGATGCAAAATGAGCTAAATACTAATAAATATTTCAAATTAGCCTACTCTGCCAATAGATGTCGCTGTGCTTTGCTCTCAAAGAGGAGAGCACAGCACAGTGACATCTATTGGCAAATGACAAAAAGACCAAGTGATTCATTTGGTGGGGATCGGCGGAGGTTTGCACTCTCTGAGTCCTCTAGTTTTGTTATAATGTTGTTGTTTGTTAATTATAACTAAATCGGCATATTGAAAATTAAATAAATGGCAAACATTAAAGACATATAATAATAATTTCAAAAAGATTTAGTACTTTTTGCTAGTTAAACTGGTTATGTTCAGTTTTTAAAATTCTTAATTGTTGCTTCGCAAAAAATATTGTGTTAATTTGAAAGCTTTTACCTGATATTTTGTGTTATTTTATTGTATGTGTTCTACCTCAGAGCAAAAAATGTAAACTAAAATGTTTAATTATGTTTTTATTAAGTATTTGCTCTGATTTTTATGTATTTATTTATTTTAGTTACATAATAACGAACATGAAGAAAAAAAATGACTGCTATCAAGTTTATGAATATGAAGACGTTGTCAATGGTTATCGTGAACAATAGTAATAAATAAAATATAATGTTGTTTTCTCATTGGGTATTAAGTTTACAATATATTGTTATATGAGTATCTTTATCTGTAAAAAAGAGTTTTTTTAAAGTTTATTTGATGTCCTCATAAATTATAAGTATATTTATATTTTTATACACATTTATTATTAGAAGAAAAATAAATAAATATAGGCGAACCAAATGAATAGCTCAGTTCCTCAAATTCTGGACTTTGACTTATAATCTTTAGGCGGAACGATATAAAGCGTTTGTATCCAAATTCCTTCCACATAGGTATGACGAGTCCAGGACATTGGGAGCAAGCGAAGTAAAATATTATTTTCTATTAGGTACACTTGCCATGAGATGTAATTTGACATGCTTGATAGTATATTTTATCATCAGTTTCCATCTATGACGTCATAATAGCCTATTATTGATGCTAATATTGGTAATTTAAGTACTTATTTACGTATATTTTGAGCAATAACATCGGATTTGAAATATAATTTAACGCAACTGTATATATAAAAGATAAGTATTAGGTGTTTTAATCTGTAATACACTGCCAAACAATTATTTTTTTAATCAATTGATACACAAAGGAATACTTTTAATATGTGACGTTGTAAATAAGTTGTGAGCCTCCGAATGTTTATTCTGTGTATGTATAATTTCCCTATATTATATCAATAGCTTAACCCATAATTTATATTATTATAAATGGCATAACTTCTTGAAGAATGTAATGTTTAAATTATAAGATATAATTTATTTTTATATGGAGTAAGTTCTCTAAAAGCCTTTTTATCTTATATTTAAATAATTTAAATAGAATAGTAGGCAAAAAAAGTTGTAATACCTTTTTCAAATATAACTATTGTATTTTTTTATCTTTAATAAGTGATCCTGCTATTGCCCTATCCAATTTTCATTTTTTGACATTTATTTATTTACACTATAACGAATATATTTTCGCAATTTGCAATTCATCATCGAAAAAATGGATGCAAGAGCATGAATAATTTTTTTGCCAAGCAAGTCAAATAAGGGGATCATTTGGAAATACCACTATGAACAACTCAAGAGTAATAACAAGAGCATCGATGACACGCTCACAGGGATGCCATTTAATATATACAATGTGGATATGGTGGATATGGGCTAGGACTTCAGTTAGGAGGGGAATAAGGTCGAGGGAAAGCGAAGAAATACTGGGCCGAAGAAACTGTCTTGGTACCCAAAGGACTCTATTTACATTTCGGAAACTCTGGAAATACCCGCCAATGCAGTTCTTGTACTCAATGTTGAGTGTAAGTTTGTTAGTTATGTATCTTCTTTCAAATTAAGTTAATTCATTATTTGTTATGTAAAAATAATGTTAATATATTTATTATATATATTTTAATGATTCAGAAAAAAATAATGATATGTGAAATCCAATTGAATATTAATTTAATAACTTTGCCATGACAAAAAATACATATCGACATGTTCGATATCTTAAATTAAAATATAATTATCATATCTTCCACATTTTTTCAATATACTTTTTAGCTGATGGGTCACATATAGTAATGATAGTTCATAGTTTGAGTAAATGAAGGGTTTCCTGCCTAGAAATAACAACAAGCATACTCAGCTTTGTTAATGAATGCCAAAGGCCTCATAAATATCCTTGATAAGGTTAAAGAGATGCATTTAAACTCTGGCAGATTTTTTTGAAATTTATTTAGGCAGATTAAAGATATGATGGATGAGAAATTATTATTTATATGGTTGAGAGTAACCATGATGCTTGGATGTGGTGCAAAAAGACGGGGAAAATGGAATGGCTTGAAGTATGTTTGTATATAATAGTTAGGCTAACATTGCAAAGGCCAGATTTCAAGAAGACATATTACAAAAATATTTTATTGATGCATTATATATGAAAATATTTTAAAGCATATTTGCAAACTATTTATTGTAGTTCAACTTTGTTAACAGATGTGTACAGACTGAGGGCTCAAATAATACCTTGCTGATATTAAGAAATACATCATGCTGAAGGTGATAAATAGTCTTATGGATGGATTTATTCATCAGTCTTCGTTTTCCACTCTAACAGCTGAAATCGGATAGAAATTTTATCGGCCAAAATATCTAGCTTATAAAAGAATTATTGTTTTTTAGTAAATAATACAAACAAGAATATGTATTGAAATTGAAGACATAAGGATTAATAATAACTTTTGTATTATTACTGCCAATATTTCGAATGCAAATACAAATTTAAAGGGCGCGATAAATAACATGGGTCAATGAAAGTATAAAGACATTACAACAACAAATGGGTAAGGAATAGGTAACATACTTACAGCAAACGTTATTCTTAGATCACATATAAAACGATCACTGGGGAAATTTTGAACCAGGGTTGATGCTTCCCCCAATTATTATAGAAGTTATTTAATCGTTTGTCGCCTAAGTGACTTGCAAAAATATATAAACTGAAACAGTACAAACATTTGGATTATATTCCAAAAACTAAATTAATATATTATATACTATAAAAACTTAATGCCATTAGACTGTCTTAATAATGCTGAGTCAAAAATAAGATTTATTTTAGAAGTGATAGTCCATCGATATATATATATATTACACTGCTTTTTTTCTATTTTTTTAACAGTTATACTTGAACAGTGAAACGGTGAGATATGTCTTGGAGACATATGTATCCCATAAAATCCGGTACTTCCCCTGCTGATCCCTCATTTGAAAGAACGTCAAAAACACATTTCTTAATAGACCTTTATTTATATATATGGTAAGTCTCTATTTTACTTTTGTTTGTCGTTTATAATCTCTGCATTTAAAACTAAAACGTTTAATTATGTTCTAGGAATTAACTTTTCAATTATATTATATTTAAATCTATGTAAAATAAATTTCGAACTGTGCCAAAAAAAAAAAAAAAGAGTGCGTACTTGGGTGAAAACGTGATCGACTCTCAATGCCGAGGTCGCAAGTTCGACTTCCAATAGGAAAAGGTCAGTTAAATTATTCTTGATTCCACAAAACTCATTTTTACACTATAAAGCTTATTCATTTCTACAGTAATACTGCAATTATATCGAACTGAATATGTAAAATCCATTTCATAATAATTCACAAAACAATAACCAAATATTTTTATACAACTTACAACTTTTTTTGGTAAATTATCAATTTAAAAATACCTAACTAATTTGTATTCCACAACTTTGAAGGTTTATCTTTTTAAATTGTATTTTATATGGATGTGTAAAAAGTGATATAATGATCATTAAAACAAAAATGGTTTTTCATCATTGAGGAGTAGGGTTATAAAGTGTTATAATTTAAATTGCGTTATTCGATTTTAGTCATATCTTCAACATATTTATTTGATAAACAATCATTCAAATACTAGAACAGGATAATCAGTCAGAAGTCAATGCCATTTAAATGTTAAAAAGTCGGTTATTTGACAAAATAATGTATATAGAGGTACTTCCCTCCCTCACGAGGTGGCCGCCAAGGCAGTGGCCATGAGACCTGGAAATGCTTTTACTCCACGACGGGGCGGCGGTGCTAGGAACCCGGTTAGTGATTCGTCTTCCCATCCCGAGGAGGCCATGAGGTCCCGACTCCAGTGTCGTACCCACTTTGGAGGGAGACAGCTACTTTGCATGCCACGCAATATCATTGTAACTTGTCTAAGCTTGAGGTCGGCCACTACCTCACATTCCGGATCGCAGCTAGGCCATTGGACACGCGCGTCCCCATATATTCTTCTGCATGGGCATTCTTTTTTTTGTATAATTTTATAATTTTATTGTTTTCATTATGTATTTTTAGACTATTACAATGTAACTAATGTGCCCATGGCAAATATATACTCGATTACACATACTATTAACTATTTATTAGAATGTTCATATAAAAGAAGCCACCAGCACCTTTGAGTAGTCGTATGGAAAGAGCTTCGATGGGAGCCTCCTAAAGAAGCTCTAAAAATTAAAAGGAGTAAATACAGTCGGAGTTGACTTTGCTGCAGAAACGGCAGATTCCACCTTGCTCCTAAACAATGCTTTAAGCAATTTCAGTGTATGTATGGCTTGTACGAGTCTGTAGACAGACCTACAGTACCAATCAGATTGCGTGTGGCTGAAACTCTTCCTCCAAGTTGCGGAAAAATTTGTTTAAAGCCTACATGAACCTTTCATAACTATGTAAGACGACGTTCTATAATATTCCATGTCTAAAGCTATAAAGCTGATGAGAAGTGATATGTTGTCGTTATCATAAAAGTGGTTTAAATACCGTGTTCTCTTGGTACACTCGAAGTGCGCGACAAATTTTTTACGGAAGCTCAAAGTAAATGTTCTTTTTGCTGTTACGGAGAATGAGTCCAGTGAGCACTTTTATATGACGCACATATCTTGCCCTTTATATAAATCAGTTTCCGATCATTTAATCGACAACTTAAATTTTATTAATCTAAGAGAAGTGGCTTTTAAGCCTTTTATGCTGACTTGATGAACCTTTTACAATTCTATTATTACAAAAACACAGTATGTAAATATGCAAAGAGAAGTGCATCATGCAACGATATTTCGGGGATTTTTATCAATGGTTAAACTCAACGTTAAAGTTTTAAATGATAATGTCGTAAGAAATGATGTTTTACTTCAATGTTCTTTAATGTTTTGTAATAATATGTTTATTGTTTTGTTGAATTATAAAATTAAGCCCCTTGGCCAAGAAAAGAAAAACATTATATTTGATATAAAAAATTAACCCAAAATAACAATATATAATAACGATAACGATTAAAAATATTTTTTTACTATTTAACCATTTCCTTTCTATTTCCAAATATAAAACTTGATAACGTTTACACATTGGTCCATGATCCTCATTAAGGGGGAAATATATTTAATATTTTAATTACAAGTACTACAATATGGGTTGCGGATTATTTTAAATAACAACCAGTATTTCGTACCTTTTATTTAAGGATAATTAATGAGTTTATAAGTAACTTAAATATGATAAACGTTTTGATTTTTATAGATATAAATTAATCATTTCCGAGATGAACAAAAATACGTGTACATATATTTTTTTACACCATCTATGTAATAGCAATCAAGTGGCATCCCCTCAGCGTAACCTGAACCTTTAAAAACATCCTCTCTCACATTCCAATCATACTCATAAATGCACAAACAAGAAAAATAATAACATAAGCATTGATGGAAGCTGTTCATTTCAAGATATCTGTTTATTTACTACACTCCTATATTTTTTTATTCTTGCTTATTTTTTGTTAGAAGACCCTCTTGGTGGGCTTGTAAGCCATAGAAAAAAGAAAATATGAGCCTACCACATGATATCATGACATTTTGTATGTATGTAAGTATCTCCTGGGCAGGGATAAATCCAGACTCCCGACTTTCGATTTGTTTCGCACTATGAGTTCATCAAAAAATGGATGAAGTAATGAGTTTTCTTGTATTATCACATGGATATGAAGGGCTCTCTTTTACCTTCTTACTCCCCTTGTTTCTCATGGTTTCCTGTCTAACTTGGTAGGTGGAATTAAGAACCATGCTGGAGCCATTCCGAAGAACCCCCTCTGGGCCACTAAATATTCATGGCACCCCCTTTCCCACCTATTATTCATATCAAAGGAAGAGCTAGATTCTTTTAATATGTGATTTATAAATTTTTCATTTATTAATATGTAATTTTCCTTTTAAACGAGTAAATTAGTTTATCTCATTCTTGTATTTAATATTTCTATATAACTAACATATATTATTATCACAA
>CP045899.1:15300867-15335360 GCA_013387185.1 Caligus rogercresseyi
GTCAATTTTGCAATATTTTAGGAACTACGTTTACTGCACCACGTGTGGTGGTAGCGTTCCTCAACTCAGGAGAGAGTTCCATGGATCATCAGTGAAAGACGAATAAAGATTTCGTCTTGAGTAACTGATACCAACGGCTTTGATCGCCTTTACTTGTCGGTCTGATAGCAAGTTGATTTATACGTGAAGAATAAATGTCTTTAGCGATAAAATTTATCTCAGGGCGCCCACCGTCCGAGCTCCAATGCGCTTTTCAGGTTGTAAAGCAGCAGCCGTCATTACAATTGCATTGACTGTCGAAAGACCTGCTTTGAGAAAAAGGTCCAAATTAAGAATTACTCGCATATTCGGCGCCTACGGCGCCCATATGTTCGCACCTTCGGGTATGGGTATATTTTGGAGCTAGTTGGTGAGTTAAAACAGACCTTAAAGAATATAAGAGAGGAGAAGAAAAATAGTTTTCTGTTTTGTACAAACATTCCTCATCAAAAGTTTGTCTTTGTACAAGAATATGTTTTCAGTCACATGAAATACTTTTTTTTCTTTTTCTTTCTAACTCCTCCTCCTCCTTTTCTTTTTTCCTCTCTTTACCTTGAAAAGTAGGTAGTAAAATCAGACAAGTCTGATTTTTTGCAAATAGTTTTATTAGGTCCGTCTGACCCAAGGATTCCATAGGTACCTTCAAAGTTCAAATCGGACCATAAATGTGGAGGAGATAGCGTGCAGACATACAGACGGACAGAGATTGGTGAATTATTATATAGATTTGTATCCCAGTAATGGGGCACACATGTCCTCGCATTGTACTTATTGAGGACGATCAGAGGTTCAAATCATAGAGGTATAAAGACATAGACTCTATGTCTTTATACCTCTATGATAAGATTTTATTGGATTATTCAGAGGAATACGTTTCGTGTCCAATATAAACAAATATTTATATCTCTATGATCAACTGATGATGACGTAGATCAAATTACTTTGTTTATATTGGGCAATGGCGACAGCTGAACGATGTTTCTCTGCATTTGAAGGGAATAAGCTCTCTATATCTTTGTATCTCTATGGTTTAACTAGATTGATAGCAGGTAGATCGTCCAATATAGTATTATAATTATAAGACACTTCAGCAGACTTGTGATACAATTAAAAAGCATGACAAATAATCCAAAACTACTATATTTCAATTATTTCAAATTTATAACCGGTACATGATTTCATAAGGTGTGTCACATATAATAAACAAAAATGAATAGCTGAATGAATTTCTTTAAATGATCATAAGGAAAATAAAGCATAAATATTCGCCAAAGACTCTCTTTCGGCCTAAACAACAAGATTTATAATGATGAATATAGTTAAAAGTATGTTCTAAAGGTGTCATCAGGTACATATAAATAAACGGGGTTAAGATTCTAATCATATAAACTTAAAGCATGGAAGCTACGGCACAACGAAGGAATATGTAATTTAAACGTTAAAAACTGCCTTAATAGGAAGCAAATAAATTTAATAGGGTTGTAGGTGAGGACATCACGTATATAATTACAGTGCAGACGTTCACAGATTCATTTAGTTTTGAGATTCTTCAATATTCATATTTTTAAAGAGTAGTTAAACTCACGCAATTCAGTAATTAATTGTCAAAATAAATATTAAATTTAAAATATATATTTACAAATAAATATGTGACGTTCCTCATAAAACCCATTAAAAGCATAATCGATGTGCAACTGTTTTTTAATATAAGCCAAATAAATCGTAATAGTTTTAAAATAGAAGTAAAGACGTTATGGGCAACGTATTATTTAGACATATATACCTATATATATATGAACTCTTACTTATTAAATGGATCTGTTGTTTGATCGATTTTTAGCAGAAACAAAAGTATATCATAATAGTGTTTCAATATAATTTTGATCAAAAACTAAAATATGAAAAAGTTATAATATAAAGGAAGAAATCGTGTATAAGATCACTTATGGTTCGTGAATGAACCCTTGTGATTAAGATGAGTAGTCATTTAAAAGATTCGTTTATTTTTCATAATAAATCTTTTGATGAATTACTTTTACAATTATTTTTTTACATCCCTGCGGACCTCTAGCGGATCAAACTTGTATCAGATACAATTAATGATTCTACCCTTCATCAACGACCTTCCTCCAAGGTGCCGCCGCTACGTGTTCATGCTTTATACTAGTAACTAATTGAGTTGCGCAAAATAATAAATAAGAGGACCTTGCAAAGAAAGCATAAGGAGGATATAAGAAAAATTAAAAAAAACATGGATAACTAGAAGAAGAACATAGATTGCTTTTGAGATCTGCTATACCCCCACGTCATCCATATCAGATGTAAGAGCATATAACTAAATAGAAACTTTTACATAGAACCTTCTTACTATTATTATCATTAGCTTTTAATCGTTATAGGAATGAGTTTCAAAGCAAAATGAACCAGTTAGGGAAGAGAGAAAAAATGAACCCTTTTAATATTCCACAGAAGGGTTATAATTTAATGAGAAAATCAAACACAACTAAAATAGTTTAAACAGTATGAAGTGTATATTTCCACTCAAGATACTTGTTTTTTAATATATTTGACCGGTTTTTTGTAAGTTTGTCTTCTCTATTTTGACATTTTTCCTCCAACTTTTCTTCTCTTACATAATATTCTCGGATTTATTCATTCGAATGAATTTTTTACTTACATGACGTCACTGGAATATTAAAAGGATTCATTTTTTCTCTTCCCTATATGGTTAATTTCGCCTTGAAATCCACTTCTCTTCAACCCTTTACTATTTCTAAGCCTTCACTTTCTTCAAGTCAAAAAAGGCCCAAAGCGAAGTATTGCTTTAATAAAAGAGCAACTCAAAAAAACAACTTTTTCAAATGGCAAAGCAGGGAGGAAATAAAATGAGAATTATTGTTATTGATATTTGCAAATGAAAATTATGTATTGAAAAACGTCAAATTGAGCTGCTTTTGATTAAATGGTAATTTTGATCAGGATAGCAAAAGATATAATCATACACAGAAGGGTTAATGACAGATGACATGAAAGTGGGGATATTGCAGCAATTAACAGTTTGAGCCAAGGAACACTAGACACCTGGAAAGGAAGTCCCCATAAACATAGATTTCTTAAGTTAATTTCGATCAGAGCCAATTTTCACATATACCAATTGCATGATTAAATATAAAAATGATTTGTAAATGCCCAGTGACGTCATTGATAGTAATTATTTTTATCATTGAAAAGTTAAGTATAAAATATAATGACATCACTGCGTTTGATAATATGTTTCTACTCCTCAATGTTTTTAGATGTAGTATTTCTTCCTCCCCAGTGCCGTAAAAACGGGAGCGCCATATCATAAAGATATAAATATATAGAGACCTGATTTCCTTCAATAGCAGAGAAACATTGTTCAGCTGTATTCTGTGTGTCCACTATAAACAAAGTAATTTGATCTACGTCATCGTAAGCTGATAATAGAGATAGATTATATCTCTATGCTCAGATTACGATGATTTAGATCAAATTACTTTGTTTATATTGGGCACACAGATACATCTGAAAGGAATAAGCTCTCTATATCTTTTTATCTCTATGCGCCATATAGATCTTTATATCTCTATGGGAAGCGCTCGTTATTATTAAAAATATATATTATGCCTTAGGAGTATAGCTAGGGGAGTAAAATAGTATACATCCAATGATGTAATTTTATGTTATTTATATCTATATATTTCATAAAACAATAACAATGACGTCACGGTTATTTGCTCTTATTTTGATATGTCATTAAAAAATACATTTATGATTGCTTGGAAATAAAGTATGATCGCAATTATCTTTAAAAAACTCTTTGTTTATGGAGACTTACCTTCCAAATGTGTAGTGCTCCTTGGACATAGATATATAACTATATTAGAGTGCTTATAAGGAGTTGACAATTAACACAAAAAGAAAGGATCGAAACGTTGGAAATCATTCCCAAAATAAATCATAAGGCCTTCTTAGCCTATAAAAAGTATTTAGTTGTTTGTTACTAATTTAATTTATTGCCAGATAGTAATATTAGTAAATAGAATATTACTTACTGATGACATATGTAATAATTGATATTACATTTGATTCTCTCTGCATTGGCATTGGCTTAATCTAATGAACGTGAAGTCAGGATGTGGCGAATATTATTGTTAGCGTTGTTATTAATGGGTGAACGAAGAGTCTTTACTTTGTACCCTAATGTAATATAAAATTATATGCTATCAAACTACTCAACATTTGTCTAGGATTTTAGCCAATGTTTATAACAATTTTAGCAAGTTTATTGCTATTTTAAGCCATTTGATAGTAATTTTAGTCAATTTAATACTAATTTTTGCCAATTACTTATTAATTTTAGCCGATTTGTAATTCATTTTAGCAAATATAGACTCAATTTAGTAAATTTGTTATACACTTTAATATGTTTGTAATTAATTTAGACAATTTACTACTAATATTAGCTAATATGTTTTTACTACCGTGGATGAATTTATTTATGTTGCTTTTAGCTTCGTTCTTATCTTTTTATACTCTAAAAGTTGCATCAATTTTATCTTTGAATAAGTATGACAAATAAATAACAACCTTCACCAAAGATCTGCCTGAACAACAATAATATTCACGTTAAATATATGAATACAGTGCCAAGGAAGCGTAAACTCATCATTTTCCAATCCCACATCCTCTTTTTCGTAATATGTAAGCGCTCTCCATATATATTCATATCTCTATGGCTACGCAATGCTATATATTATCTATGAAGAAGAGAAATATATACTATTTTTATGGTTGTCCTTGAAATGTTATGTCCCATATGATTCACATCTCCAAGAAGGGGGAGGGGGAGGATTAGAGTTTTTTTAGTGTTTGGAGCTCGTTTCGCTGTAGGATGCACTGAGGGTATCCCCGGTTTCTCCAGAGGAGTTACTTCGCTCCGTCTCAAGTTCGTTTTCTTCCAGCAAGGGAACGCCTAGAAAGAATGAAAAATATGAATAGTATTGAAGAAGGTGTATAGAACACTAAATAAGTTCATTTCATAACATCAGTCAAAGTATCCTTATTTGTATAATAGGCTTTTCTTGCTACACATCCAAAATAACATTTTTAGAACGGGCACATGCAAAAAAAAATATCATTATTCATGACGTGCCAAAAAGTTTATTGTAGCAATATATTTTTGATGACGTAAACGGAAAGAACATATTACATAATGTTATTCTTCCCGCATACCGATGTGACGTCATTAAAAATCGTTGGGGAGCGAAAAGTCAGCTCTTTGGCAATATGGACATTTTTTTAGTGAATAAAAAGTATGCTAACACTCGATTGGTCGATAAAATCGGCTAGAAAAACCAGTTGTTGAGAGGAAAACTCATTTCGAGGGGAAACTCGTCACTCGTAGAAAGACCCGTTACAACTAAAGCGTTAAAGTAAAGTAGCGCATGCATAACTTAAAATTCTTCCTTTTTTCCCAAAAGGAATTGGCCAAAATTTTAGTTCTTCTTTAGTCCGTAAGGGGCGCTTTGATGCTAGAGCTCTTTGAAAATAATAATAAAGTCCTTTTATTATTTGGAATGGAATCTCGCACAATGTTGTCGCGATTTGATATATTTCAAATCATCAAACTTAATCCCTTTAAACCGGTTTTAAATAGGATTGTAACGTAATTTCATGGACTAACGACATCTAACGTCAAATAAAATAACCAAAATTTTGGCCATTTTTTGGGGGTTACTTTTTTCCTTGCATGCGCTACTTTACTTTAACACTTTAGTTACAACGAGAAGCTCCTTCATGTTAAGAATATGTATGGACCAATAAAGAGCCTTAAAATGTATTGACTCTACATACTTAATGAGACGATCTTATAATGATATACTAAGTAAGTTAGTTAGGCGCTTTAATTATTTTTCCGGTCATTCATTAATTATTTAAGCTTCATCAATATAAGAATGAGCAAAGCATGTTTTTTTAGTTATAAACTTAAAAGAACAAACGCCACTTCTTCTGGTACATGTTCTAATAATGATCAATTAAATATTAATAATCCCAATCCAGTTCTTGAATTGGTTCCTAGGCACATCACACCAACTAATCAGCTAAATGCAGCCGACTATTTAATCATTATAATAATACAACTTTTTGCACCTCAAGATTCTTTCTCTTCTGTAATAGTATTGAGTAAATATGTAACTTAAGACAATTGTTACAATTCGGAGATGTATAGTTTTAAAGTTTGAAAACGTATATACTTATATTCATTGTGCTATTCTTAAACTACAATGTTTTGAACACATTATTACATTACGCCTTATTTTTAATTTGAAATGATTACTTCATTCTAATATTTTAAAAATGAAACAACAAGTGCTGAGAGCTTTACTTTTATTCATTTTAATTTGGACCAATTTAATCATTATTTTGCATAACTTATATTATCAGAATTATAAGAAAAATAATGTAGAATTCACGAAGAACAAAAAAAAAATAGTAAACCAACGTAGAACAAAGAATGCCAAATTCAGACTTTATAAAAGCCTTAAAAAATTGTCAAATTTAATTACATTTAATGCGTATTTAAATATGCCTTAGGTACTAATGCTTTAATATATGTAATGCTGTAAATCCCTTGACATCAGTTGACAGACATCTTGAACAGAGCTGCGACTACCGAATGTAAATCGGTATTTAGAACTGGAAGCGTTGCTACCTGGATTGAAGAAGTTGAGCTTTCCAAAATGAATAAACAACTCCGGAGCTGAAAGTGGATTTAATATCCGACAACGATTAACAGTTAAATTTCAAAAATCTTCAAAAAGTATATATGTACTTAAATGTCTTTATTTAAATTTCGATACTAAATACATATGAAGAAGTCACAGAGAAGATACATAAATAAATTTATCTTTCTTTCTCATAGAACCGCGCTGAACGACATTCGGTATTCGGTTGACATATAATAAAATCTACCGAATACCAAATACCGGCAGTATTCGGTAATCCAGCTCTGATCTTGAATTATAGATTCATTATAATAAGGATTGTTCATATACAGCGTAAATATTGCTTATACCACTGACTTTAGTGCTATTAATATTTTTGCAGCTAATACCAGCATCGGCCGGCCCTCCCAAACTATAATATCCGCTCTTACCCTCTGTGTTGATGATGGATGATGATTCAAAAGATGCCAGGGAGCCCGCGAGTGCTCGACATGACGGCGTTTGACTCGAATTTGACGTGCTGCTCGTCTCTGTGGTCACCGTGTTGTCGGATTGACCACTCACTTGACTGAAGGACTGCCCTCCCACGGTGTCCATGGAACGATGGAGCCACCAGACTTGAGACTAGCTGTTTGACTCGGCTGACGGATGGGCCAGACGTGAATTGAGTGGTGGGAAACAGTGTCAGAGAGGGTGTCTACGTGCTCTGCTCGTCGACACGTCGACCGGCATTGCAAGTACCGCCGTTCCTGAGTAAATATGATAATAGTTTAAGTTACCCCACATATTTGATAGCTCTATATCTACAACCTTTAATAAAATGTCCATATATTTTCAGTTTTGACTGGAATATTGCCCATTGTTTTTTATGTTCACTCTATGGTTCTAAAAACATCCTAGAAATGATATGCATTTACGATTGAGGCAAATGTGTAAAATCATATTATACATGATTAAAGACTATACCATGGAATAATTATATTTAAATGGGATGGAAAGATATAATTGTTTACCTATGTCTACACAGCCATTACAATTGTATAGCTACACCATTCATAAAATATGGCATTAATACATAAACTTTGTCAATGTTTATTATTGAACTACTCAAAATAAGTATAGGTAGCGATCACAGGCTGCTGAAATTTTCCAACTTTATTAGTCATTAGAAACACATTATGAATTTGAAATACAGGATGAGAATACATCAAAAATCTACTTTTTCGAAGCGAATTCTGCATAAAGAGCCGAAAACTTATGTATTAAAAGAAGGAGGAAAAATAGTGAACCCAATCAGAATATATTTTCCTCATTTCACAGGGGCTCGTACTATATATATATTTTCCTTTATAAGCCAATGAGAATCATATAAGCTAATTTTTGACAATGTAACGATAGGCAGAATCAGATGAGTTAAAGGTGCCTTTATTATTACTATATTTCTTTTAATTTTATGAATAACAAATATTTACAAAAAAAATATTATTTTTGTATTTACTTTAAGAGAGTATTTTAAGTCGACTATATTCAACCATTTACATAAATGATTTGGTAGTATTAATACTATTCCAGCTATTTTTTATTATCTTAAGACCCTTTGATTTCATACATGAAACTATTATTAGCCCAAAAAGGGCTCCATTAAGGAGCTTTAAGTGATTAGGTCATAATGTTTTCTTGCAATGTAAAAAAGCAGTAAATGAATATAAGCATATCGTAGTGGATTTTCTATAAGATAAACTTTTGACTCATAAATATTATTGCTGTTACTCGAAGAGTGCCTCACCGCTGTGTCCTATTTTGGAATGGCTCCTCATGCCGGACCATGGCCCTGGACCGTCGACCGTGCCGACCATTGAGCGTCCTCACCGTGGGTCTCAGATGATGCGAGTTAGTGAGTCCCCCGGATAGGATCCCAGCCGATGAAGACGAAGAGCAGTTAGGGTTGTCGTATTCGGGAAAATGTCCCGTGGCGGTGGACGCCGAGGCCGGAATGCTGTCCCGTAGGGCTTCCTCATAGCTGGGCAGTGTGACCTGCTGCACTCCGTCCGCAAAGGCAATGAGGGCCATTCGATCTTGGTCCTGCCGGCGGGAGAGGGGCTCCCGAGGACGGCACTCCGGGGTGACTGTAACCGTCGTAGACCAGTGTGCAGGCCCTTGTGACGGGGAGGATGGACCGCCTTTGCGACGACAGATAATGAGGAGGCAAACCGTTGTGACGAGAGCCACTACGGCACAACCCACTGTCACGGAAACAAGGAGTGCCACTGCTGGAAGCTGAGAGTCCTCTCCGCTAAGGCCAGAATCACCATTCCAAGATGACGACTCTGTAGAGCAGGCAAAAAACACTTATAAATCGCTTAACTACCTTAAAATCAGAAATGAAGAATTGAAGACAATATATAGATAACCTTGAACTTCAAAAAAATCACTTAATATATGCCAATTAATTTTCGGAAAAAATTATCCGAATGAAATGAAACATGGGGAAAATGCTAAAAAGGACAAATTTAACAATATCTAACATTATAAATCACTTAAAAGTATAAATGGTTATATTCAAACTTAATTACATGTATAGTATTGGTACATCTAATTATTTTTATCAATTACTTGTAATCGAGAAATTACAATAAAACCTATTAAAAGGGTACTATTAAAATTTATAAATTCTACGTTATTCATTATTATTTCGCTTCATAGGCTAGTTATCCTAACAAGAAAAAGGTATATATTTTCTGACCCATCAGTTTTTATAAAGATAATAATATCCTCTTTCACATCACTGTGTGTCTTACCGAAGAACTCCACTCGCACGCACTGGGGAAGAATGTTTGGGATCCAACAGCCACTGTTGAGGCACTTCAGAGTAGAGGATCCCTTCATGCGATAGCCAGGCTGACATCTGTACTCTATGCTGGAATATACGGGATAGGCATTCTCGGCTGGGGTCAGCATGAATCCGTGACTGATGGCCGGGGGCTGAACGCAGAACTTAAAGGTTCCTAAAAAGGTACATAAAAATAATATAATCGACTTTCTACTGGAAGTTCTTCATTATTGAGTTTATTCTTTATCAAGTATATTATAAAATTATATCATTCTAAATTGTATTTGTATATCATTCATAAATCAATATAGAAAGAAACTTTAGTCCATTTATTGAGTTTTTAAACCGGTGAGCCCGATGTGAATAACCCCAACCAATAGTTTAATGTTCTATATGTAATAATGCATTATTTTTAACGAGAAAGATAAACTAAACTAATAATGTTTAATTATGTTTTGACGCATTAACATCATTTGATATACATTCTCTTTTTTATGCTTGTATATATTTTTATGGGCTATGAATAAAGAAACCAATTCAATAACAGACGTAGAAGCTACGCACTCTCATTTGAAGGTGAACATATTCAAATAATTAAATGACCTAAAAAGCTTTTACAAGGGCTGACTAAAATGAAAGATGGAAAAATCCTTTTAACATACAAAATTAATATAAAATTGAAGGAGAAAAACAATGAATATATCACTATTTAGTATTATTCATTGTAGGCTTAGATTAGACGAGAACTAAGACGATAACATACAATATGAAAGACAACAATTATGATTTATACTGACAATGAAGATTATCCAAAGATAGTATGATATATATTTATAATTTGATAATTTTGAAGGGGGAAAATAGATGGCAATCAAAGTAATTGTTTTTCTTTTAAAATAAGTGGAAGACGAGGGGCATGACAAGTATATTAACCAGGAAACGACCGGGTACCCGCTGTTTTTTGAGCGTCCCTTTTTTTAGATACCGGGCCGGGACTTAAATATTTTCTTTCGTTTGCCATTCATAAAGTTTTTAGAAATTTTTTTTCTAAAAAAAACGTCTTCACTTTTTTTGGAGATTCTTTTCTAAAAAGTCCTAACTTTTTTTGGAGATTCGTTTCTAAAAAAGGAAAAAAAAAACGTCATCACTTTTTTTTGGAGATTCTTTTCTAAAAAAACGTCCTCACTTTTTTGGAGATTCTTTTCTCTCTAAAAAAACGTCCTCACTTTTTTTGGAGATTCTTTTCTTTCAGATTGTCGAAGAAACGAAAATATATAATATGTCCCAGCCCGTTTTGGCCCGGCCCGGCTTGAAATTTTTTAGTCCCGACCCAGCTCCCGGCGAAAAAAGGTGTCCCGGTCGTTTCCTGATTTTAACTAAAACGTGCAGCACTTAAACAAAGACAAATTAAGTTAACACTGATTTAGTACATTTGTTGAGCTAAGCCTAACCCTCTGTGTCTCCATTTTATAAAGTCTTCCGGGTCTAAATGGCATGTTTCCCGATAACTATTATATATATATATATATTAATTTCAAAGATAAGTTTTAACTTTCTTTCAGAAATATTCATTATATTTTTTTAAACATTACTTTATCTATCAGACAAATTTTAAAAATGTCATCCAATTCCTATGTAAGAAAAAAATAGTGAGTTTTATTATTATTAAGTTATTAGTGTTTCCCATATCATTTTGGGCCTAAGGCAATGTAAGAGTTATAAATATTGTATAATATGAATTTCTTATTAATCATCCTATTTTTGCAAAAAAGAAAAGAAAGACGAGAAACAATCAAGAAATACGTTTGTATGATAATGAACATTGGTTAAAAAGAAGAGTATCCGCATCTCTCACGCCTATGTCTGATAAATGCTTAAGCGAGAATCAGTTGCAATGAAGAACCTCCCTGAGATCCTTTAATATCATTGTTTAGAACCATAGCCTTTTTTTTGCCGACCAGCCTAATAAATGACCTTTTTTGTCAAGTTTTGAATCGTCTTTATTTTTCCCAAGAAACATCCTAGCACTTCGGCTAGTCAGGGATGTCAGGAATTTAAAAAAGTAATACAATGTATAAATATATATATAAACTATATAAATTGAACAAATACTAAAATATAAATATATAATTAAAAACAAAAGGTTTTTTTCGAAGAAAGAAAAAAAACCTTAAATTTAAAACAAAAATAAATAAAATATTTAAAATAACACTATCGTCTGCTATAAAGGTATATTAAAGGGGCACATTTTTCCAAAGACTTGGCAACTACATGTGCTTCCCTCATGGTTTTGGCGTTGCGAAGATTAGGCTACTGTTCCAATAGCTGCAGCACTGGTGACAATGTGGCCACCGACTTAGGGAAAGGAGAAGTGTATATGAGAAGCTGTGTTAAATGTATCTTTAAAAATGATGGTTAAAATTGATATTTTAAAATTGCTTCGTATTTAGTTTGAAGGTTTAAAGGTTCAGTTTACTCTGGACAAATCTATATTGCGAAAAAAGGATTCTGTGATTCATACATTGAGTCAACTTGTTGCGAATAATGAATGATAAGGATATAAAAATGCAGTTTGCATGATTAAAGGGCGGAGGTAGCGATAACGGCAATTCATTTTATTTCAACAAAAGGCAAAAAATTGGGAAAATAGCCAATATTAGATGATTTGCATATAATTTTACTAATATCGATAAAGATCAAGAAAATCCTATAAATCGAGATTTAAACCATTTTACAAACCAAAACATGATTGTCATTTATTCCTTCCATATCTTCTAATTATTTGACAAAGAAGTAAAGTTTTTAACTTTATTCAAAATTTGTACTTTTCATTTAATTGGTCCTCTCAAATAATATTAATATATCTTGAAAAAGGTTCGCGTCTCAAGTGAAGTTATAAAGTATTCAGAGGCTTTTAGCTTAGAAAATTATTAAAAAATATTTTCATTCATTATGAGATTTATAATTAAAATTGAGATTACCTGGCTCAGCTACCACATAACTAATTATCTTTTTGGTGGCCTTTGCAGTTAAGTAAATATAAACTACCAATATTTTTCTCAAAAAGTTTCAAATAACCTTTTGACAAATTTAATCAATAATAGATGATTGTATCACATTGGACATACATTTTGTGACAAACGTCCTCGGAAGTCATATGCCTTACATAAACGACATTTATAATGCAATATTTTTATTTGTTAAAACCATGTTATATGCACTTGTAGTAACAATTTAAATACTACGATGGGCAAAATAAAAGATCATAATTTATTTAATTTATTATAAATATATCAATACATAAATCTATGTCATGGACAATAAGATCTCAATGCAATTTTTTTAAATTATATAACTTTATTAAATACGTTTAGCTATCTATTTATTATGTTTTTTTAATAATATTGATCTTTTAAAACCTTTGTATATAATTATTAAACAATTTTTTTGCTGAATTTTGTATTTTATATGGATAATGTTGACCTTTTATATGAATATTTATTTTAAACTTTAATTTTTAACATTGATGCATTTTTTAATAGTAATATATTGTTTCATTTTTATATGACTAATAAATGCATTGCCGGGTATTTTTTTTTTTTGCATATATCGAATGAAAGTTACCCAACATTAATAGTGAAAAGCAATCCTAATTAGAGATTTTTGGTTTTATAGAAAATTTTCGTTGATATAAATATTTTATATTTCTACATTTTGTCATTCACGAATATGAATGAGTATCTTAGTCCATGTCCTTCCATGGCATATTTTGAAGGGAATGTGAAAAAAGTTGCTGTTTTTTAATAATACTATCGAACTGATTAAATAACTACACTTTTCGAATACAATTATAAAAGATACGAGCTATTTAAAAGATGTTTTATCTACAAAACATGCTTAATAATGGCTTCCATTCCTTTAAAAACCACGAATAATTAAGTGTGCTTTTTATGGTAATTTTCACTCTCAGCCATGAGCAAACCATTTTGTCAATTAACAATGTTCTTTGTTTTTATAAGTGTTATCGTCCGAATCTACCTTTCGTCAATTATGATAAAACCAGACTTGTTGATTTATCGTTCATTTGTTGTCGTTCACGAACAATAACGACAAAGTTTTTGACGAACGACAAGAAAAATTCTTTATTGTTCGTTTTTGACACCAAAAAAAAGACAATTTTTTTTCATTTTTATGGGAAAAAATTCCTTTCTAAAAAACGTCATCACTTTTTTCAGAATGGCGAGAAAATATTCGTTTCTAAAAAAAGTCGTCAATTTTTTCAAGATGACGAACGACAAACGATTCAATTAAAAATTACGATGAACGACAATTTTTCGCGAACGTCAACAATTCTGATAAAAACGAAAAATATTCATTCTTCCCTGGAGTGTAAATTTAGTTTATGACAATAGCTAATATTCAAGAGATTCATAAAGGTTATCAATTAAGCCTCATAAGAAGACATCCAGTGCTATTTAAAAAATGAAAATATAATCTGTATGTTGATTTATCCACAGCAAAGAGTGAAATAATCTCATTTATCACTGTACCAACATTTTCTTTCATCGTAATGAAGTTCTTAAAATATTCTTAGCTGTTTTTTTATCTACAGGAGCTTTAATTATTATTGGCGTTTATTTTAAGTTTGGTATTTACAAGAGAGGAGAGGAGCCCCAAATTTCGAGACTTCTTCTTTGATCCTGTAGGAAACTCCTCACGGCCTATCGAGAAACAATGGAAATCATTGAGAGACCCTGGAGGATTACAATCTCTCAGAGGATTTTTATATCTTTCTACGATAGAGAAGTGGCGGACAAAATCACACCATTATTACGAATAAAAATACTATATATGCCATAAAAACAAAAGAATATTTTTCTTCATACTTACACAATTGACATGTTCAAAAACCAAATGAGAACATTAAAACAACGCAGAGCCATAACTCAAACGATATTATGGGTCAAGGATTTATAACATAGAGGCTTCATTTTTTCCACTATTTGCTACAAAGGGAGTCCAATTTTATATCTCAATGTTTTTAATGCTTTCACAAACCTTCAAATAATGTGTTTGAAGCAGACAACGCTTACCGCAAGTCGGCTCCTTTCCCGTCCACTTCCCAGCATGGCAGGTCCGTCGAGCCGGCAGACAGGGCGTATGCATATCCCTTAGTGGGAATGGCAATATACTCCAGGACAGTCCCATGAAGAACCCCATTGGACGTCAGCAACCCACTGATCTCTCATAGTCCGCATGTGGAACCGGCGAGGGAGAAGGGCACATCGCCTCCTCCAAGGGATCACTCAACATAGCCGCCGCAGGATCATACAAATCGGTGGATACTTCGGGGACCACTCCCCATTACTCTTGCACTGATAGAGATCCTGTCCGTGAAGGCGCCTCAGGGAAAAGCCTTCCTTCAGAGATATCGGGAGCACCGTCCCCCTTTTGAAACTTCTCATCTTCCCCTTCGGAGACGGGAAGAGCCAAGGCGTTTTCTGACCTCCCGTGTTCGTGATGACGTAGTGTCCATTGCCAATGAGGGCGGGGGTGGGCAGTGGCTGCGCTTGGGGGGCGTGCTTAGAGGGACACAGTACGGGGCTGGACCCGTCCAACGACCCTTGCTACAAACGCACGCTTCCCACTGCCGGCGGAAGGAGAATGAGCCTGGCATGCAGTAGTAGATAATCACGGATCCAGGCTTGAAGGCCTCCCTTCCTTTGAGTACATAGGAGCCTTGGCCACCTGAAGGGGCTCACTGCAGTGCTTTTCCTTGCATGAGGGGAAGTATCCGGGTCGAGGGCCTTCCCAGGTTCCGTCTGAGCGACAGTTGTATCTTGGACTTGGCTCCCTTGGGGATTTCATAGCCTTCCTCACAGATGAGTGATGCCTCGGATCCATATCGTAGAGAGTCCTCTTTTGAGTGAGAGTTTCGCGTGTGGGAGGAACTCAGGTGTGAGGAAGGGCAGAGGGAAGGCACGGCAGGAAAGGGTGCTCACTACTGTACCAGATACCGTAGCGACACTCAACTGATCGTTGCCTACGAGGTGGTAGCCCTTGAAGCAAGCGTAGCGCGCCACGGACTTCCTGGGACCCAGTCGGAGAGACCGAAGAGATGCGCTGCGGAGAAGGGCAGGGAGGGAAGCCTCCACGATCGCTGAGGCCCAAGACAGAGCCCCAAATCAGGCTAAGGACCACAAGGCTGTTCATTAAAAGACAACGACGGACATCCTCAAGATCCTCACTTGAATGCCTTAGTAGCTACTTATGAAAACAACATCAGACTCATTCAATCATAATTCATAATACATATAATACTCCTCCATCCAAAACTCCTCAAAACAACGCTCTCTGTCAGCTCACTCTTCTCTCCCTCTCTTTCCTCAAATCCACTTATTCTAGACCCCAGTCAAGGGACTCCTAAACAAGCTTTTCTCTCTCCTTGCATAATAATATTGGTTATGACATCATGGAGGAGAGAAGAAAGTAGACATGGGCTTAAAGTGATGTCATTATGTCCTATGAAGTGTCGAAGTAGTATCGTTAAACGTATTGAACACGAATCCACTTCATCAAAGGGAGCCTCTCAGATTATTTATTTATGTTGAGAGGACCAAAAACAGAGTATAAAGATATATTTTAAACTATACATAAACATATTTATGATTAAATGTTAACATAATAATTTTGTGGAATCTTTCATAGTAGTTAAAAAATATTGAGTTGTATATTTCTTTAGATCTTCTCCGTATCAAAGAATATTAGCTATAATGGTGTATTGAGGTTGACGCGAGGAGGGATTGGGATATATTTTAAGAAATACAGTTTTTTTTAATGGGTGAGAAAATTATACATAGTGTTCAGTGTGTCACACACAAAATGTATGAGAACACAACGGTTACAATATATCATTGAGCTATTAAAATGGTGCTTTCAAACCGAAGAAAATACAACGTTAATATCTGTTTTGAGTACACTGTGAACTCTGTGGCCACTAAATCGCCTCTTGTAACCATTTTACCGATTTGGCTGCATAATTTAAAAATATATTTTTGAAATAATTATATATTTTAAAAAATTTATGAATTGAATAAATATGTTAGAAACATTCTAGAACATTTATTGTTGAATAAACTTCGTACAGTCGGGAGGGGAATTTATAATATTGTACGTTACTCCACCCTTAGTTCACTTTTTGCAGTCGATTCGGTCTCGCATTTTCGCTAAAAAATACATCTAATGAATTACATACAAATGAGGACTTTGATATTTTATTAATAATTTGCATATGTTTAACAAATGTATAGCTACCTCTACTAATAAAATAGGACATTAATACAGTAAAACTTCGTAAATGTCTTCTATTTAATAAAGTTTACTGTTTTGGTCAAGAAAATACATAGAAGTACTTGGTTTGGATAAACTTTTGGTTTCCCACTATGACATCATACAAGGCAAGTCGCTGACGTTCACCCAACTGCCTACACCAAATCCTTGTGGATCTCCCTTATTATTTCTTGACCTTGCCTTTCTCTAAAAGTGCCTTTCCCCTTCAAAAGAACGGAGTTTCTTATGTGTTTGTTGCCCACGATGATTTTAGGAGCTTGGGTATTCTATATACTTGGGCTTGACATTGTGCCTCCCTAATGAGCGTAGAAAAGAGTAAAAAATTAAGCATAAATCGAGAAACGTAGTTAATTAAATATGACTGATATATGAACACTTAGTTATGTAAATATAGTGCGTAAGAATGGATTTACCTTTATTAATATTTGCAAAGAAAAGAGATTATAAGATTTTCTCAAAAAAAAAAAAAATTTCGTCATTAGTCTTGGTCGGACAATAACTTGTAAATATTATTTTAGAAAGGTGATAAAGCTGTGGAGTAAAAAAAAAAAAGATAAAACAGTAGGGCATCGAATAAAATAAAAAGTACTTTTTAAGTGTCAAATGTCTCCTATATAATAAACTTGAACCAAACTACAAATCTCTTAAAGAAAAAAAAATACTACTAACTATGTATCGCTCACAAGCATGCAATGGTGTCTCTAATCAGATTGACACATAGAAAATAGTAGAGTGTACTTCTGATTAAACAATTAGTTTACTCAAGTGTCTTTTGATTACATAATTGTGAACAAGAAGATCTATGCTATGTTTAATTCATATTTTGTCTTTACAAGAGACGGAACATGACTCAATATCCCGTCTCTTATAAATTCAAAAACATATAAATCCCCTGTAGTAATTATTACGCAACAAGTATAATTATATTAACTTTTTCCCATATTACATCATTTTCAAGGAATTTTATGAAATGCTTTAGAGGCATTCTTTTTCATTACTCTATTATACATATAAAGAGTCCTAATATACTTTGGTTTAACTACTAAATGAGCAAATAATTCAGGACGTATATCTAAAAAGTCTTTATTTTATCAAATAATGATAACTTCCTCTTACATGCTGGGAAAGTGTCGCAGTAATATTGATAGACAAAACTTTATTAACTGTGAGTAAAGTCGAGGATAAAAGACTGCTTGCTCATAACATAAAACCTTGTTCTCCTTCGCATTAGGGCCATGGAGACTCAAATCTACTTCCTGGGAACACGCCCTGTCCGTCCTTTACGCCTAATGTCTTTAAGAAGGATATTTGCCAAAGTTGCTGTGAGAAAATAAACAAACATTCCTCTGCCTCCGAACATCATTTAAGGGATGCACTCAACTACTTTGTCGACAAAGGTACTATATTGATGGATAAAAAGGGACATATTTTTGTCTTTATAAGAAACGGAACATGACTTATGTCGTGGGTCTTATAATACAAAAACATTTTGTATTTATTTACGCAACAAGTATAACTAAAAGCACTCAGAGAGTGCAAACCCCCGATTCCGATTCCCACCAAATGAATCACTTGGTCTTTTTGTCATTTCCAACCCTCTACGCACTGGCCCTTTAACTCTACATACTGCTCCTTTATTGTTTACACTCTAGAGCAGTGGTTCCCAACTGGATTCGGCTCGTGGACCCCTAACGGTCTTCGGGCACTTTCCGTGGACCCCGCCTCAATTTTGTCAAAAACGCGAATTTCAATTTCAATGCGAGAAATCTGCGAAGTACAATTATATTTTATTTTTGACTTATATCCAGGCTTGTGAGCGTTCAGCTTTTTTGTGTTCAGCGTTAAAAAAAAATAGTGTTCCGTTCAATGTTTTTGCGTTCAGCGTTCCGTTAGCGTTCAGTGACGACGTTTTTTTTTTAGAAAAGAATTCCCAAAAAAGTAATGCGTAGTGAGGACGTTTTTTTTTTTTAAAGAATTTCCAAAAAAAGTGAGGACGTTTTTTTAGAAAAGAAATAGAGAAAAAAAATGATCATTACACTTGGACCCCCAAGGGGTCCACTGGACCACTGTTGGGAACCATGGCTCTAGAGGTACATGGAAAAAAAAAAAGAAACTGACGTCATCAAGAGGAGAGCACAGCGAATCTATGGCAGAGTAGGCTAACTTGAAATATTTATTAGTATTTAGCTCATTTTGCATCTTAAAGAAGCACTCAGAGATGCCAAAATTTAATCACTTGTTCCTTTTGGCATTTCCAACAGCTCCACAAAGTTTCATCTGAATCCGTTCCGCACTTTTTGAGTTATCCTGCTAACAAACAACAACCAACGCCTTTGAAACAATACCTCCTTCGGCGGAGGTAATTAAATTAATTTTTAGCCCCTATATAACTATAATTTAATTTTTCAATATATATATATATATATCAGACTCTTGACGTTCGTGAAAAATTGTCGTTCGTTTATTATATATGTGTGTGTGGTACAAAAAAGATGCACATATCATAGATAAATTAGTAAAAAACTCTTCATACAGTTACGTTTAAAACATCAATGAGCATTAAGTATTTTTCCATTATTTTGCTATTGGACACTGATAAAAAAGTTCCCAAAGTATTTTTGGACCCACTATCAAACAATTTTCATTATGCGCTCTTTACTAAAATCAAACGATTATTGTTAGCATATATTTCCATTGTTTGAAAGGTTATTAGTAAGTTAAAATTTCAAGAGCTCTAATACTAAGAGGATATGTATCAGAAGGAACCCGGCTTGTGAGCGTTCAGCTTTTTTGCGTTCAGCGTTTAAAAAAAAGTAGCGTTCCGTTCAATGTTTTTGCGTTCAGCGTTCAAATATTTAAAAAAGTGACCACTTTTTTTAGAAAAGAATCTCAAGAAAAGTAATGCGTAGTGATGACGCTTTTTTTAGAAAAGAATTTCCAAAAAAAGTCCAATAAATGTTTGGAAAAATTGAACGCTGAACGCAAAAACTTTTTTTGCGTTCAACGTTCAAAAAAAAAGTTGCGTTCCGTTCATTGAACGTGCGTTCAGCTGAACGCCGTTCAATTTTGCGTTCCGTTCACAAGCCTCGAAGGAACAAATCTTCCTAATAGAAAATTGTTTGAATCATATTTTTGGACGGAATTCCATGGGCGTATGTTTAATGAACAAATAAAATTGAAGCTGAACTCTCACATGCCTCATTATTGGTATCCAAGTTTGTGTATTAAGACATAGAGAGCTTATTGGATTATTCAGAGAAATACGTCAGTGTCCAGAATACAGCTGAACGATGTTTTCTGCTATTGGAGGGAATAAGCTCTCTATACTTTTATATCTCTGTGGATTCTTCAGAGAAATACGTCATTGTGTCCAGAATACAGCTGAACGATGTTTCTCTGCTAATTTGAGGGAATACGCACTCTATATCCTTATTTCTCTATGATAAATACTCTTAAAATCCGTACATTTTTTATAATCCACAGAGCCATCATTGATATGGAGTGGAAACGGAATCTCTATATGGGAGGCTATAAGACCGCCATCAATATTCCTTCTCTCAAAGAAAGATCCATAGGTCTTATTATGAACGCCTCTGGTGACTTTGAAGAATAATGGGGCCAAAGTATTTGAAGGAGCTGAACAAAAGAAGATCTTCTCAGATTGCTAAAGAGATACGGGTGAATTGGATCGATTCTCAGGATCAAATTTTAGATCCAAACGAGCTTTTGAGCTGTATAAAAGAGATGGAGAAGTACATCAAGGAAGGTAAATATAATGATGCCTCATGGATACAATTTAAAATGGCAAATAAAAAAATCGTGTAAAAGGATAGAATTTATCAATTCGACATAATCAAGCGTGATTAATCACTAAAAATATTATGGTTAATATTCAAACTAATTAACTTTCATTATAGATAATATATATAATAATCCTTATCAACTACATATAACTGATTAATTACACTCAATAAATACTGAATGTCGACCTCCGAAATTGTTCATAATCACGAGCATATTTTCAAATATATATTATAAATTTATTATTTATTTTTCCAACTCGGTGGCTCCAATAAAATCCATTAACATATTTTTCGTCGCCATTTTTACGAGACGTACAAAAAAAGAAAAAAAAAGAGTTTACCATTATGAAAAAGTAATATTTATAGGCAAGTTACAATAATACCAAAAAATCATTCTTTTATATACTATATTATCTGCTCTTTCTTATTCAAATCTAAGGTTAGTAGACCTTATTCGTTAAGCAATGCCACATAAAACCCTCTAATTTCAGGCAAATCCGTCCTCATACATTGCGCACAAGGAAAGTCACGCTCAAGCGTCCTCGCCCTGGCCTGGTTCCTCTTTCAACACCCGAGGCCACATCCCTGGATAGGGCACTAAGGCTTTTAAAGGAAAAGAGACCCATGGCCGAACCCAATCCAGGCTTTATCTCCCAGTTGAAACACCTGGAAAGCAAACACTTCTTCGACAAAAAATAATAGAAGGGATCAATAAGCTACACTCCAATAATTCTGAAACCTGAACAGCGAGATGTATTTGTTCTTCTATTGAAAATATGTCTTTCTTCAAACAAGCAAAAATTGATTGTTTATAAGTGTGTGTGTGTGTGTTAATATATAGATAAGTTGTTATTTTATTTGAATAAATGATCAACTTTGATGTATATGCTGGGGATGCAGGGAAAAAATAGGGAGGGTGACAATATATATTAATATATTTTTTAAGATTACTCAGGAACCAGCTTTTTGATAATCTTTCATTGGTTTAGGGAGACTGAAGTAAGTTTTTCGTGTAGCTGTAGTTGAGTTTTCGTGAGTTGGGTGAGGTAGATGACCATGAGAAGATCCTGTAATGAAAAAGAACAAAAAAAAGATGAAGAACCAGTCAAAATATTAACACATATAAGAAATTAAAAATGGGAACATGACTGAAAAACTATCATGGAAATTGGAATTTGTTTTTGAACAATCAATTGCGATATTACATGGTTGATCGCAATATTGTTATATTACATATCGCAAACAAATCACTAAAAATACGATCCGATTATTTTCATTAAACTCACATGAACAAACAACATACGCGTTTCCATAAGTTACTTCCTTCCAAATAAAAAATGCTTCTATACTCATTAATAGATCTCAATCCATTTTATTTAAATATTTGATGTAAGGTATTATTGCATTTAAATGCATCAAGAGTAAGTCTACATTACTTAATGTATCTGAATTAGTTCAAATCACTATGATCGTTATATCCTAGTGAATAACATTTGTATTGACCGCTCAGACGCCTCTTATAAATACATGACGTATATTTTATCCTTAAGTGTCCAAAAATATTATCTTTGAAAATGAAGCGATAGATATTTGATCAAATTGACACTATTGGGTATATTTATGGGATGTAATAGGTATTCTCATAAAGAAGAACTTCATATATTCATAAGTTAATAACACAATTGAAAAAAAATATTCTTTTATCTAAGATGAATATTTTGACTGAGTATATTGTGCTTTTAAAAACTAGGTATGTAAAGATGTGGATTGTTAAGGAGGAGCCATGCTTATACAATGAGCCGAGTTTTTAATAGATTTTATGAATAATGTGTTGATCCTTTGATATATTTTTTAGGTAATCATAAGTATTAAGATGTATTTGTAACAGAGCCTTATATGTATAACAATTTAAAACAAAGTTTTAAAACTATTAGCCGTTAACCCTTATATGCATAAGTGGGTCAAAAATGACCCGGTGAGGTTGTTTTCTTGAAATATCTTCGTAATGAAAATTGTTATTATTTCATATTCAAGGTATTCCTCAAAAAACATGTTTTTGATATAATGCCATTTACATTTTTAACTTACTTTTATACATTTTAAGAAATTGTAGTTTTTGTATTACAGGTAGTTTGTCTGAACTGCATACAGTGATGAGACAAGACACATTTTTCTATTGCTGTTCGTGTTCTGGGTAATTTTCTTTTTCAAAAATGTTAAAAATAAAGATATTTCAAACATGAAATCATTCTTGTGTGGTCTTAAATATTATACAAGTGATTATTCTTAACCAAAATGACAAAAATGGCATTGATTCTATTCATTTTTGACCCACTTATGGAAGAGTGTAGGGTCATGCATCTAAGGGTTAACTGTGACTTATATATGTTATTTTAAATGTATCAAGTCTTAAAATTAATCACACTAGAACATATATTTACAAATGTTATCTGCCTGTCATTGGATCTAGGTGGTCACATATAAAATAATAATAATATCCCGTATGGACCACTATATAAATATTTAAAAATAAATCAGGACAAAATTACAAAGTATTTAAAATCACAGTGAATAAGATGCTTGATAGTGTATTTTATGTTCTAGTAAATTAATGAATGACATATTTTTAAACTTTTTCCATATGTATGGCGCTACAGAAAGGAAAATGGAGTATGTAGCTTCTTACTGTAATTACAAGATCTGGCGTGGCTCAATATGGATCCACATATAAGGCACATGGCCAGCTTAAAAAATGATAAACATGAAACTGAATATAAAATAGGAAAATTATGTAAAAAATATATAACACGAATAAATATTTCATCATGTTTATCGTTTTTATATATACATTCAAGCTGAATGAAGACCTTACCGTGGAGAAAAAAGAAGAAGACTCTCACGTGCGCCTCATAATACGGAAAATACGGTAAAAGATTCGTGTCACTAACAAATGTCACATTAAATGTCTTAAGTTGTTTATAAGTTGATAAATTATTACTGTAGTTCTAGTATTTCCAATTTTTCAAAGGATTATTATCAAAAAGCTTTAATGGTTTATTCAAATCGATGTAACATAAGAAGCAAGTTAATGCTGGCCTAAATGTTATAAGACCTAGGAGAAAATAAAAATCATGGCTCACTCTAGAGGTGTCCATAATAATTCGACGTGTTTAATATGTCACTATTGTAATTATATCAAATTAATTAATGTATTGCTTTGAAGCATTCAGGACCCTGTCTAAAATTGTCCAGACTTGGCAAATCAGTATATATAAATAGCGACCTGAGAGCTTTAGATAACTGTTCAGATGTAAATGTGTGTACATATAAGATAAAATAAAAGTATGCTATGATTAAAATGTAGTAGTAATACATTTACAATGATACAATGTAAAAATACAATGTTTCAGATAAGAAATAATATATGCCAGCTTAAATGTTATGCAGCGAACGGATCAGAATACAAATTCAACCCCGAACTATCACTACAAACTAGGAATTTAAATATTGTTTAAGTGTGACTGTACTTATTGACAAGTGGACTTCATGGACTATTTTAAAGATATGTTTTTATGACAATAAAGTATATGAAATGCGAGAAACTGGATAAGTTAATTAGTTCAATTATGCTGTAAAATTATAAGGATTTTTAAAAATAAACGTTAAATCAAACCACCAAGTTTTATATTCCTTATTACAGACTGTGTGCTCACTTAATAGATATAAATTAATATAGGCATTTATTACTAGAACAATGGATGGGCCTTGAAGATAATACTTTTATTGTGAGTTGGATCAATATAATAAATAATTTGCATATATCATCACTTAAAAATATTCAAATACTTCGTGTTAGGGACATTTGATAATTAATAAAGCAACAAAAATCAATGCTATAGTCTTGGACGTAATATTAAATGTTAGGAAATTCATTATCTCTATGACATATCAACTGTGCAAGCTTTATTATTGTTTTTTCAATGAGTAATACAGTAATTTTTATTTATTAGTTTTTTAATATGAATAATAACTATTTTAAAATTCTGAATTCAAGACCACGAATGCTTCTCATTATAATGCTTATATAATATCATTATAAGAATGTAAAATGTGAGTCAACTTAATTTCATGTTTTAGGACTTTGCTATATGTTAAATGAAAGTATATATAATTATTGACAAGTGTCTTTGCAGGATCACTTTTTAGATGAAAGGTTTTTATGGCATTATAGTCACAGAAATACGAGATAAAGAAAGGAAACGTGGTCCATTGCCATTATTGAATGTTAGAAGGATATAAAAAATGAATATATAGCTATGTGCATATTATTTTACATAAGTAAGTTTCATAATAAGACAGTGTAAGAGGCCCTATCGAGTGGTTTTATCCACTTTTTATGAAGGGTCAAGGTATTCAATATAAAACTTGACATGAAATCATTTAGAAGTGTCCACTTCCTCGGATATTTGCTGTTGTATCTCCAACATCCACCCTGGCTCTTCGCACCCATTCTAATCCCAGAACTCCCTCCACTTACCCTCATTCCCGAGTTAATCTTGGCCTCAAACTCTTCCTCTGTCATTTTAGGGACAGAGTTGACCAAATCTAGGAGCTTGCGTCCCACGACATTATCCGGCGCCTCTGTTCCCTCCAGAACGCCCTCCACGTACTTGAGCACGGTATCCAGCATGTTTTCCAGCTTGAGCGTTCCCTCCGAGATCTTAGCGAGATCCGTGATGGGCTCCACCTGTCGCATCTTGCTGAGGCGTGTCTTGTGTAGCAAGTCCAGTCCTGTGACTTCGGCTTGATCCGCCGTGATTTCCACAGGGATCCGTGTGAACATGGATCCGGAGTACCGCCCTTGGGGACCCCCACGGGGACGCCCATGTAGGCCTTGACGGTCGCTCGGGCATCTGGAGCCGTGAGTGTGTGTCCAAAGTGATGTGGACGGGATCCTTTGTCTCCCGGGCGTAGTAGTCATGGATGAGGGGCGAATAGGCGGAGATGGAGGGACCCGTGGCGAACCAACCCACGAGTTTCTCCTCCGGGGACACCTTTCGGTTCAACTCGTACATTTCCTGTGCATAGGCCAGAGTGACCTCCACGCGTTCCTCGCATTCCTTGTGGGGAACGTAGAAGCAGTTGGTGATCTCCACGCTCGTCTTGTCGGCGAAACCAAGGAGCGTTCCGATGACGCGGTCATTCTCGGGTTGCGACGCTCGTAGGCCGAGGTGATCTGAAGGAGGACCACGGGATGGATCTTTACTTTCACGCCAAGGGCCATGGTGAATCACTCAAAGATGCGTGGCGATGGAAAAAGTAGCCTAACACAGCGGTAAAGGAGAGAAAGAGAGAATAACAATAAGGTTGCGTGAGAGGAAATGACACGAGGAGGCAATGAATACCTTCCATATGAAAAAAGCACGGCCAAAAAAAAGAAATATTCAGGCCATAAATATATATCGAAACATTTATATATCTATGATTAAGGCACAAAGTCCTATATGAAATGTAAAGAGTACCTAGGACACGTTGGTCCCTTTACGTTCGGCTTCTCGCATAAAATTCTTAAATATTATATATTTTTTAAATATGTATGTATGTTTTTGATGTCAGGAGTCTATAGTCAATGCATATTTATAGTCGAAGCGGCTATTAAAAACAGTTGTTCATTTTTTGTCATTTCTGTGATGTCACCACTCATTGCAGGTTTGTTTGATGACGTCTTACTCTATAATCATATATTTCTAATTTACTTATGTATAATTAATTTGTAAATTGAATCAGAATACGTATCAGTGCTGAGTGTAACATTCTCGTCAAAATGCTTTTGCTTTTCATATCTTTTAAAATATTACTACATAATTCTCATTGGAATACACAGACACATTCGGATGATAGTTTTTATATTTTATGGAATATAAAATGATAAATAATATATCATTTTTGCAGAGGTATCTTTCAAAATATTTCATTTATATTTTAGATAACTTGATTACTACAAATGTGCATATTTCTTTGTAAAAAATGCATCTTTCAATCAATTTTTGTATATGAATTATAATTTTTGCACGAAGGGGTCTAACATTTGTAGTAAACAATTTATAAAAAATATAAATAAAATGTATTAAAGCAAAAAAAAAAAAAAATCTTAATTTATTTACTTCGTTTTAAAAAACAATAAAGTGTTAAAATTTTAAAAACGGGATAATAATCCTCGGGTATATCTAGGTCCTTCTGTTTTTTCTAAAGAATAAAAAAGTCTTATCACATACGTTTATAACTTTTAATATTTTTAATAAAAAGTTTCTCAAATAGTTGGCAAATATATATATATTCCCCAATTGCAGAGACTGATCTATTGTCTTTTGATCGTAAGAAAATCACTAAAAAATAGCGATCCGATCAATTTGTATAAAATAACTAAAAAAGAAAGAAAATTGTAATATCACTTTTTAACAGTAAATCTGAACTATAACGTTCATTTATGTTTTTACGCAACTGTTGAAGAGAGTTTTATTATATATTTATTTGTATATTTAGTGTATTACACAGTATTATTTGTAACAAATATTGAATACAACGTCGTGACCGAAACAAATAATTGTAATAAGGATTTTTGAGACAACCCTACATTTCTTAAAACTTAACAAGCTGTCACATAGACCAAAATCCATTCCAACAACTAATATTTGTTTTGAAAACACACAATACAGACTAATACTAATGGAAAAAGCCAGTGTGTGCTATCCTGATATATTTTTGTCCTAAAATTTACAGACAGGCGACTATGTAAAGTCATTGTTTTGGAGCTCATAGGCTATGGGAAACATTTATCTGGTATCTCCTATCTTAAATATCAGACATAAGTCAATTGTGGAGCCAGAGTGTTGGAGCTCATAGGCTATGAGAAACAATCATTTTGATATTTTTGTCCTAAAATATACAGACAGGCACCTATGGAGAAGTCGTTGTGTTGAAGCTCATAGGCTATGGGAAACAATCATTCCATTGCCGTATAAAGATGATACTTATAAAGGTTTGACTTTATATACATTTAAATTTTTACTTAGAATTAGTATTGCATAGGTAATTTTTTTGTTGATCGCAATTAATTGATCGGATCGCTGATCGGAAAAATCCCTGATCGTTTATATCGCTATATTGCAAAGAATTTCTGATCGCTATTTTTGATCGGATCGCTATTTTTTCCTGATCGCTCACAAGCCTGGATAAAACACATAAAAAACAACGAAATAATTATAAAAAAACTAATATGTTATAATCATATATTACATAATATATTACAAAGACATATTTAGAAAAGTATATAATTCATAAATTATAACAAAACAAAATACTGCTTATAATCATATGTTACAAAAATATTATTAGAAAGTCATATTTAGAAAAACGTATATAATTTATTGGAGCATTTAATTAATCCACTGTTTTATTTTTCGCCTCTCTCTTAACTTATTGTATGATTAGCTGTTTGCTCTTGAAGGCGATTTTTTCTTATTTTATTTGGAGAAATACCAAATTTTAGAAAATTTATTAATAGCTTCCAATGGACCGACGGCACATTTTACATTGATTTTAAAACTCTTTTTACAAGATTGTCGTTCCTATCAACCCTTCCATTTACTATAAAATTATTTGAAAAAAATTGTTCACATTTCCTCATAGCCTCTAAAAATCTTGTTTGCTTTTTTAATTAATTGAAGCCATCTATTGTAAGAATAAGATGCACTAATGATAATTTGAGTAGGGATTTAATACTTATTATATATATAAAAGTGATTTGTTTATGTTTTCTGGCAGACGTGACGTCCACGAAAATATTTCGGAACCTAAGTTTATACATTATGAAACGGCGGGGTGTTGGTTTTGGTAATATATAAATTCGAGAGTGCTGTTTGGTATTAAGATAAATGATTAAAAAGACAATCGCTTATACCCGTCTAAAAAGCTTTGTTTATTAATTGATTTATGCTAAAACTATATAAAACAAGGTATATTTGAGTTTATATTGTCGCAACTGCAATTACGTTTTGTTGATTTATCTATAGCTAAAATAACCTGTAAAATGGTTAACATTAATTGATGCCAGCTGCGCTTCTAGTTAGTTCATACTCTGACTAAATATATCGTTTACTAGCATATATATGATGTGAGAACACTATTTGAATACAGAACGAAATATAAGAAAAGGAGAAAAACTATTATACGTATTTTTTGGCTATATTTACTTCATACGATGATGCTTCCATTTTTTATGATTTGAATTATTACGTTCTTTATACAAAAAACAAAAATACTGACTTTCGATCATATCGTTGGATGTTTGTAGTTTGTTTTAGTCGATTGTTTATTACAATCAAAGGTTTTTCAATGCGCAATATCCTTCCAAAGATGGAAGGCCGTAATTTGTCGTGGAATCATTACAAAATATTTATGTTAGTATCCCTGCGCATCGACATGAAGCTCCACCAATCACATGCTCCAACAAAACAATGGCTAGAATTATGCTTTGAAGAGAGAGAGAAAGAGAAAGAAGGGGGGATCTAAATTCAAAACAATACATGTAAAAAGGGAGACTACTGCCTACTCTATTTTAATATTAGAAAACGTACATTAACTATGAACAACGTAATATGATTGGTTAAAAACACAAGAGTGCGTAAGATGATGCCAATATTCCTGGCCAATTTTTCATTTGATTAGCTTCTTCATCGACAATTATTCCTTAAATATCGCATCAATTAGAGGGCTAATTGAAAAAAAATACAAGTAAAAATGGAGAAGAGTAAATGAAGAATACTATTATAGGTCAGTCTCATTTTCACCAAAAAAAAATCCTGTATTCAAATAGTGTTCTCACGTCACATATATAGGTCATATTTTATTTCATATTAATCCCAAACTATCCTCACTAATTTAAGTTAATATTTATATTCCTTTTAATAACCATAAAAGCATCTTGGTTTATAGTTCACGCAGATCATATGTTTCATATATTAAATTCGTATCTTTTAGAAAACATAATCAAACTTATGAAACAGTGATTGTATAATAATTATGATATAATTTCGGCACTATATTTTTATGTATTAAATATTTTGACTATGATGTCATATAACGTACCATCATGAATAAATTATAATATTTGAGCCATCATAGTCTCGTTTGCAACTTATTAAGTCAATCACACCTGTCCGCGGCAAATTTATAGTTTTAGTATGACTTTAAATAATATTACTCACGTTAGCATTATATTACTATTATGAAGCTGTGGCTTCTTCCCTTGCTTCATTTTGATCCAAAATGACGTCACTTATCGCCTTCATTCAAATTACTCCTCACGCTTGATGGTGATATCACGCGTGTTTACTTAGAGAGTATCAGTGTTTGTACTTTTTGTTATTGCTATTATTAATATAATATTCATTTACCCTTGGGACCCTCAATAAGAAACGTCCTACTCTCCCAATGTTTAATGTAATTATTTATCAATAAATGTATATTCTATATCTGTTGTTTCTGGTGTCTCTATCACTTATTGTACTAGATGGGATATTACTTTCATATATGTAGTTTGCTCTTATCTGCAACACCATCAAAACCAACAACAAGTAGAAAAACAATATGCTCAAATTTATAACTGCTCTTGGTCGTTTTAAGAGTAACCAAAAATCAATTTATATTATATTGTATTAAGGGAGCTCGATAGCCGTGCGTGTTAAGGCGTGTTCAACTCTCAATGTTGGGGCGCAGGTTCGAATCCGAGAGGGGATGGTCAATTTGGTCTACCTCATTGATAAGATCCTAGGTTCGATAGACTATTTTTAATGCTATAATGCTTATTATATCCCGTTGGATGCAATTCTATCGAACCATATAGGCAAAAAAAAAATTAAATAGAATGAGTCCTATATTTAAAAGATGCATGGCTTTAATATAACAAACTTCAGTTGTGTGTTTACGACTCAGATCCTGGGACAAAATGCCTTATTGAAGTTTGTAGAGTGTTTATCCGTTGCAAATAACTAAAAAGAGAAAAATAAATTGATTTATTTTATAAAAAACTTTCTACCATTACGGATACGGCTTACTAATCCACAAATACAGTGCCTACAAATTAACTTTGGAGATCAAGGTAATTTTTTTTCCTTATCATTATTTTCGCTATTCAAATTTTGTTTCCAAACTATGAAACGACTTATATTATAAGGTTCTTATTTTTTAAAAATAATGATCTCTATCATATTTTTTTAATCATTAACAAAGAATGGAGCAAGATGAACATTAAAAGCTATGACAAATTATTACAAAAATAACTTTAAATTAATGTTCCAGAAAGTATTCCGACCTTCACAATGTACAAAAGAGTCAATTAATGTCAATTAATGTAGTTTTGCAGGAAATGAAGATCTTAAAGGCACTCATGATTCATGCATGGAAATTAATTAAGGAAGAAATATTATTTTTAAATGTAGATCTCTAACAGATGCAATTGATTCATTTTTATACGTTTAATTTTAATTACTACATCCTTGTTTCATGCCTATATGGTTTGATAGGATACATACAAGATATTGTCAAACAAAATATTCATAATAAATTGAATGATATTTTTGTATTTATCAAAAGATAAAAATGATTCCAGTTTAATGATGAAAATTAAAAGCCAAAATATTTCACAAGATCCAGAATGATGACGTATAATAGTATTTTGTAGTCAAATCAATCCCAGAAAAACTGTGCCCTCAGACGAACAATTTATTAGATGACAATTGATCTCTATATTCTTGGAGCAGATTTCAACAACAAAGATAGAAAAAAAGATTACCAATAAGAAGAAAGGCTTTCAATGCTTAAGCCAAAAAGTTAAATGAAAACATAATGGATTTCTACGACGTTTTTTTACGATTGTATTATTTTATTTCAAATAAATAATAAACATATATTATGGAAAAATATATAACAATCAAAGCCAATCGCTATTCTTTTCATGTATGTAAAGGAAAATTCCAATATTCAGATATTTTAAGAGTAGAATAACCTGTTCGAAGAAAACATTAAATTAATTGTTATAAAGTACACTTTTTATATGCAAAGAGAATACAAATAAAACTAATTTGAAATGAATGTGTATTATATATAAATATAAATGTAGATATCCATACATTTTCTCAATGATCCTATAATAGTGATTGAATATAGAAATTGAAAGATAGAAAAAAGGTAGAAAAGTATATAACATTTATATTTAAAAAATGTGTAACGATGTGTAAGTCCGATTGTGTATTACATTAGTATATTTAATAAAACCCCTAAATCCATATTAAGTAACTGATAAATGGCTTTTAATTTAATTTTCGGGTAAAATTTTATATTATATAGGCTTGAAGAGCGCTTTTGTAAAAATTAATTAATGGTTGAATATGATTGCATTTATATTGCAAATATGTTTTTGAGTAAAATGTACGATTATATTAAACCTGACAACGTTTTTCTTCAACCAGCATTGTATTTTTTCATACATATAGCGTATATAATTACATTAAAATATACCCATACATAGGATATTTATAAAAGGAAATGGGGTTGAGTATGAATATTTACATTCGATAAAAGGACTATTTTTTCAGATTTGGTTCTTTCCACTTTCTCTTAGGCAAAAGGCTGAAAAAATATTGAAAGTATGATTGATCGGAAATGTTTTGGCTGTTATATTGATATATATTCATTCCATTTTTTTCTGATTCCACCACAACTTTACAAAAAAACCTAATACCTTCATGCAAGTCAGTATAAGATGACATATATTAAACAACATTAAGCAGAACCCTGAATGCACGTAAAAACATTATTTTCATATTTATGCAATAAAATATTATTATATGCATTCTTTGATGTATCATTTTTGAAAGCAATAAATCATAGCTTAAGTCACTTATATTCAAAGTGTAAGTAGTATAGATTTATAAACATTAGTCTATAATTTTGATCTTTAGAACCTATTCAATAGGTAGAGGGAATGATTTCCAAACATCCATGTAATTTTTCAATAAAAAGGAAGAATACAAGTTCGAAGATGCAGAGCCTAAAAACATAATAATGATGATTTTTTCTAACAAGAAGTTTGTTATTCTCACAGATGACGAAAAGATGTCCTACGCTAGTTCACCATAATATATATATATAAAATTCCAATTGGTATTATAATTTTAGTTCTTTTATTACGTTTATATTCAGATCGAAAATCTATTTATATTCAGGTTTGATGAAACAAAAATATATATTTAATTTTTTTGAGTGTGAGAAGTTGCATTATCTAATTCAAATATAATAGATGATTTTGGCATATCACGAGATTTGGAAAAAGCAGATTTGTAAATGCATTGCTGAGCCACTTGGGAAATACAGTTCGTGTTTTAAGGGAAGAAGTTATTTGCAAGTGAATTTTATTATGACCAGATTTAGATTCTATTAATGGCTCGATAAAAGGTCTGTTGTCATAATTATATAGAGGTTGGACAAAAAAATGTCGCTCTTACAGCATGATATAAGCATGTTTCCATTCAGTTGTTATACCCTTTTCTAGATAAAAAATTAATTACAAGACATTATTTTATAAATCTCTTCCTATATAAGCAAAGTTAAGATAATAATTTAACCTAGAAAAAAATAACTTTACAAAAACTATTTTATTTTTCATAACAATATTAATTATAAAGACATTATTTTTATAAATCTCTTCCTATATAAGCAACAGTTAAGATAATAATTTAACCTAGAAAAAAATAAAACTTAAAAAAAACTATTTAATTCATAATCACAAATGTCTGGAACTCTTTATGTATAAATGCATATACTAAAGTCAATTTATATTCTTTGATACCCGAAACAAACTATGATTTTATTCAAGTCAAAAAAATATGATACTTTTAATGGAAAGGTTGGAGGTTTGTTAGGATAACTTGAATTCTTAGATTAAACTCCATCGATGATTTTTTTTTAGAGTTCTTACTCCATCGAAATTAATAAAAAAGAGAATACGAAGCATGTGTCATAACATTATATGGAAATAATAAATAAAACAGATACATGCATCTTACAATTTTGTATCTGATATGACAATGAATATGTTCTATTTCGACAGGGGCTCAGAAAAGTATTCAGAGTAGCAGGGTTTAATCTCGCATCAACTCATTTACATAAACCAAGCACTCTGATTTGGATGTGCTTTTTAAAAAACTACGAGCTAAAAAAATAATGAAAAGCTACCGGGTGCTTCTGGATTAAGGTTCCGATGAAGTAGGTCTGATCTAGTAGCTAAACAAACAATGATAAATTTTAAAGATATACTGGGATTATAAGGGAATAGATATGAAGGACACAAATATGATTTTGATTATAAAGAAGACTGTTTTGATAATAGATCTTTAGCAGTTCTTTGAAATAATGATTTTTATTGTCTATTAGTTCGATAGAATTGTATCACACTTGATATAAATAAGCATTATCGCGTCAAAGTTCGAGATAATAGGATCTTATCAATGAGATAAACCAAAAATGGATCTCCATTCTCAGGAGGTGAACCTGCACCCTCAACAATGTGAGTTGATAAAATTGTAATACGATCCACATAGGTTTCATACATTTTTATCACTACCCATCCTTTCCTAGAGCATGGTCGGATAATAATCGTACCAA